>WEKY01019617.1:0-92208 GCA_013390045.1 Picathartes gymnocephalus | reverse complement strand
GTTTGTGTTTTTTTTTTTTTTTTTTTTTTTTTTTTTTTTTTTTTTTTTTTTGGTGTGGGTTTTTGTTATTTTCTTTTTTTCACTAAGTTTCCATGCCTAAGTAGCATTTGGGAGTTTACTGAATGAAGCTTCCTATTGTGCTGCCAGAAAGCCTCTGCCCCTGGAGCCTCTGCCTTATCCTGCTTCCACTGAGTCATAGATCTATATTCTGTCTGTGGCTGTCAGAACAGGGGGAGAGGGAGACAAAGCGGAGCATTGATGCAGCATTGTTTTGTGAGAGCAGTGCTCCTGGGTGGCACAGGCTCATTTTCAAGTTACGGTTTTAAAGGCAGATCTTGAGAAATTGCTGGATTGGAGTCAACTTTAACTGATTCTAGATTCTAGGAGTGAGTTATAGCTGAGACTGAAACTTGAATTGGAACTGACTGCAGCAAACAGTTGTGGGTTTCACTTAATTAGGAAACCAGACTTCATTTGATTTGAAGGAATGCAAAAAGAGAAACAGGTACAAATGTAGGTTTTTAATCATAATAACTGGGCAGTTCTGCTCTCCTGATCTGCGTTAGAAATCTTACGGCACCTCCCTGAATGCCACCTGCTCACTCATCTGCTGTTGGCACTAGTAGGAGCAGCAGGCATGGGAATCACACACACACAGCCTGCCTGGCCTCGGAGCTAGGTCCATATTGCAGATCTGTGGGTGTAACTACACGGGAGCTACACTGGACAGTGTGTTGGCACCAGTCGGAGGAACCAGAGGGAGAAAACAGGTCAAGCAGAGCCGTACTGTGTGAAAAATTTTGCCCCACTGAACTTTATTTCCAAGTTAAAAATCAGAGTGCCGGCATGTTGGCTGGAAGGAGAGTATTTGTTTTCTTCCTAAGGTGAAGGAAATGACAGGTTGGAGGTAAGTCCAAACCCCCCACTAGATAAAGGAAAGGAATTAAACTGCATTCAGTCTGTAGCTGGATTATTAATGAATTTCTTTCTTTGGAGATGAGAAGTAAGAACGGGATTATGGCCTGAGCACTTCAGATGGTCTACAGTTATATGTTAGGCTCCTTTCTCACCCCTAACTTTGCATCAGTGCCTCAAGACTGTAACAGGAAAAGTCCATGATGCGTTATTTAGAAGCAGCAGGTTATTATCTGAGGCACAGTGTTGCAAAAGGTCTGTACTGATGTTAACCAGGTCTGTGAATGCTGATAAAGGGCTGTCCATTCCTACTAGGATTGTTTGGACAAGCTGGGCAGGGGTTTTCTGTCATTTGGATGCTCTGGCAGCAGAGCAGTCAATCAGGAGCTTTATCACAGAATGAACTAGGTTGGAAAAGACCTTTTGAGATCATCAAGTCCAGGAACCTGTTTTACTGTGAATGGTTGCCTTTCTGACTGGTCTTTGCTTCAAGAGCTGCACCAATGAACACATCTCTGACAGCAACAGGCTGAGAGTACCAAAAGCAGATGTGAACTGACTGAGAATATTGCACTGAAAAATACTGGTATATTCAGAAAAAAGTGGTTTTTTTGTGATCTTCCTGACTAACTACCTTTCCAGTGAGGTGAAATTTTTATTCTGTTACTTTGTGTTTGTAACCTCTCCATTACATCAGTTTTCCTTTTGATTTCATATTGTAAATTAGGTCACTAAAAGCCCTGATTTAGCTTCTCCAATCAATGGTAGTTTTGTATATCTTCTGTTACTTTTTTGTCACTTGCCATCTTTTAAAGGTAAAATTTCTAACTTAAGTATTTCTTTGTATAAGAACTTACCCACAATAAGAATACTCACTACTGCACTTACCTAAATTCCTTCTATTATTGCAAAAGAGTTTTTGTTATGGAGAGGCTGGATTGTAAACGGTATTCCAAGCATGTCCTCTACAGATCTGTGTTGAAAGGAGAAAATATCTTTGTAATACTACCTTTATTGTTCATTAGAGCCACTAAATTAGCTAAATATAACTTTGATCATTGCTTGCATGGGGAGTATCTGAGACCTTCAAAATTCTCCCTAATTTTTAAAAAATTAATTAATGTGGTAATTAAGAACCCCAGAAATTGTGTGGGTAAGACAGGTTATCTTGTCTAGGCCTGACCAGTGAAGTTTTGTGCATCAAATTTCACCGGACACATTTCCTTCATGGGATGTGGTGTCTGAAATTCCTCCTCACCTTCTCTGTTCTTTGAGAAAAATGCCAATTGATTGATCTCAAGTGTAGATGCTGATCTACTGTTGCTTCTTCACCTTTCCAGCTCATCAACATACGGCCGCTGTGCTGACAGGATGAGTCTCTCTCCTCTCACCTAACGATTTCAAAAATCACTGCTGTTCAGAGGGGTTGGGTCTATTCTAAACAGAAAGGAAAATTATACCTGCAAAAAAATCACAGGGTGTATAATTTTACAGATTTGTTGATAAAAGTATAGTTTGGTTTGCCAGGCACTTCTATGATCTCTGGCAAAACTTGTGCTAAGTTAAACCAGGAGATATTCATAAACTTTGGGAATCAATGCCTTCTTCATAAACTGGTAACCTAAGTGTTGTTAATGGATTTGTTTTATCGTTAGTCAGCCTCCATGGAAAAGCCTTAAAATCTTTTTTAAGCACAATTCATTATTTTGGAAACTAAAAAAATAAATATTTTCTTCTCAGCAACTGCTCTGTATCAGAACTTTTTACTTCTGAGCAGCTGTCTTATGGATTACAACTATATTTAAGGGTGAGAGCAGATGATGAACTAGGAATTTGAATTTTATCTGGCTTCCTGACAAGCTCTTTTCTCCATAGCTTTGCTCACATGTTCTCAAACTAGAAGGCAGTACTTTGGGCCTGGGCTGCTGGGCTAAAGTGTGGTTAACACAGGATGAAAAAGGTCTTTTCTTCTTTGATATTGTGCATTTAGACAGAGAGATTGTCAGCAACGTGACAGTGACATCCCAGGCACCACAGTTTGTTGTGTATTTAGTACGCAAATGAGGTCATGAGAAAGCCTGTCACGAAGTCTGGAAAGGATGAAGGGATAATTTTTATCACAAAATCCCCATGGAGGCAGGCACCTCTCCTCTAGCACACAGAATTGCGTCTCCTAATCAGTGTCTGCAAGGCTGGCGATGTTGAAGGTCTCCCTGAAGTGTCCTGACAGATGTGACAGACTGGGGCACTTCTGTCGAGTGGCTGCTCTGGTGGCCAGCTCGTGCTGAGGAGCACAAAACGCTTCTGACATCCTCCATCTGGCCTGCTTCACACCCACCCAAAGCTGATTGATGCTTGTTCAGGTTCCAGTCAGCCAGAAAACAGAAGAATAGGGTATTGTCAGGACTCAGGAAACATTTTGCTTTAACTACTAAGAGAGGAGGAATTTATTTTCATTGAGCTGGGTTGCCTGATGGACTTTATTTCTTTTTACACTCTTTCCATCATGCTCATTCTTTCTCTCTCTCTCCCCATAACTGTTGTACTTTCAGATATTTATTCTTCTGATTAAGATAAAATTAAATAGAATAAGCAGTTTTCCCACCCTTTCTGCAATGTTCCCTTCAATTTTTTTGAATTATGCTCCTGATAACTTTTTCACCGTGCTGTATTTAGTTCTTTTTGATAAATCTCCCTTCCCAACTCTTTATCAATTTACAGTATATCACATCTATGGGTTACTTTGTCAGCTCAGTTCAGTCCTTGCTACACAGGAAAACCATGTGCTAAGGTTGGCAAACGTTAACAGTGCTGACACCACTGTTGTGTTTAGGAATTGGGGTGCTGACCAAAGATCACATCCTCCAACAGGCAGTGGTTGGAAAGATTTCCCACATGAAGGCAAGACCTAACTGAGTTGTTAATGGTTGTAATCTCTTCTGTATAATTCAGATCAGGTTTAGCATTTGAGAGCATAGCAAGGTGTCAGTACAGTTCCCTCTGTTTGGCATGGTGTGCGTGTTAAAGCAGTGGAGGAAAGACTGCACTCTGTTTTTTTAATCATTTCATATAATTGAAGAGTTTACTTCAGAGTTGAGTGAAATATAACTAATCTGCCCTACCTTGTTTCTTTTATCTATATATCTTTACAGGCAGCAGTTAGCTAATCCTGCTATCACTCCTTGGAGCTCAAGAAGTCTAATTAAAAGAAAAGCAGTAATTGAAAGTCAGAAAGGCTAAATGATTTCCCAGATTGATTTAGTATCAGTGGCAGGTCCAGGTATGCAGCTAGTAGCTGCTGGTCCCTTTTTTCATGGTGTGCAAATAAAATTATGAGGCTGTGACTTCAAGGTGAGTGTTTGAACTGCAGTCTTTAATCAGGGTCTTTGGTTTTATGTTGCTAATCTCAGTGGACTCCCATCAGTGTTAAACACCATTTTACCTTAGGTCTTCTTAGGAAGCTTGTTGTCAAATCACAGAGATGGACTTGTGTTAATGAGCAGGTGTATCCCTGTTTTTACTTTGGTGGCAGGAACAGAAAACAGCCTGTGGTTTTTGAGCACTCCAATGGCGGGTTCCAACCTGCCGGGAAAACATCTTACTTGCCATGTGCTGCCAGAACAGACTGACCGGCTTTGGCAGGGTGGCTTGGCTGCTGGTTGTTGCAAGGAGCTGACAGTGGTGTGTGAGTGACTTGCTCTCCTGGATTGTTTGTTGCTCAGACAAACAGTCCAGGAGTGCTGCACTGATGAAATTGGACCGCTTCATTTTGCATGCTGGACAAGTTGCTTTTTCTGGGGCGCCCTCACTCAACTTTGCCTCTGTGCAACAGCACAAAGAGCAACTGGAGGGGACACAGAGTGAGAGGAAATGACTTGTTAGGGCTGTGGTTTTCTTTGTTTGAAAGATGCTGGTGTCTCCTGTTTTGGCTTCACAGTCATGCTGTATCTCCCTCTGTAGGTTTTAGAATTCCCCATCTTTAATGTAACTCATTAATCGTGCAGGCATGCAGCTAGTGTAATAATTAGTATTACAGGAGGCAGAATAATAGAATCTGCTCAAACTAATTAGTTATAAAAATGAGGGATTTTCTTCTATTAGAAAACAGCTGTGATAGTTAAAGAAAAACCTGAAAGGCAAAACTGGGAAGTTTTTCTCTTGTTCTGAAGGGTGAGACAGGTTTATTGAAGAATGGCCCCTGGCACTGACCAGGAGCCTGTAGTGAAATACAGTGATCTGAGCTCTGTGGGACAGGACACTGGAAGTGTGTGCCCAGTGGGAACAGCATAGCTGGCTGTTATTATTGTTGCTATCATCATGATTATTTGTATTGCATGAGTGCCCAGAGGCTCCAGCTAAAAAAGGGTGCCATTGTACTAAGCACTGCATAAACATTGTGAGAAGCAGTTTTGCCATGAATAATTTATGCCTTATGGCACTGGGAAATGTGAAAACCAGGAGAAGAAACAGTGGTCCAGAGGGGTGAGACTGGGCACTAAATGCTTGGTTGTGTTTCCCAGTGCCCTGTGCTAGTCTGAGGACAAGGCTTATGTTTCGAGGTGAAGTAAAACTCACTGGAAACTTAGGGCTCTGAGACATGACTCTGTCATTTGGCTCCTTGCTGCCATATCAGGAGGAAATATGATGTTTCTCAATTTCAGTGGGAATGTGAATAAGCTATACAAGAAAAACAAAACACAATGGTGCTTACAGTGTGGACCAGCCTCAAGCTGCTTATAAGCTGCCAGTGCAGCCCATAACTAATAAAGTTTGGATGTCTTTTAATGGTGATTTTTCTGCTTTCATTTCCTTATGTTTCTTGGAGGCTTTGCACTGTTGTTTCCCCTGAGACTGCTTTTGTACCTTTGAAAAACTTTACTGTTTGGGTAAATAATTTGAATGCCTTGTCAAATCATAGCATGATATCAATCTGATTGACACAACCCTAATTCCAGGGAGAAGCAAATGCATGTAGGAGAGGGAGAAAAAAAATATTTTTTTAACTAAATATTTTTCAATTTTTAGTTGTTCTGCAGCTTTTATGCATGATTTTGAAAAGAAAAACATTGGGATGTTTCATGGAAACCTAAACATCTATGTTTTTCTGACCCCCTGGTTTGTATTTCAGATTTTTTTTTTTTTTCCTATGGTGCCCCAGAAGATGAAGAACTGTATTTGACAAAGTCTCATTTAACCCTGTTGTACCCACAGGAGTTTCCTTTAGGGTTTAACACAGACCTTTGTGGGTGAAAGCTTAAATAGCCTCGTGTGTGTCAATTCAGTTCTGTGCTCATTGTCTCACTTTCCTGGCTTGTAAGAGCAGCCCAGCCTCCTTGGCATTAGTTAGTGCCATTGAGCCATGAAAATGCCTTAAGCTATGGGATTTGCTGTGATAAAAGGTATGTCATTAGCAAATGTTTATCCTCACTGCTGTTCCCAGCAGTGACACCGAGAGAAAGCCCTATTCCTTCCGTTCTGTCCTTTTCCTTTTCTATTTCTTCACTTCCTTTCCTTTCAAGCTTGTTTTTTTTGCCCCCGCTTCTTCATCCCTCCATCTCATTTTCCGCATTACCATCTCTCTATCTTTGCTTCTGTCTGTGCTTACTGCAAAACTTTTGCAGGCAACTCTGCAGAGTGTGGAGCACTGATCAAAGCCAACGCCATGTCCTGTGCCCTGAGGGCAGAGCTCATCTGGGGCAGATGCAGAAAGCACAGCTGAGAAGGGCATGTTTTCAAGAGTTGGTTTTCAAGAGATAACTGAATAAAATAGGTTCTCTATTCACATTATACCACAAATAACTTTCTGCTAAATAACATTATATATATAAAAAAATATATATATATATATATATTTTTTTTTTAATATACTTATATATAATACAGACCTCAGTTTGACATGTCTGATCCTTTTGCTGTATAGGTATATACTAAAGTCCCAAAGGATTATTAATGCTTTCTGTTTCCAGCAATCTCCTGCAGACATGTGAGTGCCGTGAGCAAACCCTGAGTGTGCCAGTCTGTGCCTACACCTGTCTTGCTGGCATTAAGAGGGAACTTGTACAGCACAGATAGAGAGGGGGCTGAAGAGCCAGCTGGGACTGTGCCCCTCTTGTGCTGAAACTGCTGAAAATGTTAGCCAGACCCTTTTAGCAGACTCCAGTTGCAAAACAGCCTTGGTTGGAAAAGCTTATCCATTGCAGTCTTCTGAATACTTACTCTTAAGATCTAACATCTTAAGGGCTAACATAGATGTAAAGAAAATGAGACGAAACTTTCATGTTCTTTGCCTTTGGGCTATTGGGCCATCTAACAAAATCAGAAATTGTGTGTGTCTTTGTTGTCTTTTGAGTGCCTGTGCACAGGCAATTTTGAAACTTTTTCTCCCAGATATTTGAAGGAAGAAAATCATCAAAGTGAAATCTTTCTGATGAAAATCCTTGGTTTTAGCAAATTAGCTCTTAAATAAAAGCTCCCTGTAATTCCTAACTAGTTTAAGTAAGGATGTTAAAGGAAAGGGTTTAAAGGTCTTACATCTGTACGTCAGATTCAAGAAATGGCTTCTGACTAACATAATTTCAGAGTTTTGTGGCTCATTTTAGAACAAATTGGATTATTTTGCCCCTACATTTATTTCTTCTTGCAATTCCAACGAGAAAGAAAAATTATTGACACATTTTCTGTGAGTGGTGACTTGGTTCCATTCCTTTGTCAGATATGTTAGCGTTCGTTACAAGCATAAATCTGGCTATTCCCCACTCCTAACACACTTTGCAGCATGACTTTTCTGACTTAAATGGGGCAGCTGCACCCTTTAGGTCTAAATCAAGTCTGTCTTGTGTTTGTGAACAAATTAAAGTCCATCCAAAACAAAACTTTAGCCAAGTGAGAAGCAGAACAAAATGTGATGGAGAGGAGTGAGCACAAGTGTGAAGAAATGGAGGAACACAGATAAGTAGAGAAAGCTGTTAAGAAGCACAGGCTAAAATATAAGGGATATAATCAATTGTAATCTATTAATGAAGTAAAAATTACATCAGGATCATTGATTGATTGGAGAGGTGCCTTCTGCTGCTGTTCAGTTGGTGAATTATTGCATTTTTTTCCCATCCAATAGAACTGTGTTTCTCAAAGAGGCTTTTCAGAAGAATTCATTGGAGACCAAAGTTGCTATCATAATATAGTTTTTCTTTCTTAAACCATTTGGAATATACGAGTGCTGTATATAGTACAGAAAAATAGGAAGAAAAGGATTTAGATATCCATGAAAAGTTCTCTTTCTCTACCAGAAAAAGAAATACCATGTTTAAAGGGCTTTCAGAAATGCGATGATTTGTTTTTACAGTCATGGAAATCACAAGAGAATAGGGTTTCTGTTCCTAGAGAGGAGTGTGAATCTCTTTAAGGTGAGATTTTTTTTGCCAAGGTATAAAATCCTTGATTTTACCACAGTTAAGGCTTCTCCATTCCACAGGGATTGGCATTTCAGCCGCAAAATTCAAAAGCTCCCTGCACCCCATGGCACCATTGCCCTTTACCACCATAGCAACCTGGTGCTTTGGAAAATTTGCTCCAATTGAGAGGTAGAGAGACCTTTCTAAAACGTGCCTTCCTCTGAGCTTAGTAGAACTGAGTGCTAGGTCCTGGGAAAATAGTATCCTGAACATCTTATGTGGAATTTTTTTACTCTAACCTTGTATCAGCACAGCTTTCAGTGTTTTGAATCATTTATATTGCTTTTGGGGAAACTTCTTGACATTTATACACAGGAGTTCAGCAGTGCCATGAGTGAGTTGTTGCCTTCTTTTCAACAAATGCAAATAAATACCTGCAAATCCTGGCTTACAAAGCTCGACTTCCATTAAAATGTAATTACCTCCCTTTTGTGCCTTATACATTAAGAGTGGCTTCAAATAGTGTGTGGCTCCTGTTCAACTAAATTACTTTCATTTGCTGCTTGCATAGTAAGAATGAGGTTCTGGAATAAAGATGACTGTTTAAAGAGGACTGCTGCAATTCCAAATTGCATAGAGAAAGTTCTGCTAATCAAATTAACTTGTTTACTCAGTAAGACCCTGACTGGAATTTTTGTTACTGGTCATCATGGGCCCACAGAAAGTGGGTCCAGTGCTAATCCACAGTTTTTAATCCTGTGAATAATTCTAAGTCTTGTGACAATTCATAGGGTTATTCTGGTGATGAAGGATTATATATTCCAGTGGCTGTGCATTGACACAGTTTGCTCCTGCAGGGCTATTTGTTTTTTATCTTGCTGGAAGTGCATTGGTTCCAGTGGGGAGCAGAGGGCTTGTGCAATGCTTGGTTGTTGCACACTGCAGGGATTACCAGGCATTTGGAATTTGCTCTTTATGTGTGCCCTAGTCCAGGATACTTATCCTGGCTGAGCAGGTCCCTGAACTGACCAAAATCTGCTCTTCTGAAATCCAGGATTATCATCCTGCTTTTTGCTTTGCTCCTGCCTCTCTGGACCCTGAATTCTACCATAGATAGCTCATAAAGATAACTCCCACTGGCGTCTGGCACAACTGGGCCACCTAACTTGAAAGCAAATAGGGTGGTGAGTAGATTCAGATTCAAATTCTGTGTGGGTTGGTGTGAACCTGCGTTTCATCTGGTTAAGTGTCTCTCTGTATTTTTGGTTGCACTTGTCTGCAGCAAACACATTCCCTGAAGACAGAGGACAACTGGTACTCAGCTCTGTGGCTCTGCCTGTGGAAATACTGCGCTCAGTGGGCTGGGTGGGGTGAAGGAGGCTGCTGTAGGCCCAAAGCACCTGCAAATGGCAGGGTTCTGCTCAGGGAAGTCCCTGCTCACTGGGCAGCTTTTCCTGCTTCCTTCTGGCTCAGTGGTGAGTGTTGCTGGGGTCACACTGCTTTGCAGTGCCAGTGAGATGTGGAATCAGCTTAGTGGCTTCCCCATCATCATCATCATCAAGGCTGTCTCAGTAGGCTCTGCTCAGTGGGTCACTCCAGTTTCTGATGGGACCACATTAAGATGCCTGGTAGGAAATGGCTGAACCGAAGGTGTTAAGATCCAATCTGTGCTAACCTGAATTGAATTTTGGTAATTTTCGTGTATGGAACAGGAAACTGAATGGGGCTGTTGGACAGAGTGTACGTAGGGGATCTTTCCCTCAGCTGGCAAATGGCTACAGCTGATGCTGGAGTATGGGACTGTTGAGCTGGCAGATGACTGGCATTGTTCTCTCAACTGGTCAGCTTTTTGGGCATGGTGACCCTTTCAGTCAGGCCTGGTTACTCTGGGGAGGGTAGCGCTGGCAGGGTGATGTGGTTCACAGTGTGGCTGTGTGGGCTGACCCAATAGCATGTCGTAAAAGTGGAAATAACAGCATAGGGTGAGGTGAGCACAATAAAAGCCTGAATGGCACAAATGCAAAGAGTAGGTTGAGAAATGAAAAAACATAAGCAAAGTGCATCGTAAGGGAACTTTATACGTTGTTAGCCATGAGCATACCACAATCAGTAGCCTGAGCATAATCAAAACTGGTTAATCAAAACATGATCAAAACAGGTGAAGTTGAACAGACTTGTGCATGAACATATGAACATCAACATTTTCATGGGTCAGAACATGGGCGTTGGTGTCTGTGGCTGGAATTTTAAAAGAGCCTAAGGGCTGGGAAATATTTGAGCAGGTGGGTTTTTTGGGTGGTTGGGTTTTTTTTGTTTGTTTGTTTGTTTTTTTAGTATTCCCACAGTTCTGTGTATGCATGTTACTTCATGGAGCAAATATGCTGTGCATCAATAGAGATTACCTGTCTGAAAGATGAAGCTGTGGTGGTGTGAGTACTTTTAATGAGGGAGGAATTCCATCTGCCAGTTTTACTCTGCTGAGGCCCAAAGCAGAGTCACTTGTCTTTGTAGGTAGATGGGTTTGGCAGTTTGGATGATGTGCAAATTACCACAAGGTAGACAGAGAGGAAGAATTGAGAAAGGAAAAGATGTGGATCCACAGGGATTAAGTGCAAGTGGATAAACAGTAGGTTGTCTGGTACCTCAAGTCTAGTGAGGATGGGGACTTGGTGCATTCACATGACTCCAGACCAAAGTCTTATCCTGGTACTGACCTCATTCCTACCATGAGGAATGTTCCTATCTGCACAAACTCTTCCACAGAGTCCTGTTAACAGTCTGCCTGCATTTATGTGTCTCCTTTGCTCTTAATAAATCTGGTTGAAATCTGCATGATGCCCTGCTGCTTCTGCTGGGTCTAAATAAATTTTGCAGATTCCAGTGCCGGTCTGATTGATAAAATGCCACTGTTTCTTTCAGAGAAAGTGCTGTCGTGTGGTGAATAAAAAGTATGAGGGAGAGTGCAATCAATACAGAATCCAGGAGGGTCAGTGTTACAGAAAGGCAAAATTAGAGGAAGTGGAGGATATGGGTAAAAGAGGTTGAGAGGGGATAGAGGGAATTTTCAGGGGGTGGAGAAAGCTTTAGCTGAAAGCAGATTAGATACTAACTGAATGAAAGATTACTTTTTTGAATGACAAGTTGTGAAATAGTGTCAGATGTTGTGAATAGCTCCAGACTACAGGCATGCAGACACACATCCAAGGCACATACACAGATACACACGCAAATGTGTGGGGAGGAAATAATTCATTTTCAAATGAAAACAAGTTGCTCCTTCTTTTAAATTATTATCCCTTTGAAAGGTAAGCAAAGTTTTTAAGGGAAAGAGATTTTAGAGCGGGTTATACGACTAAACAAGTATTTTATTTTGCTTTGACTAAAGGACTATTAGAAACTGTCTTGTTGTAACAGGTAAAGAAGAAAATGTTGGTTTGAAACACTAGGAAAGAGGAGAAACAACCATTAGAGAAATGTGATAGCCCAAGTTTGCCTTCTGCTGAAGGTACCTGGCCGTATCTATACCTGAAAGATGTTGATGTAGTTGCCTTGGTTTTAATAAAAACAAGCTGTTTTTACCACAACTGGTGATTCCTAGACTGACTAGGTTATGTAAATGAGTCAGAGGGAAAGGAATCATATTCACAGAGAACAGTACCACCTTAAAGGCCAAGTGCTTGTCTCCTCATTCAAGGTATGTTGTTATTTAACCAGAGGTAGCGTTCATGGCAACAAGATTGGAAGAGTTCAAGAAGTGCTTGGACAGCACTCTCAGGCAACATGGTGTGGTTTTTTTGGGTGATCATGTGCAGGGCCAGGAGTTGGACTGAGTGATCATTCTGGGTCCCTTCCAACACATCATATTCTATGATTCTATGACTCTGTGATAGTTTTGCTTGGCTTATTAATGGAGTCTGGGTTAAGGCAAACCTGGGTCTGCTTGCTTGCTGTTTTGGTTCCAGGAAAGATGCTTCACAGAAGCTCTGTTTCCATCTCTCTGTGGTACGTGTTGTGCTGTTTTGTGCTGGTATCAATAAGAATTTACTCATGTTACCAGTGAGAGCTGTTATTTTCCCCATTACAAGGTGATATTTGACAGAAGAGTACCTAATCCTCTTAATTTGTTTTAATTTCAAAGGTCCCTCTGTGAATTTCCTTTACCTTTTGAATACCACACTACCCTAGAGTACGGTGAAAATTACTGCAGGTGGTAATACAATACATAAATTTTCACTTGCACCTTCAGATCATTCCCAGATAGATTAGAGAGGCATGTGCTCCTTACTCCTTTTCTCATCGCACCAGTCCCAGCTGGCTGGACAGGCTGTGCTCCCATGACCCCGGGCCGAGCTCCCGCTGCCTCCCGAGTGCACATAGGTGTCTGTCCCAGGGGAGGGGGCAGGGCTTGGCAGTGGAGGAGCTGGAGAAACAAGAGATCTTTCTCCTCAACCTCTGGAGCTGCTCGCACATTCGGGGAGAGCCAAGGGCTCACAATGAGGCCGAAAGGAAGCAGGGGAAGGGTATATGTGTGGGTAGTGTGTGCAACGCTTTCTTCCAGCTCTCCACTGAGCCGTGACCTGGTTTCTCCAGGAGATGCCTGCTGTTTTCTTATTTTCCAAGCAAGTTGCTGAGACAATGCTTTGCATGCCAAACAGGGTCAGCCCCTCAGATAGGGAGGGTTCTGAATGGAACATGCAACTCCCTTTCCATCTTCTCCACTGCCTCGGCCTTTCCTGTTATTTTTTTTCTTTTCCTTCTCTTTTCCCTTTCTTTGTTCAAAATGAGGAAACAATTCGTATGTGCATGTAGAGAAAAACAAAAGAAACTTCCATGGGTGTTAAATGAAATTTATTGCAGTGCCTGCTAGACACTAACTTTTTATTGTTATTGTTATATCTTGCCAGAATCCAAGAAGAAGAAAAAGGAAGGCAAGAAACAAGAGAAGATGCTGGATTAATGGAGTCAACTTGGGCAATGTGAGAAAGGGACATCAGCAAACATGATCAGTTAACAGTTTCATTTATAACTAGGCATTTTATCCTAAAATTATTTATAGCTTAATGGTACCATAGAAGGAAAAAAGCAAACACAGAAAAAAAATCTTTTTTTTTTTTATTACTTTAGTATTTTTAATGTATAACCCTAACAACAATTTTTAGAGGCCTGTAATAAAGGACTCCAAACTCATTTAGAAAATTACGTCTATTGTATATTGAACAATGTAGAGGTTTCTAAAATATTTTTTTTTCTCAAGTCTTGCCATAGGTCTCAATCTGGTAATTAGTCCATGCAAGCAGAACCTGAGTCTGTGTGGAGCTCTGCTGAAGCCAGTGGTACCCTGTGTGAACATAGCACTCTGGCTGGATGCATTTATATTTAAGATTGGGACCTTATATCTAAAAAATTGAGGCCTGTTTCTTAATTTCTGATTACATCTGCATAACTGTATGAAATTGTTTGTTTAAGGAAAGGATGGGGGCATTTTGTTGAGTATTTACAAGTGTGGAATTTTCTGGGATGTTTTCTTAATGTTCATTCCAAAATGTCGCCATCTACAGGTAAAAACCAGTAACACTCCTTTCCTTAACCATATTTTGAATGTTGGCACTAAATCTAAAATCTTTCAACAACTGGAGTTGTTGAACAGTACTAATTTTTCATGATTTTCTAGCAATGATTTTTAAAAGTGGAGTGCTGACAAAACTTTCCACTTTTCAGTATGTCATTGTTGGTGGATGGTAGTGTCCTCCATTTTACCTATAAAAGCTGAAAAATGCTGTATTTTATTTGTTCATTTTGACAGAAGGCAGAAAATCCTTTTCATAAAAGATGTAGTTGAAATTGTTGTGATTCTGCCTGACCCAGCTCCCTTTTGTATCAGTGGCAATATTCCTGTTGATTTTAATTATAGCTGGTCAAAAAATAGTATGTCTCGTGGGAAATAAAAGGAGAAATCTGTTTGGAAACCACCATATGTAGTTTTTGACCAAAAAAGGGACAATTTGTGGGACCTGAAACCAGTAGGAATGAAATTACTTTTGGTTTATCTTTCAGTAAAACAGAAGGGAAATATAAAGCCAGTACCTTTTGCTTTCTTCCATTTTTATATAAGTAAAGAGACCTCGGAAAAAGCTCAGTCAACATAAAATTAATTGTGATTTTTTTATATATATAGTCTGCAGGGGGAAAAAGAAGAAAAATTACAACCAGCTGGTTTTCAATTTGCTCTATTTTACCTAGTTTAAATAATTCTGAGTCCTGAGAGAAGTCACACAGTAGAAAAAAGATCAGACAAATGGCTGGTCTCTCTCAAGGTAAAGGGTTGTTTAACAAGCTGACAACAAGCAGACTGAAATTTTTAGAGGAAACATAAGGCATTTCAGTGCCCAAATTAAGTTCAAAATCATTGCTTCTGAATTCTAAATCTTAAAATTCAATAGCAAGAAATAAGCTTTGCCATTTGTGTAGGCTGCAGGCTTGCCTGCTGGTCAAGAGGAATAGTCTCCCTTTTACTCATGCATGGTACCCACTGACTTCAGTGAAGCTGCAGCAGGGTGTGTTCATCTGAGTAAATCACATGTCTCTCTTGGGATTAGTTTTTAGACAAGCAGAGAGTCTCTTTGTCATACTAACATCACAGCCCTTTTCTATGCAAAAAAAAAATGGTTAACAATTGCAGAGCTTGCCCTCTTTTTTCTCACATGGAGGGTGCGGCTGATCTGGACTCACAGTGAGGCAACTCCTTCTGTTCCCAAACACTCCTGAAGCCTGCTAGCCAAGGCTGCACATATCTGAAGGTAGACTAGCCTCACAGTTATTTCCCAGACTCCTTGGGTGTGTTTTGCAGTCTGTGTTGATGTCCTTGTTATTTTGACTATGCTGTTAGACATAGCTGAGTCCGTGGTATAAATGTCCCCCACACGTGGTGGATGTGCAATGACCAAATCTAAAATCATAAAGTCTCATATTTAGGTGGTTCTGGGTGCTATTTGGTTTGTTCATGGTCTAATCAGGTCTACCTGTGCTTGTGCCTCAGACTTTAATGGTTTGGTAGGTCTGACTGAAAGCAAAGGGAGAAGGAAACTTTTTTCACTCACCAAAGGTTTGTCTGTCTAAATGCTGCATCAGTTCACTTAAAGTGGCTCAGCTTTGAGTGCAAACACTGTTGCACCATTGTCTCACACTGGTTAATCTAGTCCATGTTTCATAGGGAGCTGGCAGGAATTGGGAATGATATTGAGACCAATGCTTTGGCTATCCTTTAGCAAACCTTGGATGTGACTTATTATTTCCACCTTCGTGAGTATAAAGAAAATAAATTCCCCTCTGTTTCCTCTGATGCCTTATGGTCCTTTAATTTAACTGCCCATCTGGCTTGTTAAAGGAACATTCCTAATAGTCTCTGAAGGAAGCCAGTCAAGTTCCTGTGGTGGCATAGGGCCTTCATGGAGAGAGTTTACAGAGAACAAGGAAATGAAACAAAAAATACCATGTTAGGACCAGAAGAAAATGCAGCAAAGGGCATGAAATAGAACATTTCTTATGTACTGCTCAGCTACATATGTTCGGATCTGTATTGGCATCTTACTGTTGGCAGCAAATGGAGTAATAGTTTATAAACTTAAAATGAAGAAAATTTCCAATAGGTCAGAAGAATACATTCAGTGGAAAGTCTAGCTATGCAGGAGATGATAAAGTAATTAATGGCAGAACACAGAGGAAGATTGAATAGGTCAGTCAGGTCAGTTTTAAAAGGAGGTACCCAGTACCTAACAGGAGCCCTTGTTTCACTAGTGACATTATCAAGAAAGCAAAAGGCAAGATTCTGAACAAAACCTCTTCCCACCCATCTTGATCAGTTTCTACTTCAGTCATTCTGAAACTTCTCTTTATTTGCTTTCTAATCTACCCTCCCTGCTTTGGGAGGGCAAACTTGTCTGACAGTGCTGTGGGAGCGGCTACTTCAGATGAAAAACGTGTTTACCCTCTTGGTGCTATTCAATGACAATGAAAAATGACTTAGCATAGATGTGTTGCTTACGTAGTTTAACTGACAGAAATTTGTTTCATCAATGTCCCTCTTGAGGAATGGTTTACATCTTCATTTGCTACAGCTGTATTAGAGTATGGGGAGATGATAAAAATCCCCCAAATGACAGCCTTTTTTTGAGCACTCAGATCTCTTTGGAAAGAGATGGTGAGTTGCTGAACGTCAGCTACGGATGAATCTGCATCCAGACTCTGGATTCCAGTCAGTTTAAACCTCAATGTAATTGGGGATATTTGGGTATATATCCCTTCCCTTTCTCTAAGTAAGCTGAAGCAATGCTTCTTTCAGTTAGGCCTGTCTATATCTTGATTTAAAACAGGTGTTTGAGCACTAGGACATTTTCTGACTTAGACATGTCTTCTGACAGAAATGCCCGTAGTGAATGAGAGTCATTGCTTGTCAGCCTGGCCTATTTAGTAGTCTGTTAAGTGCAGCAAAACTTCTGGGCAAGGCTCCAGGAAGGGAAAATGTTTGTTGTACAGGCAGGTAGATACTAAATTGTAATTTACTGATTTTCATCTTCTAAATCCATATTGACATTCTGGGCTGAACTGTTTTTCAAAGGAGAAAAGTTAGAAGAAATGGAAGAATAACAATTACAAAATTTATCAACAGACAGCTTTGGAGAGTTGGTTGAGATAGGAAGTCAGGAGCGTTTCATACAAATTTCTTTTGTGTGCTCCTTAAGTGCAGAAGGCAGAACTACTGGTTGGCACATTTGTTTTTATGCTTTCCCTGATTTGTGCCTTAATGAAAACTAATCAAATGTAAAATGTTACAGAGAAGTTAAGTCCCACTCCAGCCTCAAAGTGTTCAAGTGGAGGCAAAGTCAAAAGGAGACAATAGTATATAGGCTAATGTCAATGTTGAGGATGGGACAACAACCTGATGTTCCCCCAGTCTAGGAACTGCAGCAACATTAGCGATGTAAACTCACCACTTTTCTAAAGCAATATATTGGTGAGCTGGACACCATTTCAGTATGACACAGGAGTCTTTCATGTCTCCCAAATCCTAGTAAGACGGGGAAGCTGTATCTCAATGGGTGTAGTTACCTTGTATTCAATCGATTTTAATTATCTAGGACAGCACTTCTCTGAAGTTGTGACTTGAGTTCTACCCTTTGCAGAGACAGAAAATACCTGTTGCCTGCCTTCCCACACTTACCCATAATTTTGATAGCATTTCTGTCAATTTGATAGGTTTTCTGTCAATTCTGCTTAGGCACTCTACTTCTCAGTTAAAGTTCTGTGGATGTTGCTGATTTCCTCATCCTTGAGACAATATTCTCTGTTTCTTCCTGGATTGTTGCAAAACAGCCCCAGGAAGCCCATACCATCAAGTTCCTTCAGCTGTGTCCTTCAGGAATTAAAAGACACAGTAGCAACTTGTTAATCACTCTATGACAATGAACAAGGGAGTATGAAGACAGTCCCTGGATTCCCTGGGAGGGCGGGTTGCTGGTAAAACTCTCCTCATAACTTGACCTTGTCAAAGCTTCCCAGGGGACAGAAATGATCAAATGATCATCTCAAAAATTAGAGACATCGATGCAGGAGTGTCTGCCTTCAAACAAAAAACCCCAGAAAACAGAAAATCACCTTAACTGGATAAATAGTGGCGAGAAGCTGCATCCTTTACCACTGTCCTTTTATCATCAAATTATCATGTTGCATAGAGTTTCAGGGATAGTGAAAGACTTGCCTGAGCAGGTATAGAGCATGGAGAAAGCCTCTTTCACCCGTGGGTGTTTGCATTTGGAGAAGATGTAGGTAGTCTTGTTCATAGCAGCATCAAACTTTGCTTTTGGACCAAAACTAAACAATGCTGAAATCTAATAATTTCCCTAATGGCCCCTTTCTGCTACTCTTCACAAATGGCCGTCTGTCTTGTGGCCTCATCACTCTGAACTGAGCAAAAATCTGGGAAAACATGAGAATTCAACTATATCAATGATTATTATCTCACTGGTGGGGTTGTACAGTCGTTTAGCCCTTTCTGCAGTTTGCCATTTAAATATGGAGTGTCTTGGAGTCCCAGATGGCTAAAGAACTCTGTATCTCCTAGCCTTTAAATCACTTGGCTTTGAGTGAATTGTGTATGAAAAAGCTGTTCCTACAGATTTGACTCCTTTCTTAAAAAACCCAAACAAAACCCACAACAAAACTGAAAACATGTCCAGTGAGGGGATTTACTGATCAGATAAAACAGCGGCTCATGAATATTTCCATTTCAGAAGGTCATTGAAAGTTAAAGATTGTACAAAACCTTTGACCCTGAATTCAGTGATGGAAAGCTAGGAAAATGGGTAGCCTCTGCAGGGCTGTCTTACCCACAGCCAATTTCATTCAATTAATTTTGTTGTTCAAATTCCCTCACTCCAATCTACCTGGCAACAAGGCATCATTTAACTTTTCTCATTGGGTCATTCATTGCACTCCCCAGTTTGCAGTTAGGTAGTTCATCTAGACTTTTACAGCTGAAGGAAATGGCTGTGATAGTCCACAGTGTGTAGTGGTTGCTGAGGTGGCCTGAAGCAGAGACAGGCTGCAGCTTGGAGCTAGAATCCACCTAATGCAGATGTCAGCATCAGACACAGCAACTCTCTAAATACACACAAATATATACTTCATCTAGATGTATACACATATATGGGGGAGCAAAACTCTAGAAAGGTGCATGCATAACTAAGTGTGCATCACAACCAGTGCTGCCACATTTTCAGGCTGTGGTTGGAATGAAAGAGCTTTTTGTCCTGTGTTGTTATTCAAGTGAGGATGCACGAGTAGGATGAAGAGCTAGACTTCTCCCACTTGCCAGCACTTCAGTTTAAGGATAGCTGTGTCTAAGGGAAGTGCAAAACACATGCCAATGAAATGGCCGAAAGGACTTAACTATCACAGTGATGTTTTCTTCTGTCACACCTAGTATGTGTAAGGGCTTTGTTCAAAGCTTCAAAGTGGACGAACTGCTTCAGTTAGGTGTGAACATAGAAACACAGGCAGGAAAAATATTTGTCTCTGCCAATAAAAATGAGAAAAATGGGTAAAATAAGATGGAAAAATAAGAGAGAAACCATCTTAATACTTGTAGTTTGAGTGGTAAACCGAAAGGAGAAACGAAAGTCAAAATAACAAATTAAAGCCTGAATATCATGTTCAGTGGATTTCTAATTCTGTATATATCTATTAAACCAGTGCTATATGATATCTTCTCATGGGTTACTTTCTTTTCCTGTTCCTTTTCCGTTTTTTTTCCAGTTTGTATATTGATTTTGTAAGCTAGCAGTGTGTTACCTTTTCAATTTTTTAAAACTTGTATGAAAGCCATATATCCATATTGTAGAACGAAAGCATTAATCCTGTAACATCCCTTAATGTTTCCCTTAGCTCTGTGGGATTGTGGGGGGCTCTAGCGAATGTATATGTTTACCAATTGTATCAGCATAATTTACTTGCTCTTAGTGGCGATAAAAGAATTAAATAAACTAATACACAGACACATGGTGTCCTCATTTGGTTGTGGAAACTGTTTCTGGAGTTAATTAATTCCTAAATTAATTCTAAGTACTTAATGGTATCTCTCTGTTGTACTAATTTTCATTGGCTGTAGGTGTTACTTGTCACACAAACAGATTTGTAAAAGTTTTACTCTGTAGAAGGAAGTCTGCCAGAAAGTGATTGTAGCAGAAAACATTTCTTTGGTTTGTGCACACTAAAGCTTGTCTATCCCAATTTCCTGGAACTTTTCAGTTCTTTTAAGCAGCTTGTTTCAGTATAAAGTTTTTTCAACCTGTGTGATATTGACACAATGATGGATTACAGGTGAAGAATTTGATTTTTTAAAAAAAATTCACTATCAGGTAAGCAGTGATAAACCCTTATTCCCAGCCCTTTCATGCTCAGCTGTTTTATTTAAACAATGACTTTAATCTGTGTGTGTGTTTGGTGAGAGATGATTAAGACTCAAGACTAGAACAAAGAATCTACATTACATTAATGAACTAAATAGAATTATGCAGAAATTCAGGTGATGCTCATTGTATGTTACTTCATTCTCCTTTCTTTTAGTTCCTTCATTGTCCATTTTTCCCAAATTTACTGTTTTCCAAAAAATTTTTCTGGTTTTGTTTCTGTGTCCAACTATTGGTTAAAATCTTAGAATAATTAATTAATTAGTCCATGAAAACCATTCCATCAGTCACTGCCAAAAGAGGGAGATGCTTCACATTTTTTACAAGACGAGGAGATTGATACAGGCTTCTGAAATTGTTTGGGAGAAAATTAAGTATTATAAGGTATGAAAACTGACAGTACATTCTTCAAACCACTAATGGACTCAGAAACCTAAATCCTATCCTTGGAAAGGAGACCAAGTATTCACTATTGTTTAATTACAAAAGAAAAATTTTAATTCCTTTTTGATATGCTGCTTAGCAGTTAGTTACATTTTTAGGTTAATGAGTAGTGAGAGAGTTTTGAGATGCTGTTGTACGTCCATGTGAGATTTCTGATCCTGTCAGTAAATATGAGCTGCTTGAGGAGTGTGTGATGTTATGGTTAGCTTCCCTAAGCTCTGTCATGCAGCAGACACATTTCTGGATTTCTCAAGTCCTTCCCACCTCTGTGTTCAGATGCTGACTGAGCTATAAGCAGACACAGATCTTTTACACCCATTCTTTTTGGCTGGGTTGCTTTCCTGGAACAGGGTCTTAGGAGGCCATCTCTGTCATTACATGGCCTCTTTTTTGTTTGTTGTGTATGGAGTACATGAATGGAGAGGACTTCATGCAGAAGAGACCCAAGTTCTGCTACCACTTTGTGCTCCAAACTTTTGGGAATGGTGATTCATTAGGTGGGTCTGGATGGAAGGAGGACTGCCAGAGGTGAGTGGAGCGAGATGTCTGCGGGCAAGTATCCACTAGCAGCACAAAGCCACTTTGAGAACTTTAAGACCCCAGAGTTCATCTGGTGCACTACTACAGCTGAAGTTAAAAACCTCTTTACACTTCATCACCCCTCTGGCCTGGCACAATATAGACTTGTAATTAATACTCAAATGCAAGATCGTTTCCCTTGCACAGACAGAGATACACTCACTTCCTCCCTTGCCTTGTGGGTGATTCAGCCTTGGTCAAGTGCAGTGAGTGTTGCTCAAGGGTGCACAGTGGGGCTCAGTAGGATGAAGTGGCTGCCAGTGGGGAGGTGCTCAATGCAATAGGAATCTCCAGCTGGAAGGGTGAACCAGCTTTCAATTTCTCCTCAAAGCATTTATGGCAGAGGTAGTAGCCAAAGAGATGTAACACAAGACAGTATTATCCCTATTGTCATTTTCCCCTTCCTTTCTTTTCATTTCTTCCTTGCTTTCCTCCTTTCTTCCACTAAGTTTGGGCTTAGGCCTCACACTGCTGACCCAGAATTCAGGGTTTAAGTGATTATCTGAGAAGAAATGTGTCCATGATGTCTGCAATTACATGGAGTTACTGCTGTAAATAGTCTTAAAACTTCTGTGGGGCTAGAAGATACGGGAAGAAGTTTTGGGGCAAAGTGATTTTGAAATGTAGGAATACAATCCCTGATGTAAAGATCAACACAAAAGAACCCCTGGGTATGTGTATTAGAAAAAGACACAAGAAAGGACACAGACTGGGGCACTGAAGAATCCTGTCCCAAATACAGCTTTGCCTGGGTGGTTGCTGGAACTGGCTGCAAGGTAAGCCAAGTATATCTGACATATAAAATATATAGGTCATATATATATATATATACACACACATATATTTAGTATATCTGACAAGATATTATGTTTTATGAATTCAGGACCTGATTTTGGATATATTTCAAATGTGAACTGGTCCATTTTCAGCATGGAAAAATGTGTTGAGACTCATGATATAATGCACAAAGATCCTAAAATATGTAATATCTCAGTCCTGTAACAATTTACATGAGTACTGTGCACATAGTCCTACTGACTCAACAGGACACTTCCCAGTGCCAAAAGGGGTGGCAAGACCAGGTCTCCATTTATCCTTAGCTGGGAATGAAGTGCCACGTTTGTTCTCTTTGGTGCTGTCCTCCTCTGCTGACAGGGGTCCATCACACCCTCTGTACAACTGAGTGTCTCAGAGACAAAACATACACTCCTTCAGATAAAGACTATTTTGTAAGTGGCTGAATTTTAACTGGGCATGGGTTATCACAACTGCTACTTGCTGTCTTATCAGGAAAGCTCCCTAAATAGGCTACTGCTCTCTGCTCTCATGCAAAGAAAAAAGACCAGTCGATTTTCTTTCAGTGCAGGGTACCCTGCAACCTTTTACATAAGGTCACAATAAACTGGTACGACAGAGTAAGAAAAAGGCAGTGAAAAAGCTGCACCTTCCTACTTTGTAGTATTTCTGCTACAGGTCTCTAGAGACTTCATCAAGGGAGATGAAAAACAGTCTAACCTTAAATCCAGAAATATACTTTATTTGCTGTTGTTATTAGCAGCAATTACAACAACGATGTAACAGTCTTTATTGTGATTTATGCTGTAGTTTAATAATACACTCTCTGTTAACACCTTTGATTCAGAGGCTTTCATGCAGTTTGTCAGGGCTAAGCATCCACCACCCCTGTGTGTGGGGTCGGAGGTTAATCTCAGAGGCTGTCCTTAAGCTCCCTCTGTAGTCAATGGAGCATGACAAGTCCATTCAGAAGGTGATTCAGACTAGAGGGCTAATTTAGCAAATCTGAAAGATGTCAGAAAGGGCCTCTTTCCTTGCTAGATGCTGAGGGGGCTTAGGGAAATGAAGTGTATGAGGCTGACTGGAGTTTTGCTTGGTAGTTTGCCCTTTCAATAAGGTTGCAAGTTGCTAAACTGAGCGCCAGCACTTCAAAAGTGTTTAGGAACTTAAAAAATAAAGTGTCTGAACAACTCTGAATACAGGGATACAAATATGTAAAAGGCAAGTGGACTACAGCCATGTATTGTGGCAGTGAGTGAATTTATCTGAAGTCCCAGTGCAAAAGTGCCCTGCCAGATGGAAGGACTGCCCACACAGCACAGCTGAGAGAGACCAGAGAGTGGGAGAGAGGTGACAGTGGAGAGCTCACTGCCTCCTCCTTGGCCCTGACATCGGTATTGAGGAGAGGGGAGACAAAGTCCCTGCTTTTGTTCCCTTTGCCTCAGCTGGGGGAGGGTTAGGGGGCCGCGCCGTGGCCCCTGGCGAGCTCCGGGCCCTTTGCGGCACACAGCAGGGGCCGAGGGAAGCTCCTGTCCCCGGGTGGACGCCGATGTCCCCGCCTCTCTCATGGCCTTGCTGGGAACCAGGGCGAAGCCGCGTTTCTCAACAGCAGGCCAGTCACTCCTGGAAACAAGGAGCCCAGGAAGGGGCCGTGGAGTGGGAATGGGGTTTGGGAATGGCGCTGCAGGAGCGCTCCGTATCTCGCTTTTCCCGCTGACAGATTGAGGGTGTCATCCCACAAAGCGGTCAGCACCGCCTGAGAGACCTCAGACTGGTACCTTACTTTTCTCTGTGCAAAGCTCATCTGGACCAAAAATCCCTTTTAAATTCTTCAGCTGAAAGGGGCTACATAAACGCAATTATCAGAGCACCCCCAGGCCCCTCCTCTGCGCACCCTGGTTCCTCACTCGCTCTGTGTTTGACGGGGTGAGGCCGATGCTCTTCCCCCTGCTCCCATATCAGCAGCTGCACTGACAGGAGCGCTCAGCCAAATGCCTGGCGTGTGGGAGCCTCTGCCAGGACAAAACCACATATTTAGCTCTCTGTGCCAGTGCCAGCTGGGAGGTGTGAACGCCAAAGAGAGCAGGCCTGGGGCTGCAGCTGGCTGGCCGTGCTAGTGATCCAGAGGGTCAGCCAGTGTCGGAGAGCTTCGGAAAAGCAGAAGTAAGCACAGAAAGCCAGAAAATCATTGAGGTTAGAAAAGACCTCTTATATCATCAAATCCAACCATTTAATTTGGAAATGCCACATGCATGAGTTAGAGCAGAAGGGTTGGAGTGCTGAGTTTGCCTCATGCTTTTAATGCTTAAAGTAGGTTAATAAAAAAAGGGAGGGTGACTTTTTACACAGGCAGATAGGTCAAGTGGGAATAATTTTAAACTAAAAGAAGTTGTGCACAAACACTCTGTACATATCCATGGAAAGATAAACAATTGTTTGTATAAGAATCTGAATTTTTGTGTTGCCAACCAGCATGTAATTTACAAACTACTTCACAACTTTCTTTTCAAAAAAAAGTTTTTGACACTGGACCTCAGCCATGCTGTAGGAACAGAGTTGGGCAGTTTGTAGATGTGATTGGTCATTTTCAGTCATTCCACCCCAGTGACGAAAGGGGATAACCACTATCTACACCAGAAAGTCAGCTTGAACTATGTGAGGAGAGGACAAAATGAGAAATTAAGAATAAACACAGGGTAAGAAAGGTGACATTTTCACAGTGAAGTTCACAAAGAGTATGAGCCACAAGAAAACGCAACTTTTAAGCTTTGTTTATAATTTGCAGAAGGTTTTGCCTGGCAAGTTGGAGAGATGACAGGATAAGTTTTTTTGCTACATGTCTCATGCTTGCAGTGCACACCCTGGCCCCTTGCCAGGGAAAGCATCTTTGTCTGAGAAGTTTGTTTTCCTAGTATGCCAGGTAGGCTTGTAAAACAGCACTCACAAAATCAGGCAGACTACTGCTCAAAACAATTAACAGCTCTGCATCGAGAGATTTCAAAGAGCAGGAGAATGGATTGCAGGTACCTTTTGTCTTGGAATGAGAAGCTGAAATAAACTCTCTTGCTTAGCATCATTCTTCACTATAAATACCCAGCAAGATGTGAACGTG
The DNA here is from genome assembly GCA_013390045.1 of Picathartes gymnocephalus. NCBI lineage: Eukaryota > Metazoa > Chordata > Aves > Passeriformes > Picathartidae > Picathartes > Picathartes gymnocephalus. The sequence continues at coordinate 67,009 of WEKY01019617.1, read as the reverse complement.
CCATGCTCATACCTTGCCAAGAGCTGAGGGACTTCAGCTCACCTCTCTGGTGAGGCACCTCTGCTCAAGCTCTGCTCTCTGTCAAAGCACATTATGCCTCTTCAACCTACTTGCTTTCTAATCTTCACCTCATCAGAAGAGCTGGCTCCAAAACACATACTTAACAGTCATGGGATGGAGCTAAAGGCTTTTCTTCACTCATTAGCTTTCTGTGTGTGAATTCTTTTAATTAGATCCTTCTATACTCCTTTTTTAATTGCTTGAATGATGGAAATATTTAGAAGGAAATCTTGATTTTTTTTTTTCTATGCTACTGAAAGAAAACATAGTAAATGAAGAGCTATCACTAGCTGCTTTTCAAAAAAGCTGGTCTGGAAGAGCCCTGAGCCCTGCTTCAGATAGATATCTTCCATCTTGGCCCTCTGGGAAATGTCTGGGTTTGACCTAATCCTGGATATTCTTTATTCAACTGCAGCATCCCAGGGACAGGATGCTCTCCAAGAGGCATCATGTTTACAAGCAGCATCTGAAACAGCTTTTATCTCCATTTCTCCCCAAGAGTGGGCTGTAAAGAAATGAGGTGGGATGGTGAAGAGAAACACAGTTGATGTTTTCAGCCCGCTTTATTTCTTTATCCACTGTTTGTGTTAATGATGCCCTGCAGAGTTCATTTTCTATCTGGCCCAGGTGGAGAATGTATTGGAGATGACCATTTTACACAAGGGTTATGCCAGTCATACTTTTTAAATATACATATTTACATTTCAATATATAGCCTATATCAAAATATATTTTTTACATGGCTTATATGTGCATTTTGTGGGTTCTCTATTAAAAACTCAGTGTATGCTTAAGTTGTGGAACTGTTTCTATTTGGGTTGCTATCATAGTTAAAAATCCAAACAGGTTCTAAGAGTGATTGGACAAATTAATAGGAAATATACCCCAAAACTTTCTAAATTGATAAATGCAAAGCTGCTGTCTGTAATTTAAGAAATCTGCAAGATGTAGCTGTTAAGTTGGTAGTACACATTAATTAGGAGTTAGGAGGTTGCCTTCCTTGCCCTGAATTTCTTCTTTCCCCTGATGCCACTGGTCACTGTCTATATTGACAACTCATAAGGCTGAGCTGATGCTTGACCTCTAACATTGCCTCACAGTATCAGCCCCAACAGGCAAAACAAGGTAACAAATAGCAGATATACCAAAGGTGTTGTGGGACAATAACCAAAAAAAGAGAAAGAGGTGAAACCGCAGAACTTTCTGGCCATGTAGAGGCAGCACACAGAGCTCGCTGGACTTCACCATTGGTTGTTTGGCCGTGTGGTTTTTTTAATGTTTCTAATGTTTAGCTGTAAGACATTCAGTCTCATGCTGCAACATTTATTAAACATTTCCTTCTGTTTCCCTGCCACAGCAACCTGGTGTCTGTGAGCACGGTGAAACAGAGTGCAAGGAGAGCAGAGAGCCCCGAGGGACTCAGAGGCATTCCCAAGGAGCCTGGCAGTGTGCCCTGCTGCTGCAGACCATGAAGGTGAGGGCTGCTGCCATCCTTTCATGTCTTCTGCCCTCCTCTGCTCTGGAACCATGTCACAGAACTGAGTAAAGCCTGAAATGTCATGTATCTGTCCTATATTGGTGCTTTAAAGCTGCAATATTTATCCTATATTCACTTATATTTATTAAATGAGCAAATAATTTTCACTTTTTTTTTTTCTTTTGGTCCCACTTTTCTATGAGTCTGTTGTTCCTGAACAGCTCCAACATGCTGTTCTACATGGGTGCTTTCATTACTGGAAATTAATTGCAAGCATTTTCCTGCAGGGATTTGCTGTGTGACTTCTTGGTGGCTTTTCAGCTATGTACTTGCAGTATGGCATGAACTAAGCCTTTGTCCCTAAGTGAGTCTGTGAAACTATTAGAATTGCCTTGTTGGCAGAAATTATAACATTTTCAGATTCAAAAATTGACACAGATGAACTATTTATTCTGACTTTTATTTTTTTCGTCAGCAAAAAGCACTGCTGGGTTCTTCCCAGAATGCTAACAGAAAAAGGGCATCTGTTCATTTAGAGGAACCCACTTATAATCTGAATTACTATTAGTGGAAGACATTTAACACTTGATTTAATGAGAGCTTTTGGTTTTATCTGAGGATCCATGTCTTTTTGCTTTTGGCTAAATTTCCGCTGAGGTCCATGGAAGCCTGACAGTCAGAGAAATTGAACCATCGTGCCCTCATTTTCAACAGTTACAGAATTCTTTGTTTGAAGCTGGGAAATTTCAGTAACAGGTGAACACCCCTGCACAGATTTTTCATACTCTGAAACATAAATGGGAAGGTTGTCTTTCTGCCAAGGGATTGTGCTTGTCTATTTTTATTTTCCTCTGTGTAGTTGCAATTTCTTTATAAGGTGCTGGTGTGTACTCTCAATGCAAATCAGCCATTGATGATGGGTTGGTATGTCCTGTGACCCCATGAGCAGACAATAAAATTGTACTACTGTGTCCATACATTGCTGAAGAGAACACAAGCTTTCCAGGAAAATGAAAAAATCCAGGCAATTCAAGAGACTAATAATAACTTGAAGTTTTTCAAAGTTTTTCTCTTCAGCCAGTTACGGCTAAAAATATACAGTTGGCTTATGATGCAAGTGAACTCGATCAAAAGACACATCATTAGCTTATAAATGATTTGGTCTTCACTTATTTCCATCTTGAATACATCATTACTGATTCTTTTTCTTTACTCCCATTCTTTACATTGTCATGCAATTTTGAAGACACAGTAAACTCCATGAATTTGTCCCCTCTTAAAAGCACATTTCCAGCTTTCAGCTGTCTCTGCTGTTTGAGATGGCCTCCTTCTGCGAACACAGTGCCACCAAGACAGTCTGCTGTGATTTCCCAGGCACCCAGCAGGAAGCCCAAGGGCTGACTGGCTCTCCCAGCACAGCCATCATCTCCTCCACAGAAGGAGAAGGCTAGAAAAGATCATTTACTAGGTGGACTAGAGAAGAAGTTTTGGTGCCAGACAGACAGTGCCTCTTGTGCAGGCACCAGACCTATATTTTGGCTTTCCAAAGGGTCCCTGCCACATGGTAAAGAGCTTTGCAGAGTCACTGCTCGAGGCAACTTTTAGCTGGGACAACTTCATGGTTGCTTTTATCCCTTCTGATCCTCCCTAACCCAGCAGTACTTGTGGCCAAGCTCTTCTTCTTGGCCACCCTCAGGAATTTCCTGCTGTACTTGCCGTCAGGTGATGTGGTGACTTACATCCCATTTTTGCATCTGTCAGAGTATTATCCCTTGCTATCTTTACTGGAAAATCAAGTGAAGATTGAGACTGTGTTGGGGGGAAAACAGGGCTGCAAGTCATTGTATTGGGCTGATAAAACCTTAGGCAAGTGAGGGAAAATCTACCTTATGGACTATGTAAAAAACCACTACCATCCTAGGCATTTTGCTTTATTCAATGTCCTTTTCCCATCCCAAGGTCATTTGATTCTGACGTTTATACCAGGGGAATAACGAAAAAGCTTTCTCTGTATATATTTCTCCCTAAGCTCCATCTTCTATGAGCAGTTAGATTGGAGACCAGACAGATTGCCCTGGGACACTAATTAATGCAGAGCATTTACTGACATTACATCACATTAAAACCAATTACACTTCCATTACACTCATCTACTTTACCCCCCTTCCTGTATATGTGCCTATTGAATCCAGTCCATATTTAATTTGGGAATGGATTAGCAAATGAGGTGGTAGAGTCAGTTACTAGCCTGGCAGCAAGGCAGTGAAAGCCATCCAGAAAAAACTTTCTGATTTGGAAGTTTTCTCCAAAGGGCAGCAAAGAAAAAAGAAGCTGGAGCAGGGCCTCTTCATTAATCCAACTTCCCCTAGGAATGCTCTGACCATAGTTCCCTCATGTGGTGAATTTTATTCCTTTTTTTTTTTTTTTTTTTTTCCTATTTCATGGTAGTGTGGGGTGATTGAAAGAACAGTTACTGAGAAAAAGCATTTGTGCAATAATTCTTCCAGGGTAGAGGAAAGATTTACATCTGCATAAACTGACTCCAGAAAAACCTGCTTTGGTTAAATAGCAGGTGTTCTGGGATCAAAGTGATGCTCCAGCAATATTCTATCAGTGGAATTATTCTGGAATAATTCTGATTCTATGTCTCATTCTTTGTTCTTGTAATTGTTACACAGGGACAAAAAGAGAGGTGTCATCATCCACAGTTGAGCAAACATGCTGTGCATAAAGCAGGTCAGTGTCCCACTTGCTGGGAAAGAGCACACAGTGACAACTAAAAGTGAGGTTCAGAGTTCTCAACAGGGAGAGGAACTGGAATCTCTTAGGGAGGAAGAGATACTCAGTGCTACCAGGGAGGGAACAGAAATGAGCCTGGGTCCAGGTGGAACACAGAAGAGAAGAGGGAAGAAAAAGGCTGGTGTGGGTGCTGTTACATCAGCAGTATTTGATTTGCTGCTTAGTGTTAGTCTTGAACATTTCTTTGGCCAGGCTGTGTTGGCACCTGGCTTTTTGAACAGTGTTAGGTACAGCTGTACCTAGTATGCACAGTCAAGAGAATTTCTAAAATTGACAGCTGATTTTAATAGCTTGTAGCTTTCAGTCATGAAGGGAAGAGCAAACAAAACATTTTCTGCTAGTAATGTTTACACAAGTCCCAAAGCAGGCTATTTTATCCTTTCCTACAGTCAAGATAAAATAAACCAAACCAGACTGTCCAAAGAACAGAAGAATGAAAGAGCTTTTTATCCAGGCTCTTCCCTCCTGTTCTCCACCCCCTATTCTCTACAACAAAAAACTGACTGAATCATGAAAGATGGGAAAGCCAGCATCACAGATTACACGGACATGCAGCACGTCCACTTGCTTTATCAGGTGGCAGAACTGCCTGCTAGTCCCAGCTCCAGCCAGCCCTTTCAGAGCCCTGTTAGCAGCAACCTGGCTGAGCATGGCAGCTTGACAGGGCTGGGCTGATCCCTGTTGTGTGGCCACTGCTTTTCATCCCTGCTGCCTTCACTCTGCTGTGAGTGGCAGCGGGCAAGGGCCACGATTCTGAGCACAGGAGCTTTCCAAGGTGAAGCTGTGCGCAGCTTCACAGATGAGGATTTAAAGGAGTGGTAGTCACAAAATGAAGAAGTTGAAATTATAATCCTCGCAGCAGCATGGATTCAGCCATGAATCCAAAACACACCAAGAAATGGTGCATAGGGGAAAATGAGCCACTGTACTGCAGAGTTCAGTCTCATATTTTTCATTACATGAAATCTTTATTTTTCTTTATAGATGGACACAGCTGCTGTGGGATGAGTATCTTTTGTTTCTGATTTAGTGTTTTTAGCTTTTCAGTTCTAACATTACTGAATTTTTGTTTTATTTCAAAAGAGAGTACATGGGAAGGAGAGAATGTGTGTGTGATGCTCCCCAGTAAATTATGATTACATTTGTTTTGTGCTTTGAAAATATCATATGGATATCTGAGACAATGTAAATCATAATATCTTATAGACTGGCCAAAATATCATGCAGATACACTATTGCATGGATTAATTTACTCTGTTTATAATAGTGAGGCTGCTGCTGTTACCTGAACTACGTGGCTTAGAGGTTTCCTGAGAGATGTTATAGTCCATACAGGTGTGAACATTCACTAAACAGTAGGTCACTGAATTACAGTGCTGCATCAGGCAAAAAAAGCTTTAATAAAGGGATTTGGCAGTAGGCAAGAAAGAACAATGTGAGTTTTGGATGCTGCAAAGATTTCTAAGATGCTGGGGAAACAGCAGCCACAGCTATTAGAAACAATCTAAATACAAGTCTGTGTGAGTGATAAAGGAGAGGACAGCACAGAAGCTTCTGCTATTATTAATCATTGTAGAGATGGAGCAGGGAAGGCAGGGAATTCAGGGTCTGGTTTGTTGGATTTGAATGCACGGAGGAACTTGGAGCTGTGACAGTTTGGGAGGGCACCCTGCCACAGCGTGCCTTGCATTTTGCCCTACCAAGGTCATACTTAAAATTGTACAGTGTGAATGCACTTGCTAGGAAGCCAATGAGATTGAAAAGCAGTCCAAAAACATTCAAGCTGCCATCAGCCCTGTCTCAGAACGGCCAGTGTGCCCAGCCCATCACCAAGCAACTCGGGGGGCACACGGACCTCTTTAATGCAAGGCATTTTAGCACAGTCCAAAGATGCTGTCATGACACATGCCGGCAATGATTCACTGCCTCTCAGCTACCACGTGATTACCTCCCCTCATACATTCTCTCTAATTATTGCTTCCTTTTTCTCAAAAAAAAAAAAAAAAAAAAAAAAAAATCTTTGTGTTCTTATCTTTCCCGTATAAAACCATCAACTTGTCAAAAAGAGAGTACTTGGTAAAAAATTCCCTTTTTTTAACCTTGTCTGGTTTCTTTCAAACTGAGGTATGCAAAGCTCTAGTGCAGCCTGACAAGTCCTAACTGCTGAGATTTCACAGACACCGGGGGAATGGTGGTGGGAGGGAGCAGGGGAATTGTTCCTGTAAGGGCTTTGCTGCAAGGTGCTGCATTCTGCAGCGGCTCTCACAGGCACCTTGCAACTGAGGCAGGGCAGGCAGCTAAAATGGAGCAGAAGGAGTCACATTCAACAGGAAAGCAGTGTAGGCATAGAAAAATAGGATGGCAAGTTGCATACTTCAGTGTTAGAAAAGCTGCTGATTTAAACAGCCAAAAAAGTGAAAACTTATTTCTGTAATGACACTTGCCCCTGGAAAGGAAGCAGGAGGTCCTTGAGTCATTATTTGGTGTGTTTTATTTTGAGGCAGAGGAGTTATTTTACTGACTGAAACTGGATTGAAGGATTACTGTGCTACAAGCAGGCCATCTGTCCATAACTGTATTAGACATGATAATGTTCTTTTCTTCACAGCTATTAATATGGCTCCAGTTGGCCTGCTCCTCTGCATTGTCTGCCTGGATCTGCCAGGATCTGCCTGGTAAACAGGCACTACAAGAGACTGCTCTATTCCTAAGATAAAAATAGTTTACCGAGTCTAAAAACTCCCATTGCAGGGCTAGTGAAGGAGAGGGAGCTTCTCTCTTTTGCCATGCAAGATGCAAACCCCTGGTACTTGGAAAGTGTTGTCGGTCAGTCTTCAGCAGCAGAACTGGACCTCTACATGCTGGTGGTGTCATTCAGACATTCATTGCATCAGGACAGAACTAGACCAGAACAGTGCCTTCTTACTTTTACCTTTTCATAGAACTTAGGCAATTCTAAACTGAAGAGATTTGAAGAGGCATTCCTGATTTGTTACTTTCTTGTGCAGGTCTCCAGCTCCCTGTCAGGTGCAATTACAACTGTTGGCATATTTAGGATGAAAGATAGTGTTATATGGGTTAGACAACCAGGGTGGGAAGCAGAGACATGATGAAAAGAGAGATCTGCAGAAAGCAATCTGCTTTTGTAGCAGCAAAATCTCAACTTATTTTCCTCTTTGGTTGTGACGCCTTTTATTTTTGCCAAAGGAAGCAAGTAATATGTAGCATTTAATCATCAGAATACCCAGGGATACAAATGCACTGTGATTATACTGGGGCTTTCTTCTGCCTCTATCTGGATCAGCAGTTGAGTTTACAAATGTAAATGAGGAAAAATGTCTCTTCTTTTATCTTTTTTTCTCAGTTGTTACCTTTCTAGATGGCAGATAGGAGCCAAGCTTCTTTTCAGTGGTTGTCAAGCCTTATTTCTTAAACAGAAGCTGCTGTGGGAACTCCTCTTTCTCCCAAGTTACAGCAGATTCACTCAGGAGCAGGAAACCACTCAGGAGCCATCTTGCTTCAGAGATTTTTTGCAGTTTTCTGGCAAACATTTACCCAGCCTTCATGTCACTGTATGAACAGCCATCAGGGGAATTTGTTTACAGTTCTTCATCAGCTACAATTTCTTCTCCCTCAGTTAGTGTCCAGATGAGCACTACCTTCCCTTTCTTCTACATTCTCTAAGCTTGTCCCCAGCTCCTGAGCAGTGGTTTTGTTCTGCCAGGAGCTCAGAGCTCCTGGAGCTGCTGGTGGCAAGGCAGAAATTGTGGAAGGAACAGTTCTTCCAGCAGCTTCTCAGAGCAGGGGACATTTCTTGTGGAAGCCATCCAGCTCCAGCAGGCTGCATATGCCAGAAAGGACACAGTTTCAGGCTCTTCAGAAAGCCTTTCCTTTCTTTCTACTTGTACCATTCACCTCTGAGCTGAAAGAACAGCTTTTCACATAGAGATCTGCAGCAGCACCACCCTGGGCCACTTTTGCAGGCTGTGAGGAGCCGTGGGAGGCTTGAAGTGCACTGTACCTGGTCCAAAAGGAGACACTGAGCAGGGTCAGAGGACTGCTTCTCTGGAAGCTCCTGGGTTGTCTATATTGCCTGCAGAGTGAGCCTGGAGCACCTAGTTCATCTCCAAATGTAAAGAGCTGCAATTATGCAGGAGAAAGTCAGTCTCTCTTGTAGTCTAGACACTGACTGATCTTCAAGGGATTGAGTATGCTATGTCTGTAGCACATTCTTTAGTCCTAGCCCTGCCTTTCAGAGAGTCCTTGTTAACCTTTATTCAAGACCAAAACCATATCCTCCTGTGTCAGCCTCACAAGTCTGCAGAAATGCAAGCTATGCTCAGGGAAGATTCCCTGACTGCTGCCTGCATTGCAGTGAGGATTGCCCTGATGCTGAGCTGCAGCAAAGGCTCTCCTGCTCTGGTGCCCACCTGGGCAAGCACGGAGTGGACACAGAGCCAACTGAGCCTGGTCAACCAGGGCTGCTGCTCTTCAGACTAGGGGCTGAGGGCTGGCAAGAGCAGTAACTAAAAGAAGTCTGCTGGGAGCAACTGTAGGAGCAGGAAGAGCTACTGATTCTTTAAGGAGGCCTTTGGGAGGCAAACAGTACCATGAATATGGGAATACCAAGGAGGAGCACACTAGAGCAAATAGCTCTGGGCAATTCATGCCTTCTTTCTCCCTTCTGCCTGGTCATTGTATTCAACTGAGACTCTCATCACTTTAATTCTGAAACTGTGAGATGCCCCACAGTGCAAGTTGTCTTAACCCAGAGGAAGTGAGGTTACAAGATGACAGTGCAGGCAGTGTCATTATTAAAAAAAAAAAAAAAAAAGGAAAGAGTATTCCTTGGGCATAATGGTATCATTTTGCCAGTATTCTCTAACTCAATAAACAAGAAATAGAGCATTGATTCATAGCTGGTAGAAAAAAGAACCACAATTCTCACTAATAACATTTCTCATTTCTGATTTGACAATAGCTGATGGCAGCTTTTATAGACCAATCTCTGCTGAGCACACACCTGCAAGGAAATGGACCTGTGAGTTAATGTATTATATAGACTTAGCTCAGGAATAATTTGTACAAATTGATAGCAAAGGCCAAATCAAACACACAAAGCCTGCTGTGACAGCATCTAGAGAGGCACAGGCCTAGGTGAGGTTGGTGACTTCCCCATGCACTTCAGTCAGAGCCCACAAGGCTCCCTGCTCTTCCAGCTGAGCCTAGAGTGAAAACAAATTTAAACCATCCCCTTGCCACAGCTACTTCTGGTAGTGAGTTCTCGCTTGCATGTGTAATTCCCACCTGAGCAAGTGCTCTTCACTTAGCAAGGAAGGATTGCACAGCTTAGCACCTCACTGTGGGATGAGAGGGGGAAAAATGAGTGAAGATATTTTATGTGGGGAAAGTTAATATCTGTGCATTCCTGGTGCCAAAGGAGAATTTCTCAGCTTCTCCTTGACTTAGAATTTCAAGGAAAAACATCATCCTGAGGAGAGATACTGCTTGCTGGGTTTGCTCTTTGTGGTGAAATGCTTTTGCAGTTGTATTTCTAATGGAGGATGTGTAGGGCTCAAGGGTAGTCAAGGCTTTGTATTGAAGGCCAAATTTTAACGTAAGAGGCTAAATTACTGTGATCACTTCATCCTCCTTCTCTCTCCAGGTGCTCACTGAGCCTTTTAATATATCTTTAGTGGAGATGTTTCAAAAAAGGTATTTCAGGTTTGTCTCCATTAAGCAACTAAACCGGTTCTACCTGGAACAAAAAAAAAAAAAAATTTCCTAGCAAATTATTGCGAGGTGATTTATAACACTAGTCTGTGTGAGCCTAAATCAGCTTGATTAGCAGCAGAGAGTGAACTGTTTTTCTGCATGCATCAGATTATTTGAATAGAGAAACAATCTCAATGGCTGCAGCTATTCCACTTCTGTGGATAAACTGTTTATTAGTGCAAGGAGGGCTGATTATGCCACTGCTCTGAGCATACAAGTGCAGAGTGGATGCTGATGGGCCCAGGGAGACATCCATTGTTGTGTCACCAGAGGAACAGACAGTCCTTCCTCAGTGGTCCTGCAGAGATACAGGCTAACCTGTTGTGTGAAGAAAACTGATTTTTAAGTCACAGGGGTTGTTAAAGGCTGCATGGGAGCCTCTCGGTTGTAAAGCTATATAAATGTGTCTTCTGCTGGACTTTGGCACAGAAGAGGCTTGCTCTGTTAGGATCAACATGTTCCCTGAAAAAAATCCTGGTCACTCACCAAGTTCTCATTCAGGCTTGAGGGGCCTGTTTCTTAAGGTTTAATTCCCTCTTTCAGGACAAAAAAAGTATGAGTTTGTTTCTGGAGACATGTAAGTTTTCAGTTCTATCAAAAGAAATTGCCCTCTTGTGGATCTCAAATATTCCTTTCCCTTGCCATGACCAAACTGCAGCAAAGACATGATGTGATACTGCATGCTGAAGCTTTCTTGTCCTCACGAAAAATATGTGAAAGGTAGGATCAAGCAAAAGGGAGATGTCTTCCAATCCAACGAAATGCAATCCCATGTGCTGTGTGAAAATAGCCTGCTTGATACCTTTTCTAGAGAAGAAAAGAAGAACAAATCAGGAAAACTGCTCTAAGAAAACGTTAAGCTGTGTACAGCACAAGAGGTGGTTTGCTTTCTTTTTCATCTCAGAGCAGATTGAGCCTGATCCCTAGAAAGCTACACTTTCTCCATTAGGATATCATCAGCTGTCACTCACCTCCAGAAATATTCTCCTGGTAGAGAAAAACTGGTTCCTTACATGTATGAGGAAACTTATGGCTAAAATAGTAGATGCTGTCAACTTTTGTTTTCAGTTTCTACTTCTGAGGTACCAGAAGGTACTTTGTGCATTGGGCAGGATAAATACAATTGCTAGAGACAAAATTAAAATGGCAAACACTATCCACTCTGCTGGTTTTAATCCACATTTTATTAGCCAGTTTATGTGTTCTGCTGTCTCTAATTCTTTTTGAACATGTCTTTTTCTCTCTTCATTTTGCACTTATCCTGAGTACGTGTGCTGCAACAAGCAAGAACTCTTCAGCAGATGTTTTTGCTTTGCGGACTCTGGCATTCCATACTTGGATGTTTCTTGAGAACTAGAAATCCTGACTGGGATGTTTTATTTTTCTCACATGAGCTATGGGAGCACCACAGAATAACATCTAATCAGTACTAATTCCTGTAGCTTGTATTAATATTAATTTCTCAACTTTGGGGACAGAACATACCCTTAGCAAATTTGCAGACGATGCTAAACTGGGGGAGTGCTTAACATGCTGAACAGCAAAGTTCCAACCCAAAGAAACTTGCCTGAGACAAACTCTTCTCAGCAGTGGCAAGTGGTATAAAAAGGGGCAAAAGTCATATGCTGCAACTTGGCAGGCTCAGGTTGAACATTAGGAAAAACTTTTTCACTGTGAGGCTGGTGCAGCACTGGAACAGGTTACCCAGAGTGGTCAGGGACTTTCTGTCCTTGGAAGTTCTTGGGACTCAGCCAGGCAAAGCAACAGCTGATCTGATCTAGTGCTGGCAACAGCCCTGCCTCCTATGGGGGACAGGACCAGAGGCACCCAGAGAGCTCTTCCAGCCAGCACTCCAATGCTTGTATGAATTGAGGAGATGCACTGAGCCAATCTAAAGGAATCCTGTTGCAGTCAAACTTTAATTGAACAGCCTACAATTATGAGGTGTTACTGAAAAGTGAACTGTACAATGGGAAATCTATTTTCCCCACTTGTGCTACACATGTTGTAAAGAGCACATGAGTCCCTGATGAGGGCAACTTTTCTCACTGGCTTGTGCCCCAGTTCTGGAAGTCTTGTAAGACATGCGAACATGTAAGTATAGACTTTGTTTTAAACCTTTGCATCTATCTGTTGCTTGGTTTAGCTCCAAATGTATGTACATAATTCTTTAATGAATCAGAGGATTTGCAAGGCCTTAGCTGGCTCCTGGTGTGGTGGTTGTTCTGTTCCTGAGGTACCTCAGCTGTGGCTGACTCTGAAGAATTAGGTCAGACAAACTGAATGTACATTTTACATTGAGCACATCTGTGTCCCTTATTCAGGTTACCGGTTCACAAAATAGCATATCTGCATTCCAAGTGAAACTTCCATGAAAATACAAGCTGCTCCTACCTTATGAGTCCAGTTCTTCCCAGAAGGAAAATCCCCCAACATCTGCAGAAGTGATAACTATTTCAGCTGGGAGTGTTTGCTGTTCCTTGCAAAGTACACCCAAAACAGCTGAGGAGCATTTTAAAAAGTAAAGAGAGCTTGCAAGTAGTCCACGACATGCTTTAGCTCTTCACTAGATTCCTGTCTTGTTACACTAAAGACAAGAATGTTATCACTCTGGTCCATGCATTATTCATAGGACTCATTAATTTGCTGTCACACGGCCAAAGTTATTTTTTCACAGTATCTCATTTCAGTATGAGTGAGAAGTGTGGAACTTAAATTCAAAGTGTGTTCCAGGCCTGTGGAAACCTTTTCTAAGGCTCTTTTTTGATTAACCCTGTACAAAACTTGAGGGAATGGCATTATATATTGAGACATTCTCATTTGACTGCAGTATTTGGATAATATGCATATTTGTGAGAATGTGTGCTATGTGAGTTTAAACATCTTGAAACTCAGATACCCACTGCCCAGTTCAATGTACTTTCCCAGAATTGTTTCATGTTTCTCTACTTGTTTTCATAATTATTTTTCTTTTCATATACTTTTATGATACTCTTATTCCACAGAGAGAGTATAGAATAAACCCTTGCTATATTCAAACCTCTTTATGTGACCACTACTTTCTGATATGTTGAAAGGGTTGCAGGATGTCATTTGCAGTTAAGAGCAGGTAAGTTAGTGAATCTTCTACTTGGAAAAAGATTCTTATCAGTAGAGAGATAAGAACTATAGTAAAAATTACATGCATATAATCAAAAGGGAAGTTATGGGGTGCTGCTGACAGCTTGCATATTTGCTTCCTTTCAAAAATATTGTACTTTGAGGCTTCCTGCTCTGAACTAAATATGGAAAATGTATATGTCTTATTAGCTGAAAAATGTCCAGCAAATCATTTAGCTAGCATCTTGTTGTCCAATACTGTGTCTTTAGTTTCCAGCATTGACATTTATTTAGCGTAACTGAGTTTGCATTATTTAATACAAATTTCTTCATCCAGGAAAGTAAGAATAACAGCATTCAAGTACTGTGACTTTTTGTTTGATCTTCACTCATGCTTTAATTTCCATATAATTTATATATTATAGGAAGCCAGAGACAGAATTAATGTCAAGAAAAGCCAGAAAGAAAAAATTGCTCAAACATGCAAGATTCTCCTAGAGTCAGCTCATTCAGCCATTATACTAAATACATTTGTACAAGGTTTTTTTTTGTCACATCATTTTATCCTGAAGCTGTGATTTAGTCAAATGAAAGAGTGGAAAATTACAACGTGGTATAATGGACTTGTGTACCAAACTCTTGCCTGTGCCTTTTCTGAAGCTGTTACATTGTCCTGTTTCCATCCCACTGGACGATGTATGAGGCTCACAGGCTGCTTTGTACCTCTGCCAGCTGCCCTCTGAATTGGTGATAGCACCCATTCATGCCTCCTCTACTCCTGGAACACAAGTGGCCCATTGGCAGCAGGAGTAGTGTGTCTCAGCAGCTACCCCTCTGAAGGACTCCTAGCTGGACCCTTCAGAAAGGCCGAGATCAACATTTAAAGTGGATGAAGTTACCCACTTCTTTATGGCAAACCACTTCTTTATGAAAGACCCATGGGCTTCATAAAGAAATTGTGCTTTAAACAGAGAGAAAGGATTTTTAAAAAAAACTGTTTGGGCAGAGGCTTCCATTGAGTATTGCTGCTATTTCCTGTGGAGTTCCTGGTGTTTTTAGACAGGTATCACTGAGTTATTATAAAGCCATATGCATACGTAACTAAGAGACTGCTGTGTGGAATACATTTTTTCTTTAAACAGTTACCTATTATTGACAGCAATATTGATGGTGGAGATACCATTTGGTGTACGGCCAAGGATAAAGATCCATAAGCAATTATGCATGGTTTAGAAAGAGAGCCTGGAAGGGAGGTTGATTTTCAGCTCCAGATTGTAGACACCTCCACTAGGAATATGAAAGAGAGATCTTTGTGTGAGTTGGGTGCAGGAGTACCCATCCTAATCAGAGGAGAATCAGTGTTTTATTTATAAAGCTTTTTTATAAATATCCGACCAACAGAAATTCTTTTAAGGTACTTGAAGGACCATCTTTGCACTGGCAAGTGTGACACAAGACGCAAAGGAACCCTGTGCTCCTCAGCACGTAAATGAAACTCAGGAAAGATACCACAAGATAACTGAAACAGCAGTGTGTGGACAAATGGACAAGCCCTAGACCTCCAGTGACTGTGTTGGGGGTTCAGACATCTGAACCACAGGTAAATCCCTACAGGTAGTACTCCAGGCATTTGATTTTGAGTGTAAAGAATAATCTAAGTGACCGAAGAATAGTCTTCACTGAAGTTGAGGAGGGTACAAAGCCATGCTATGTCTATGCCTAATGATCCATTTAAAAAATGGTTCCAAATTGTTGGACTTGTTATAGGTGAGGCTTTAATTGATAGTTATAGTGATCCAAAATCTGATCTCATTATCTAACAGCTGTGTAAGAGCAGCCCTTCTGGGCAATGACAGAGTTCAGAGGGTCCATTCATAAAAGTCCTTAGCTTTTGTTCAGTGATGCCTTGATGGACATCTTGGTGATTTACTAGGCTGTTCTGGCTTGTGTAGGAATAAGCCTAAGAAGCTGTAAGGTTTCTTTGGTCTCAGTAAGTTACAGAGTTGTCTTTATTGCCTTTTGTAAATGCCCTGGGTGTCGACTCCCTTCAGAGAAGCAAGCTCCACGGATGTTATTACATCCTCCAGGCGCGTGGACACACAGGAGCTGTTTCCCAGAGCACAATACCTGAAGGCAGTCTGTTCAAAAGTTGGTTTTCTCAGAAACTCTGTGTACTAGAAGAATCTTTTGTACTGGCTAAGTTTTCAGTTTCAACTGTGCAAGAAACTCATGGATCTAGGCAAAACAGCAAAGCTTCTGAGTTTTTACCCTTGCACTGTGTTCTTTGGACTTAGGTCAGATGCTTCAGGATCTCTAGAATTCCTTTTACACTTCTTTTATACAGCCCATTTTTCTCCTCCCTGAGTATTGCCCAGTATATAAAACCAAATTCCTTGTCAGCTGAAACTGGTGAATTGACTTCTGTGAGATTTTGTTCAGATACCACTAATCTTTTTAAAGAGGCATCTGAAAGGTTTCTTACCTGTTGGATCCCAAAGTATATTCCTACATAATTTTTCAGAGGTTTAAGCCTCCTTGCCATTATCTCCTGAACTGTTCATCACCTTTCTCACATGGTGTGACAGTGACATTCTATTTGCACTGCTTAGTCAAAAGTTGTGCTCAGAGAGTAAATGAAAAAGCCAGCAGACTCACAATGAGAAAGCACAGAGGTTGCACCAGGTAAAATTCAACCTGTCTCCTGGACCTAATCTATATCTGCCCATTGAAGAGTACTCTGTTATATCTCCAGTTTAAAGAAGCTTTCAGTATTACACTCATTTCATCAAAACAGTAGTGATTTGTAGTAGCTGATGGCCTAGTTATGTTCAGATTTTTAGAAATAGCCCAGCAGACAAGTGCAGTGAATGTGAAGGATTATTGAATAAGCTCTGTTTGTGGTTTATTCTATTACATATCTCACTGGTGTCAAAAATGCTTGTGTGGCTCTCTTTGAGGGAATAATTCTTCCATTTCAATTTTGGTTTCTTCATCCTACCTGCTGGGTTATTAATTTTTTTCCATAAAATTTCCTTTCAGCAGAAGACCACAGCCTCTTGGGTGAAACACTCAATGGGCAGAAACTGCAATCTGGCCATTTTCAAGGGGAGCTCAAATTACGCAGTTTGCTGTACAAAGCACAAACAAATTTTAGTCTGGCTGGCGCTTATCTATTTTTGCAAGTACATCACTTTGGAAAGAGACTGGCTCAGCTAATCTATGGCTGTCATGGAAATGTAATTTTTCCTTCCTCTGAACCAATAACGGGCACCTGGCAAGCTTGCTTGTGCACCCATGCATTCAAGTCTAGCAGTTTCCATGGAAACCCATCAAACTCTCGCACCAGTTTTCTAACATGCTGCCACTTCACAAACACAGGACAAGTTGTTTTCAGCAAAATTCCTCTATAATACTGTTCTGTTTTCTCTCCTGAGACAATTCAGCAAGACTAAATGTTTATACATTTAGATGGCAAGAATTGCTTCTTATTGCGAGTAAACCAGTTCATTTATGTGAGAACATTCAGGATGAGGCTTTCAGAAACTCACTGAAAAATGCATTTTAGGCTATGGAACACCCCATCTTTAGGTGAGAAAAAGGAAAAATTTCTTTAAAAATGAAAGTATATTTATACTTTGATTTCATTAGTACACCACCTATGTCTCTGGTCCCCTTGCGGGAAGGTATCTGAATTCCAACTCAAGGAGCCAGACACAGCTGCTTCTTTTGTGAAACTGCCATGCTGACTTTTGAGTTAGTTTGATAAAGTTGTTAAAGGAGTTTAAGAACATGATCTCTGTGGCAACATGAGATGAGAGTCAGAGTTCCAAGAGGTCTTGTTCACTCTATGACTTAAAGCCCATCCAGTGACTAAAAATTCCACGACTTCTTTGGTTATGAATAATTCAGGTTTCGAGCTGTATCCTAACATACCCAACAAACAAGTTTTCAGAGGAACTTCAGAATCTCAGAGGTACAGACTTCTCTGGTACTCTCTCATCTCTTTCCAAATGTGTGGGTTTCAAATATGGTCCAACACATATATTCCTCCTAGGATTTCTGTTTGAGTAGAACTCATGGCATGTGCCCTCTCACCATGGAACTCAACACCTATTTATTATTCAGCCAGTAGAAAGTAAATAAATATCCTGACATGACCATTTTTTGATTCACACGCTGCTCATTTTAAAAAATGATTCCTGAATCATCAAAACTGCCAGCTCCTATAATGAGAAGTATGTTCTGAGAATTTTTAAATATTTTTCTGCATTTGTTTCTTCCCTATGCAGTACTGTTTTATTAATATCAGCATTTGGCCCTCCTCTAAAATGGAGAAGCATCAAACACGATGATTTCATCCAGTGGAACAGCAAAAAATAGTTAATGATAGGTGTGAGATGAAGCTCAAACAAGAAGTTCAAAAACAGGACAATTACTTGGCAGGAGCCATAGAATTAATGCACAGCAAAATTTGAAAGAATGCCTTATCCACTGAATTTTTATAATAGAGATCAGACAAAGTTGGTAGCTGAAGGGGCATAAACTGGATAAATGCCTATTTATCAAGAAACATCTTTCAGCTGAGGAAATGGAATAGTGGATACCGTAAAAGATTGAATACACTTAATATTGGCTTGCTTAATGGAAAACTTTGCCTACGCTATTAGCTTTAATTTAATGCTCATTTTCCCATTTAATAACAATTGATATTAAACAGTTTCCTATTTAATGTTAATTGAAAATCACTGGTCTCTCATTCTGGACAATATTTAACGTCACTTATTTCCACTAGTGACATAAAATGCATGTTTATTGTGGCCTGAAAACTTTGCAGGAAATATAAAGTACAGAAGAAGCATAGATCAGTCAGTAGAATGATACACTTTAATTTAATTGTATTATTATTTAAAACATGACCATCAAAGCCCTAGAAATAATGAAATGCCATAAACCACAAAGGATACACCTCATGAAACTGCAGTGGCTGCAAACTGAGTCATACTTGTGTTTGCTTCCTTTACTTTTTTCCTCATCTTTTCTTTCTGGTTGAGCATGGGCATGAAATGGTTGTAGTAAGGAAAGGAATTCTGGTTTGACTGCCACCTTTTCCAGATTCAATCATGTACTCACCTCCTGGCTTGCCAGGGCAGGTGCCACTGGCCTGCCAAAAAAAGAACTGATGGCATAACGCCTCAGTTTGCATTCACTATTTTTCTAGCTCCATGAATATACACTGAAAATATGCATTATGGATTCCAGACTGTCTGTAAAATGTAAGAAGATTCTCAGCACCCTACAGCCTCTCCCTATAGGTATTTACGTGCTTTTTTTTAGATCCAGAATGTAAGTCTTTTTGGAACTTATATTGTATTTCTATTGCAGGTGTGCTTGTATCACATGGACCAAGTGTGTAGACTGTTTATAAAATACCTGTGTCACTTCCCTCATACATGTACATGTCCAGAGTAAAAAGAATATGTAACACCTGAGGGTGGGATCAAAAAGTGAAATATTTTCACATGCTATGGTAAGTACATTTGCATCTTTATTTATAAGAGGTCTGTCAGTCAAGCTGTCTAATCTGCTACTGATGTCAGGGTCTTCGTATCTCCCTCAGTCTTACTGTGTTTCTTTGTTATCATTTTTTTCCCAGGATTTAACTCTAGTTTGACACAAGTAATCACAGTTATGTTTTCTGTGCATTATCTTACTGGTTTATTTCAAAAAGTACAGTGAGTCAATTATACTATTGTTTGTTTCCTACATGCTGGGGAAAAGCTGTAATTGCTTT
This sequence comes from Picathartes gymnocephalus, assembly GCA_013390045.1. Classification (NCBI taxonomy): domain Eukaryota; kingdom Metazoa; phylum Chordata; class Aves; order Passeriformes; family Picathartidae; genus Picathartes; species Picathartes gymnocephalus. Next base: position 48,008 of record WEKY01019617.1, on the reverse strand, counting down.
CTGTCAGTTGACCCAGGCATGGCTATTTCCTAAGTAATTTCTATTCTCCAGCAGAATAATCTCCCACTGAGAATACTCCCTCCTTATTGTAGAAATATGTATTTTGCTGGGTTATAATTAATAACAATGATGTTATTAATCTCCACAGCATTTTCCAACCTTGCAAACAGCAACGACAACAACAACAAAGAAACGGAAAAAATGCTCCACAATTTATAATGTTAAGGAATGAAATTATGGCCCACTCCTTCCCTGAGGGGAAATAGGTTTCCTGCACGATTCTCAATTCTTACCCACAATGAATAGAACCTGTAAGAGTCTTTTAAAAGCAAAGCTAATTGTAGAGGAGTGGGAGGCAATACGGATGGCGTTACTTTACTGTGTGCCTCATTGCTCTTGCACGTGGAAAGTGAAGAATGAATTCAGGGGAATGTTAATGGCAGTAGGTCCATTTTGGACAGGAGCTGACATGTCTGTTGTGAGCACCACTGACGGATCACCCTCTTTTCTGATTCTGGTTTGTGCTGACGTGCGAATGTCCCTTTATCCGAATCACCGTGAGGCATTGAACACATCGAGCTGTTGCTCTCCCACTGCTTACATTGATAATTCGTCTCCTGCAGTAAAATTTGACAAGCATAAAATTTTGAAAAGGTCAAGTTTGGGGTCTCCTGAGATTATTTTTGACCTTAGTTTTGACAGCAAATGAAGGAAATCAGTAGCAGTGTGCATTTTGCAAGTCCATTAAGCAACTGAGGCCTGGCAAGTTGCTGTTATTAGTAGGATTAGTGATAGCAACCTTTCCATAGCTAATGGAAGACACAGTTAACATTAGAGTCTGGAAAATATAAAAGGGCTTGCATCACTGCAGGGCAAAAATAAATACGTGCAGCAATTGATTGTGGACAAATAGGGGCTTTCCAAACTGGAAATCCTACTGCTCTGAAACCGTGAGACCATATCCTGGTAGGGTCTTTGATCTCTGAGGTATCAGCATTTCAGGAGGAGGCACTAAGGCTTTAATGATGTTTGCTGGATGTTCTTCTTCATAGTGTCTTATCCAGTTGGAACAGGAAAGTAATCCCCACTTCAAATGTGACTTTGCAGGGTCAGACAGGAAAGTTTAAGGAAATATCCCATACCAACCTTTGCCATCTCCAGAGGCAACAGTAGGGAAACAAATACTCCTCCAGGGAATAAATCTGTGGGCTCACTCATTTGTACCAGCAATAAATTACAGCTGTGGTACTCCTACTACCACTAACAGGTGTGGTCTGAGAGGAGCCAGCCTCAGTGATGAGTTACATATGCAGTAAACATGTCAGAATCCATTTTCCATGTGCATCAGAAGAAGAAAGTCCAGTTAATTGAAGCTTAGGTAAAATGTAAGAACTCCATGTTTGGAAATGATCATGCCTGGGAGACTAACCTCTCCTAAATTAAATTTATAGGTGTGGATTGGAGTCCTCTTTCCCAGTTTTAACTTGTTGATGTTAGCCTTTACAGGATAGTTACAGAAAGAAAAGAAGGAATGAATATATCAGGAACACTGTGAACTCAGTATTAATGAAGGAACCCTTCTTCTGAGGGCAGGAGGCAAGTTCAACAGAGAGTTTTTGAAGCGGCTTTTGACAATTTAGAGGCACTAGTATAGACTTTGGCCAAATCAATATAAATATTATTTACTTATGCAACCTTACAGATTTTTAGTAGTGGCTTGGTTTGCTTTCATAACTTGTGTTGGTTTTACTAAATCTTGCTCTCAGGGAACAGAGGAAGGTTCACTTTAAGATCATTCCTGTCTTTCAGGTTTTGATTTAGTCTATTTGGAAAGGAAGGTAAATCCTTTGCAATGAAAAAGAGCATGATATGGGAAAAAACAGACCTGGATCAAGAGCTTGTACAGGCCCATAGGCTGGTCCACTTTTTTGCCAGAGTCAGAGATATTCTTGCCACATTCTTTTGCTGTTAACAGTTTTGCCTGTCCCAGCTCTACCCATTCACCTGATCAGTCAGCAGTGCTGATTTAATCTCTCTGCATACCTTGCTCCACCACAGCACTCCCAGGACAGGGAAATACCTCATCTGCCTCTTAGCACAGGCTCTTCAGCACATTTTTGATGGCTATCTAGTAGCAATGCATTTCCATGCTGCTGCAATAGTAGCAAAAAGTAATGAGAGAAGACAAGAAACTTTAGTCAAAGAGAGCTGGTTTCGCTTCCAAAAGGAAAAAAAAAAAGGTATTTGTTAGAAAAAAGTAATCTCAAGGCAATTCAGAGAGTGTTGGAATTGCAGGCAATATGGTGCTGTTTTGTTCCCTACTCAATTTCTGTTTTGGCTGTACAGCATGTCAGTTTATTTTTTATTTATAATTATTTTTAAACTCACAGCCAGCCAAGCTAAATGAGTTCATCCTTAGAAATAGGATATCATTTATTATGAATTGTCCTTTGTGCCATGTAAACTGTCCCAGCCTCAGGGATTTGTGCCTTTTAGCACCCTGTGGCCTACAGAACTTAGTGATAAACCTTTTATACCTTCAATGTTATATCCTTGTTCTACATTATCATAAAAACTTCTAGACTGAATCAATACCAAAGGTGGCTATGATAGTGATGAAGGAAGAAAGGAAGGAAGGAACTTTTATAGTAGCAAGAGATATGATGCAAAGAAAAAACTCATTTAGGGAAGAAAAAAAAACCAATAAAAGAATCAGTCTATTAGGAGGTGAAATAAAACTTGAGTCTTGAGTTCTACTGTGACTATTTTATCCTTTGGAGGATTGCTGTCTCAGAGTGATCTTTTGGTGATATCTACCTGTATAAGGAGCTGTGACAGTATACCTAAGGACTATGGGAGTGTTTAAGATGATGGTTCAGAAAACGAGACATGATTTGAGCAGTGCTGGGTTTCAACACAGCGTCTTGAGATGTTAATTAAGTCTACTTGGAAATATTGTCAAGAATATGTAGTATTTTCTCTTAGAACCTTGTCTTTAACATGATCCTCTGTGAATCCTTCTAGTGCCCAAGTTTTGGCCTTGTCTGGGGCTATTTGTAGTCACCTGTAGCCACTACTCTTCCATTTGTTGTCATTTTCACTCACTTTACATAAAGGATGACAGCGGGCAAATACACCTGAGAGGTTTCTGTCTGACTTGTGGGCATGTGGATGTGCACTGTGCCATGAAGAGCTATGAAAATTATGTCAGTGATGTTAAAATGTTGTAAGTACATGGTGTAGCATTGCAGCTCTGAGGGTTTACAGGAATGCAGCATCTGTTGGATGATTTCATTGTCACAAACAACAACTGTCAATGACAGTGGGAGGTGGCAGAGGGAAACCATCAGTCTGATTTACACTGAATTCTACTTGCAAATGTTCCCAACTCCTGTCTGAAAGGTTTCCAAACAATTATTAGTTCTTCCTATTAGAGATAGCAATATTTTCTCTTCTGTGAAGAAGAACATAGTGACTGCATCTTGTCTGCAGCCCTTGCTCTGACAAAGGCAAAGTTTTAGAGAAGCCTCAGTTGCCATTTTGTTTAAATTAGTTGAATTGCTCTGGATCCTACATGGCATTATCTTCCTGGTCTCCCCAAGCAAAAAATCTCAGCACTCAGTTTCTCTTGAGCAGGAGATAATTTCTCAGAAGATTTCTTGCTGAATTAAAGCTCAGCAACACTCAGTTCTCTTTTTTGTTTGAAATAATATGTTGTCAATAGCCTTGGGTTGGAACCACTGTCATGGGTCAATTTTTTAATATTAGAAGGTGTTGGGAAAGGTAAGCCTATTTTGTGGAATTGTTTTGCAAAAGCTATTTCGTGTTGCCAGAGAGGAGCCATATTTTATTTACTTTAAATTTCTGTAAAAACTTCATTTTTCACATTTTTTTCATGACATGTCAAAACTTCCCTTTAAAGGGGTTTTGAAAGACATAAGCATTAAACTGGAAGAAAAATAACTTCTAACGGAAAAATAGTGGGATTTTTTCCCTAGTATGGAAAATAAAACATGACAAACATTGTCTTTTTTAAAATCTGAAATACATAATTAAATGCAGTAGTTCCTGACTGCCATTTTTCAGTCTACAAAATTATTGATATTGACTGCATTTAATATACTTGCACAGAGTATATGGTATAAAATATACAAATATACTTTTGAAATAGATGGGTAGGGCTGCTGTTGTGCTGTTTCATTGACTTTTCACATACATAAGGAGCCCACAAGTGCGTGCCTGTGCCAGACAGCAGGATCAGGGGCCACACTAGAAATTGAAATCTTAGCTCTTTTTTAATCATAGGTCATAAATTTATCTCACACTAATCTTATAGATATTTACAATTAAATTGCATCTTGCCTTCTCTGAAGCCATCTCCCCCTTGGACTGCATTTGAGCCTCTAGTGAAGAAAAATGACGCTGAGCCTGTGTCATCCTTAGCAAGGTATTATCTTGACATCAAACGCAGGGTCAAACAAGGGTAGGTGCCTTTTTGCAAGAAGAAGTAGCTTTTACAGGAAGCCTGTCTGGTGAGGTAAACATTCCCATCACTCCAGGTTCCTTCAGGGGAGTGCTAGCCAACATACATATGTTGTTATCAGTTCCAAGTGGTGCAAAGACTAAAGGAAAAGCAAAGGCCCTGTGGGCCTCTATAATACACCTCAAACACACTGAAGGTCAGACAGATGTGTCAGTTTGAGAGTTGTATTTTTGAAAGACTGAAAAACCCAAATAATAAATAAAAAGTATTCTAGGAAAGCAATATTGTTTGTTCTGCAAAAAGCATATTTGATTTTTTTCTGAATTTGAGGCCATCTAGTAACCTGAACATTTCAATGACATTTCTGAGAGACAATTCCTAAAATGGGAAGCACATTTTAAACCATTAATGTAGTTAGGCATGGAAGAATTTTTACTGAATTTTGATGGATTCTCTATTCTTGAAAGCTGTGGCATTAAAAATTATCATTCTTCCACAGAGGACATGCTTGTCCAAACAGAAATAATTCAGTCCTGAAAATTGTGTGGTCTGTGTTGTGCTGTTGTCCAGACCAGACTGTCACAGCAGCACTCTGGGATTTTTTTATGGATGTATCTGTGAGGCACTGCTTACAGAAGAATCAGCCACTCATATTTGTTGAAGAATTTGTATTGATGACTGGCTTTGTTTTAACTTTTTTTTTCTCAGTGTGCACCAAACCCAAATTCTAATTACCAATTCGTGAGGGAAAATCATAGTCTTCATTTCCTCATGCAGATGTTTAGATGCGAGCTAGAGGAGTGGATGGGAGAGGCAAAAAGCTGTAGGAAAAGGGCAAAACCAACCTGTTAGGTGTGAGATTGTCTGATGAATGCCTCATGATGCTCACCGTGCTGGAAGCCTTGGCAGCTCCATCTGACAGTCACAGCCACAAACAACAGCAGCACACACATCTTGTTTAACGGCTCAGAGGACACTTTTTGCTGCTGTTTCAGCTTTTCAGGGTGTTTGTTTCTCTATTCTCCAGGTAAAGCAACTGTTGGAGGAAGTGAGAGAGAGGCTGCAAGCAGAACAAGGACTAGGAAAGAAAGCGCAGTGTTTAGCAGCTTCAAATTCTGTTCCTGACACCAGCAACACATAGAAATGGTAAAAAATCCTTAGTGTTGGTCCTGCTCCCTCACACGCTACAGTTTGAGGAGGAGAGGCACTATCCATCTTTTCTCTGCCCTGTCTGTGAGCAAAGAGGCACACAGCCCTGTTCATAGAATGATAGAATCCTGGAATCATAGACTGAGTTGGAAGGGACCCACAAGGATCATTGAGTCCAGCTCTTGGCTCTGCACTGAGCAACCCCAACCCCCCCACACTTTTGCTGATATATGAATGTTTATGTACACTGTAGAGAAGTTTCTGGCTTTTAAGTTACTGCAAAATGCACCCAGGATGGTCTAAAATTTGGCTTTTCATGATGGGGGTGAAATAGGTCCATGAATTCCTTTGTTCTTTCCTATACCTCAAAATTATACTCAGGAATCCTTGTATTATTTTTGTTTGAGGAATGTATGCAAGGCATAACTTCTTTGTTATTGTTAATTTATAGTCTCTCACGACCGGAGCAATTAAACTGTTGCTGTTTAAGGTGAATATATATGGCAGGAATTTATTTGTGCATATTCTGCAAGAACTTGAGGATGAACCAGTGGAAAAATAAATACTGGCAATGTTCTGAAATCTCAAAGTGAAAAATGACATGACTAAGCTCGTGATGATGCTGGTTTATATGTCTCATTTACTGGAAAGAAAGCATGACATATTCACATTACATTATTTTTGCCTCCCAGATGGCCTTTCTTAGGGAAATGGAAAATTTGTTTTCAAGAAATGATTGCAGGATTTCTGTTTTGTTTGTTTTTCAAATTTTCAACGTTGTGGATAAAAGCAAAAATTCACTGTCAATATTTCCATCTCTGAAGTGCTGCATTGATAAATTAGTGGCTACATATATTCATGCTGTTTTTTTCTCACTCACCTACAACTCTTTCCTCCCCCCAAAAAAGTGAATAATTTAAATTACCAAGAAATTCAAAAAAGTATTTTTAAGAGTCTGTTGAACAAATATCTTTTTCAATGATTTGAACTAAACTTTAACTAAGGGAGTGAAGAAATAAAACAAGAAACTGTAAGAGAGAGAAAAAAACTAGATATCCATCATCTCTATCAGTCTAGCTTTTATTAGAACTCTTCTAATTTGAACTAATCTCTGCAATGACTTCAAATTTCTGATTTCATAAATTCTCTTAATTAGTCTTGGCACAATTACTGCTTTCCCTGATTGTGATCTCTTGCAAGGTGTCAGGGCATGCCATTACCCTGAGAGTGCATGTGCCAGAGTTAGAGGGATCTGTCACAACACCCTAAGGGCTGTCTGTCCCTCTGTCTTCGGAAATCTGAAACAACTGCACGGCAGCACTGGTGAGGAAAGGCTGTAACAAGTCAAAGATGCTTCTGAAATGTCATCCTGGTTGTATCCTGATGGAGGGGTACCACGCATCATTGAGAAATGAATTCTCTAATGCATTGAGAAAAATTCTTCTCTAAATTGATGGGGAACTGACTTAATTTAGATGTCATGCAAGGAGACCCTGAAGGTGATGATTGATTTCAGTCACATTGTATGTTTTTACCTGATAATATTTAAATCCTTTCACCTTGTTTTTCCTGCATATCTCAAGGAAGTTGAAGTCCCCTGTAGCTCTAGTGCAAGGCAAGAATGAATACAGTTCATTTGTCAAAGTGTCACTGACCTATTTTATAATAACCTGTATAGTAGCCACAAGTCCCAGATTTATTTCTTTGGTGGGCCAGTGAAAACAGTTTTACTGCAGATAAATTGACTCTGGAAAAAAGCTCTGCCATTCCCTTGCAGCATTCCTATGGGCAGCAACCACGACAGGGCCGTGGGACTCTTTGGAGGAAAGTTTTAGTGCACACAAAAAAACATTCATAGATTATCAGATGCCACCAGACAACCTGCTGGAAATGTAAGCCATGAAAAGAGGTTCCACATGCACACCCTCACCCAGGGATCAGCCTGTGTTCACATATAGGCACACACACACAATATATAGGCACACACACGTGTGCTCCCACACAACGTAAGAGGAAGCAAAGGTTTTCCTGTTTCACTGTAACCATAAATGCACACAATCTTATTACTTTCGCACCTTCAGAATTTAATATCCACACAGGGAGGAGCAAGTAGGCAAGTGTTAGACTTTATCATGTCAGTATTATTAGCGGCAACTTTTTAACATCTGGGGAGGATTAAAAAGGGGGTTATAACATTGTATGTACTTGGCAATATCCTAAGGAGGGAGGGGAAGTAAGGAAGAACTTAGAGAGCCTTTGCCCAGCAGGTTCCTGTAATTTATGATCTCCAGTAACATAGAAGAAAGGTGTGAATGAGTTGGGACTTTTAGATGTCTTTCTTTTCCCCCGCGGCACGTTCCATCTCCAAGACAAGTGTACCTGTAATTATCTCACTTGCTTTAGCACCAGGGTTGTTTGTCAGGAAAAATGTGTTTCCCATCCTTCCTGCATTTAGTGGAAATAAGATACTCCTATTGGCTTTGTGACATTTAGCACACTCAATTTAAAAGAGATGTTTTCTTTTCTTTTCAAGTGCCTTCTCTGTTAGCTTCATACTTTTGAGACCATCCACAGAGTAACAGCATGATGATTGTTTTCTAAAATCCTCTTGAAGTTTCACTACATTTTGTTGGCTCTTGTAATAAGCTAGGAGAAGGCTTTGAGACCCATGGGTATGAGTGCATTTATTTTGCTAAACTTTATTTTCCTTTCCTCTGTTGCCTAGGGCTAATATTTGTTTTATGTGACACTTGGTAAATGTATTAAAAGACTGTGGACATACATAGAGGGAGATGACTTCATTTAATCAGTGACTGACTGCATGCAAAGAACAGTATTTGATTTCTCCCTATCACCAGTAAAAGAAAAAGGAAAGGTAGGAAGAAGGTTGTGGTGGTTTAAATCTTTCTCATTTAAACCTGCAAAGGAATTATTGCCCACATCAGCCTCAGTGTTGACATGGGTTGTAGCAGAAGCAGCCCAGTCGAGCCCTCCTGTCAGTCTCTGTCTTGTACTGGGGCAGAAAATGGAGAGGTCTGAGATGGAGGAATTGTGGAGGGCAGCCTGAGCAGCTCCCACCTACACGGTGCTTGGCTTCAGAAAGCCATCTGCTCACAATGCTTTCCTATGACATGCCTGTGTTTCCAATGGAAAATAGTTCATGTTTATAATCTCAATTTATCAGTTTACCTCTCACAGGTGTAGAATGAAAATGCAAGGTGAGGCAGAATCAGGCACCATGCTTGGGATCCAGAACATAAAATTAAATTATTCAATCCAAGTTTGAAAGCCTCTACATTCTGTTTAAGCTAGTAAGCTTGAAAAAATGTAAAAAAACCAAAATTTCTTTGCAGTAGTTTCTACGTTGCTCTTTGGGTGTTGTGATGAGAACAGAGTTGAGAACATAGGGACAGAATCGATTTTCTGCTTCTCACACTGCCCCACTAGGGAGAAGGCACAAGAATTTGGGAAAGGTCACAGTGGGGACAGCTGACCCCAGCTGACCATGGGAGGATATTCCATGCCATATGATGTTGTGTTCAGCAATTAGAGCTGGGGGAAGAAAGGGGGCGGGGGACATTCAGAGTGATGGGGTTTGTCTTCCCTGACTACTTAGCTGTGAAGGAGCCCTGCTTTCCTGGATACAGCTAAACACCTCCCTGCAGATGGGAAGGAGTAGATGAACTCCTTCATTTACTTTTGCTTTACCAATTGAACTGTCCTTTTCTCAGACAACAAGGTCTCTCGTTTGTGCTTCTCTAATTTTTTCCCCCTCCCACTTTGGGTGTGAGGAAGCAGCTGTGTGGAGCTGAGCTGTCCACAAGGGTTAGCAGGCAGCTGTCCTCTGTGGTGCCCCAGTGTAGGGCATGACCTGCAGTCCATGCACCCCTACCAGTGAAATGTGTCTTTTTGGGCTTAACGTTTCTGTCCTGAAGCAGAACTTGTTTACAGCAGTTCAAAAAGGACACAAAATAAGGACTTTTTATACATGGTAGTAATTACATCTACCTAATATGGGCTTAGGTGCAAGTTCAGCCTAAAACAGAGGTAAGCAACTCCTGTTTTTCCAGGAAATTAGTCCTTGTTCAGTGTGCTGGAGGAAACTGAAAGTTGAAGCCTTCTCTGCCTTTCCACTGAATTAACTGGGGATCTCAGCCATGATGATGTAAATGCATGTTCTTTTCAGGGAGGTAACATATGTACCTTGGTGATTCACTATCAGTTCATTAATCAATAAAGAACTGACTTCTTATGCAAAACTGAGCTTCTAAAATTTTCATGATTGCTTAATGGAAGGGACTAAAGAAAAGCCAGCCAAAGCCTGTGGGCTATTTGGAATTTGAATACTACTAATTTTTCATTCACAATTAACACAGCAATGCAATCTGCATGAAGAGCAAAATCACATGTTGTCCCTGAAATAGTTTTTACATGACTTGGGGGCACACAGTTTTGTTCTTTGATTGTGTAAACTTAGGACAATAAAATCCCCAAGGGATCCCAGAGGGGACCTGGCTTGGATACTTTGTGCTAACTAATTCCAAGTGAAATACCATAGCTGCTGATTAGAAGCATGTACTAAGTTAGCAAGTAGTTTTAAAAAAATTGTGCTATTTCTTTCTGTGTTCTTCTTTTACTTAACAATTCAAAGCCTCACTAAAGAAGAATAGAGAACATTATTTTAATGATTTGTAAATATACAGGAATAAATGTTATTTGAGATATATCTTCCAGAACAGAGTAATTTTCGTTTATGGGTTGTTTTTTTTTTTTCTTTCTTGCAGGATATTGAAGATTTGGCAAGATCAGATTGACTGGACTTCTGGTCAAAGAGCACCCGTGCATTAGTAAAGCTATCAATCCATACTAAGCCTTTTAGTAGGTCCAAGTGTAAGACTTTCTATAGGACAGTGTAGGAAATAGTATGTGGAAGTCATTATGGATGGAACAAGATAAAAATGGTGACAGTAATTTTGCATAAATGAGAAACAATAGCAGCCACTTATGCCAGAATAATTTATTATATTAGAAAGCTAAATAACTGGAAGATTTTATTGACACATCTCAGAAGGGTTTAGTCAGTTCAAAAAGCATCTGATCAACATTTTATAACCTTCTTCAATTAAGATAAAAGAGTACTCTAATATTTTACCACCTTAATTAAGATACTTATTGATATAAGTTATGCAAATAATAAAAATAAAAGGAAGACCGCCATGGAGAAGATGCTGTCCTTCCATAAATCCCGTGCTCATGAACAGATTCCCATCTTTTAATACCTTAAAAATACCTCTGTGACTCCAGCTCAAGAATATAGTGTCCTTGGGTAAGGTTTCTGCCTTAGCAAATTAAATTATTTAGAAATAATCGTTACATTTATTTTGTATAATCTTTCATATTGCATGCACTTTTCAGTGTAATTGTTGGCTACATACCCTTTATATCTCTGTGAGACAGGATGTGTATGAGATACTATTTACTTATTCAGTCATTGCATTGCAATTTCAAACGAAAATTCTTTTTATCTCTTACAGTTGCTTGGGGTGGGTTACTTGAACTCTTTTGGTTCTCAGCTAATGTCAACATGTGGGAGAAACAACCCGTCTGGTTCATGTTCTTTTATTTTCAAAATTTAATTGCTGCATGTGCAAGGAATGTGCAGCACTGCCAAATGGATAACCCCACGAAGAGACTGCCATTATAGCTTGCTGTGGGGTGCTTGTGCCTGGGAGGAAGCAAATTCCAGAGCAGCAGGGACCTGAGCATCTCTGAACACAATCTGTCTGATTTTACCAAGCATCTCACAGGGTTCTGGCCTTTAATCCAATGCAGAATGAAAACAAGGTATTTTCTAAAAATGTAATTCCTGCTTGATATGAATCTAGTCCCACATATTCTACTGATCAGGAGAGCATTGCTGGAGGAAATGAACTACCTCAAGGCCAGATTCCACCCGCTCCTCAGCTCAGTCTGCCCAATAATTTATGCAGTTCTTAGAAAGAGCAGCCAGGCATTACTTTAAATGGAGGGAGACCTGTGCTTGGATTCCTACTTAAAATCCATCACATTTCTCCCTAAGCCACCACCTGTTTTCTGGGAAAGCTTGGAACAAACTGTCTGAAGTAAACAGGGGTTCCTCGGTTCGACTGAGCTGGAATGCTGTTCTCCACAGACATCATAACCACTGCAAACTGCTAAGCCAGTAACTGCATGTGAGTGCTGCCACCTCACCTTTCACTGCCTTGCCAGTATTTCATCCATGTTTTGTGTTCAGCCTGACTCGTGCACTGTTCATTCTCTGCAGCATCATCAATACCAGTTTTGGGATTTGTTTGTAAGGGAGTCCAAAAGGAGTACCTAGGTAAAAAAGGAAAAAAAATTTCTCATTTTATATTTTCATCTGTTTTAGGAACTGAAAATAGAGGAAAAAAGGCATGTTAAACTTGAGTGGTACACACACTTTGCTTTTTCCCAGAACAGTCTTGATGCTAGCCTTTGAAGATTTACTTCCTTTGGGGATTGTCTCTCCTCCCTTTCTCAGGAGCCTGGATCAGAGCTGTTTGCCCTTGAAGGCTGCTTCTGGTTAAAGAGGAGTTGTCCTCCCACGCTCTCCACAACTGCTCCTGGTGAGGATGAGTGAGTTAAAAAACCAAAAACACTGTGAATGTCAGAAATATTATTTTCTTTGTGATATTTTAATGAGGTTACAGCTTATGATAATCAAGAAATTCCCCACTCTGGGAAAGAAAAGGGGTTTATGCTAACCTGCTGTGACACTGATTGTTTTCCTAGTGTGAAATGATGACATGTCTGTGTGGCAGCAGCCTCAGCTCATGGCCCCTCACTGCTGGGCCTGGGGGTACAGGGTTGGGGTTGTGAAATGGGTGATAAAGAGCCACTCCTGTTTGATACAAGCTGTCTAGCTGTCTTTTACAGCCACTTTATCAAAGTCCTTCCCTTTGATCACCACCTTAGGGAAGGTACACCTCTCTGTATTTTCTTCTTGCACTTTTCTGTGTGCAGTGGTTGTGAGACCAAGAACATATTACCCCTTTAAAAATTAGGATTACATTTAATGAGAATCTTCCTGTTGAAATATAATTTTATGGGTATGTTAGCTCTCTCCCTTAAATATTGCTTTCATAAAAGCTGTCCATTTTCCCTAGGAACTTTATTTGCATGTATTAAGAAATTTGTAAAACCAAGAGATTGGGCTTTCTCTACAGCTAAAGGGTAAGAGTGTTGACCAGGTTTGGATACAAATATTTTAACCGTGGGATTTAAAAAAAAATCTCCCAAACATCATCACTTTAAAATTTGAACTCTAAAACTAACCAGGACCATATTTCAGTGAAAAGTATAACAGTTTTGCCAGTAGAGATTGGGATAGCCTGGATTAACCTGTAATCACAACCCTTGTATATATTGAAAACACTGTCTTGTTTACTGACAGGATACTTTTCCATGCAGGGATAAACTCTGCTCCTTCAGCCTGGGCTCTGTTGGTCTGATAGTCTATTGCCTTAGGGGAAAGAACAAAAGGCAGAGGAGAAAACACAGCTTATTGCTAGCTGGCAAAAATGAACTTTGAAGAAGGCTGCATTTCCAAGAAAAAGTTTTTGGGTGTCCAGAAGTGAAAAAAACCCCAACACTGATAATTATTGTCTTCTGAAATGGATGTATAATTCAGGAGTCAGCAGCACAGTAAATGGTTCAGGGATCATTCTCTTGAGAGATAGAGTTTGCTTCTTGGGAAAAAATGAGGTTTGAATAATTCTTCTGCGCATCCAGAGATCAATAGAAAAAAGAGACACTAGAGGAATTACAAGTGATCTACTATGTCACAGAATCACAGAATATTCTGTGTTGAAAGGGACCCACAAGGTTCATCAAGTCCAGCTCTGCAGTGAATGGTTCATCCAGGGATCAAACCCACAACCTTGGTGTTAGTACCACGCTCTGACCAGCTGAGCCAAGATGACTCAATTGAGAAGAAGAACTCCACAGACAAACTTGCATGCATGCATAAGGTGTGGTCCTACAAGACTGCTTGTGCACATCTTTGAAAAACTGCATTTTACAGAGAGGAAATCGTGCATAGAATTTCATAAAGTACATGCCAAACCGAAGAGACTCTTTTGTACATGCATTTTGCCTGGAAGAGAGTCACTTCACTGCTTGCTAACATTTTTCTGGGAAAATTGCTCTGTGTTAGGAGGGTGGAACAAGTACTGAAATAAACAGCACAAGTTGGATAGTCAGTAAAAAATATCCACGCCCAACCTTAAATGCCACCCTGTGCTTGAGACAAATAAGAAACTGGCTCTCATGTGATTTGGGGCAAGCAACATCTGAAAAGTGCCTTTACCTAGAAGAATTATGCAGGACCTAGTTAAGCTATGCTGTGTGCCTACAGGCACATATTCTTTCTCTGTCCCTCTTTCTCTTTGCCTGAGGCACAGTAATTATATCTGTATTTTGGGAAAACATAGGCAGACCCTCCTTCCAGTCACATAAAATCTCCTGTCCGGACTGCTTTCTGTTTCTTGTCACAGAGAGAGGGAGAAGGCTGTGACTGATTTCAAAACTGACTGCCTGTGTGAGGAACTGAAGCTGCAGGAGGGATGAATGCTGTTAATGCCAAGTTCCAGAGCAAGAAAGGACTTTAGAAGATGTGGGTTGCTCCACATTTCTCAGAGGCCTGGTTTTCCTGAGCGGAGAAGATAGCTGGTAGGCAATTAAGAACTAGAAATCTTTGCAATTTTTGGAGTTGCCTTTCGATACGTGAGTAAGGGCCACTCTTCCTGGGTTTCCTGTTTTCTTCCTCTTTGTCCTGGTCCCTTTCCCTCTGCACAGTTCCCATCAGCCACATCAGCTGTGGAAACCTTGCCTCCAGCTGGAAGGGAGACAAAGCTGCACGTTGATGACAGCACAGGGGACTCAGCTGAACAACTACCACCTTTGTTTTAATACAGCTAAATGCAAGGTTGTACATCTAGGAATGAACATTGTAGGCCTTACTTATATAAGATAAAGGCTGTGTTTAGAAATCATGATTGAGATAAAGGACTGAAGGATCTGGGTGAATAATCTTTGCAAAATGAGCTCTAAGGATGGTGTAGTTGCAGGACAAGAGGCTAAGCAGTCCTTGATTTTGTAAATAAAGACCAATCACAAACAGAGCCACTGTTACCACCATATGTAGCAAGACTATATACAGCTTTTATAAGTAAACCAGATCCAAAAACCAGGAATTGTGTTTGCAGGGTGTTTCAAGGCATAGTCATTATTTTTAGCCCTGCAAACCAAAATTGTTTGATATTTATTGTGCGAAAGCTGGAGAACTCAAAGGCATTCAATGCAGCCTGTGGCAAATAGGGGTTTCACTCCCCTGGGACATGGTGGACTTAAATTCAGTGGCTGGACAGAGTGTGCCAAGGGGTGCCCTGGAGCCTGGGTACACCTTGGCACCTGGGGCAGTTGAGCCTCTGTGATGGTCCCCAGCCACAGCCACCTCTTTTCCCTGCCACGGCAGAGTTCCCATCCTGTGGGAGTGCTGCAGCAGGGCCTGGAGATGTTTGTCCCTTTGGAGAGTCCCTCAGGACACCCAAGATCCTGGTCTTCCCACCAGGCCATAGGTCCAGGTTTGTAGGTGTCTGCTTTGCTGGATTTGGATCAGGAATTTGAACCCAAGACTTTCATACCATGAGCAGTGCTAGGAGAAATCTTGTGCAACACACAGTGAACTACAATTTCCTCAGTTTAGGTTTTTGTAACTCACTGGGCTTCAGTGAGTTACAAAAAGTGCAATAACTCCAACTGGAGGCAATCAGTGTAGAGCACTGCTGGGTGAGTGATTAGGTCAATCCCTTGGATTACCAGAATTAAAGATTTGAGATCCCTGCTTTGAACTTGGATGCCTTGTATATGTATCAGCCACATTCCTAGAAAATATTTGCATTGTAGGTCGACTTCTGAGACAGTTTGGTAATCACCTGTAAACCCACGTGTTTCCATGGAAAGTTTTGTTTTACATTAAAAAGGTGTTTCAAATAAAACAAATTCACAATCATCTTTATTTCCTATTTTTAAAAGCATATCGACAAACTGAGAAGTCTAGAAAAGAGCTACAAGGAATACTGGAATCCTGGAAAATCTTTTTTACTGTAAAATGTCTTTTCGTTTATCTTTAAAGGTAAATGGTGCCTGTTCACAGTAGGTAAGTGCCTATGAGAGGAGCAGATTTACTAGAAGACAAAATTTTAACCTTCTGAAAGTATAAAAATCTGCAAATGGCTGAAGCTACTCAAATTCAGAAGAGAAATCAATGGCAAATGTTTAAGATAAGAATAATCAATCTCTGAAGCATCTTTAAGAGAAATGGATTATACCTGCCAGCAAATGCTGTCACTAAACCAGGATTATTTTTAAAATGTCTCTAGATTCAGCAGAAAGTTTTTCTATAAAACAAGTTTTAATTCAAGTGGAATTCCTGAACTTGCAGTAGGAATCTCTTGATGGTAACTCATGGTATCTCTTCTGCAGAAGGTCAGAGTAGATGACTGTGTTGAAGTTAACGTTTTGCAACAATTTTCTGCCTCATAAGTTAATCTAAAATTGATGATAATAAAAAATACCAGGTCAAACAAAATGTTTTCTCACTAGACATTCTGTTAAAATCTACTTAAATGAAACAAGGCTTGTTTTTCTGTTCCTTTCCCTAATTTTTCCACTTACTAAACTATAATGTAGGCAATTTTCCAAAAATATTCCTTTCTTTTTTACATTTTTCTGAAAATATTTCAATTAGTCATTCTAAAATTTTGCCTTTTTTTTCCCCTAAGTATAATTTTTGAGAAGCATTTGACAAATAGCTTTGCTTGACTCAAATATGTATTTATTTTTATCCCAGCACTAAAAGAATTTATGCCTTATCATCTGAGCTCAAATGTTAGGATTTTGAGAAAAGACTCTGAACTCACTGTCTGATATCTTTCCCCATACTGAAGGGCATTCCTGGGCTTACATGTCACTTTTTCCCTTGAGGATTCGTTAAGTAGCTGTCAGTTCTAGAGAGATGATAGAAAAAGAATTGTAGATTCTTGTTTATAGGGATGTTCACTAGTTACGTTAATAAAGAGCAGCAAATTGCCGTGATAAAGGCAGATAAGTAGCTGATGAAGGCTAATTAGTATCAGCCCACCTCATGGCTGAATAGGGTTATAGGTTGCTAAAAAAGAACAGAAATGCTGAATTTCACCAGTATTAGTGATGATTTCAGCACAGGAAATAGTTTACCCTGCTCAGTTTAACTCTTTTTCTAGTGAGAATTTTATAATTTTATTTTATGGGACAGTTCCCTGTACCCTTTAATCTTTCCACAGAGATGAAGGGCAAAGGTTATGAGAAGATTTTAACCATAAATATTTGATGATTTGTTTTCAAAATGTCCTCTTTCTTTGTTCTAAGCATGCTATAGATGAGGAAATCTCCCAGGGATATGTAGAAGTGGTGCACCTAAAACACAGAGATGGCATTCTGGAGTGGCATCCCTCATGCTTTCTTACTCTGTGATGAATCCAACACACTGTTAAAAATACAGTTCTTTGAACACTCCTTCATTTAGTGTAAAATGCAAAGCTTGCAAATGGATTAGGTTTCAAAGAAAGTTCAGTGTGTCCTTTTGATTGAGTGTCTGAATCTCTTTATTCCTAAAAGAAATAGTAACATCTAAAAAACGTCTCAGCTGGATGACTGCAGTAATCACCTCATCTCATTATTTTCAAAAATTTGCATGTTGTGACTTCAGAAGAGAAAAAGGGTTCAGAATCCACCTTTGTTTTTGTTGGCATCTCAGATAGTCCCAGAAATGAACAGGGTTCCAATAACGCCTGAAGCTTAGTTTCAAGGAAGATTCCTGCCTACAAGGAAATGAATTCATGTTCAAATGCAGCCTCTTGCACAGTGAGATCATCACCACTGGGATCTCCAGGATTTCAGAAGCCTGTGGCCCTGAGCACAAGGCAAAGTGCTGCCTCTAGGTCTTTGCTGAAGGTGAAAGCTCAGAGGTAGAAGGAGAGGAAAGAGGAAGGGCAGGGCTGGGGAGGGTTGGGTGAGATCAAGAGCTCAATTTTTATTCAAGAAATACTTCTGAGAGATGAAATCTGAGCTGATTCATCATCTCAGCTCCCAGGCCTATTTCTTTGTAATTCTAACGAGCCCACTTTGTGGTCAGCTGTTGGATCAGGTTACAGAACTGCATATGTGTCCATTTCTTCCCATTACAGGGCTGTGTTTTGGATTCTGAATGACAGTGGAGTTGATAACACACTGATGTTTTAGGTTTTGCTAAGTCATGTTTATCCTAAATCAAGGACTTATTTCTTTCCTTGTCTCCTGCTCTGCCCATGAGGAGCTGCACAAAAGAAACTGGGAGGGAGCACAACTGGGACAGGTGACCTGAAGTGAGTAGAGGGATACTCCACACCACAGAATGTCAGTATATAAGCTGGAGGGAGTTACCCAGAAAGGCGGCTGATCTGGCCTGGGGAGAGGGATCTTGCATCAGTCAGCAGGTGGTGAGTAACTGTGTTGTACCATTCCAGAGCTGGAGAGGAGAAACCTGTTTAGATCCTGATTTGGAGAGCCTGTAGCATTGGGCAAGTGGCAGAGCACTGGGTGACAGCCTGGGGTCCCCAGCTGGAAGAGCTGACTGTGAAGCTCCTCCATGGGAATAATTTATCACTGCAATTCATTTCCCTCTGATTAAGCAGCAGACAACCATCATCTTCAGCAGCAAGTGCATTTGTAAGGATGAGTGTGTCATGGGGAATATACTGCCTTCTCAAAGCACTGAAGGAAAGGGCGATTTTCCTTTCTAGGCTGTTGCTGTAATTCTGTTGTGTTTGAATTACTCACAATATATGTCACGAATAGGAATGGGCCTTATAGGATGTCTCCAGATGCAGAGCTTCCAAATATTCATCTACCTCATTAATAAACTCAGAGTCACGTAAGGAGCTGTGGACTCAATGCCAGACCTTTTGGTGCCCTTCCCTTTAATGACAGGGCATTGAAAACCCCATTTGTAAGGAGCTGGGTGCCCTGGAGAGGAAGACCTGAGAGCTGCTTGCTGGGAGGGAGCTGGTTTTTGGTTAACCAGAGGCAGTGAGGAATAAAAGAGGGCTTGACAAGAATGAACACTTTCTTCTATTTTATATTTCCAGGTACAATTTTTTCCCAACTTGCTGCCTGTTTCTCAGACTTGAAGCAATAATTTAGTGGCCGAGGAATGCTTGTCTACCACTAGAAACTCTTGGTTCTTATCTCTGTCTATCATGTCCAAGAAGGCTGAAATATCCATCTTCCATTTAAATCCTTAAGAGCAACAGATTCAGATAAATCTCTTCTGCTTAATATGCTCAACAGAGTGACCACCTAACCTTCTGTTTGGAAAAAAAAAAGGGGGAAAGTCAGTGCTGATAGCTGTCCAAGGTAATATCTGAGGCCCCCACAAGCACCTTCTGCCATAGCTGAGTGTCCTAACAGCAGGTACCCAGCAGGTAAGGAGTCATTCTTTTGTTCCACACTTGTAGTTCTTGAAAAGTAGGAAAAGTTCAGCCAGGAGAAATGAGGAGACATTGCTGACAGCCCCTAGTGACAGCAGGACTAGGAGAAGAACTGGGAAAAAAGTAAAAACTCATGGATAAGAACAGCTTAATAATTGAAACAAAACAAAATGTAATACAGATAGTACTAATGATAACAATGCTAATAATTGTAGTGAAAAGGAGAGAGAGGGAAATAAACCCAAGAAAGGCAAGTGATGCACAGTACTTGTGTTCACCACCTGATGCCAGGCCTGTCCCTGAGCAGTGATTGGCCACCCCTGGCCAATTTCCCCCTAGTTTATATACTGAGCATGATGTTCTATGGTATGGAATATCCCTTTGGTTATTTTGGGTCAGCTGGCCTTCCCATCCCAGCTTCTTGTTCACCTGCTTTCTGAAAAGTCCTTGAGTTTGAGTAAACACTACTTAGCAACAACTTAAACATCAGTGTATTAACAACCTTATTCTCATAGTAAATCCAAAACACAGCACTATACCAGCTACTAAGAAGAAAATTAACTCTGTCCTGGTTGAAACCAGGACAGACAGGCAGAAGAATATTTGTTTAGGAGTTTTTGAATCCCAGCAGATATTGTGGATGAGCAGAGACCCTTTATGGTCAGCACTCCACAGGCAGAGGCAGCTCTAGCAATGCAGCTGCAAGTTTTTAGGCACTGGGGACGTTTTATCAGTTCTCTTCTTAGTCCTCTACCTCTTCTCCTGTCACTGCACAGGGAGCCTTGCAAACTCAGAGTTCTTGCTCAGCTACCATGTAAGTCATTCTTAGCTCATTTAAGTATTTTTCTCTGATATTTTGTATGGAAGTTTCTGTGTCCTTATGGCTAAGAGCCTGAGTGTGTGAGGAATATTTTGTTGAAACTTTTGGACTATTTGCTTCTTATGTCAGAAGTGTGGGCACAGGGGAGATGAGACCTGTTAGATATTACTGATTTCTGCTGAAGATATTTGCTCGCTTTTTTCCTTGCTGTGGTCTAGTGACCTGAAGCCAATCACCTTTCCCTTCTGCTTTGTTCACTACAATCTCAGTATGAGAAATGTCATAAAGCCGGGATGGAAGTTGCTTTACACTGCAGAACATAGCTGAGACTATGTAAAATAACTTGTATATTATTAGGAAAAAGCACCAGGAAAAGAGATCTTGTCTAGCTTTTTTCTGAACATAAGTGTTATATCTGTCTCTGTTTTTTGCACTGGCCTTAAAATCAGGTTTATTTGCTCTGTTTTTCCTACAATTGCCTTTTTCACATACACCAACAGGATGTATTAAGCAGTGAAAATGGGATACCTCACTCAAGTCCCTTCATATTTCCCTTGGAAAGCACCCAATATTTTGGGGCTTTTTGACCAGCAAACAGGATTTGCTCCTTACTGGGAGCCAGCTGCAGATAATTTTTTCTGTGCTTTGTTCTCCATGCTCCTTTCAAGCTGTTCTGATTTCATTTTTTTTTCTGTGCTTTGTTCTCCATACTCCTTTCAAGCTGATTTCCTCCCTTACTCCTGAGGACCACAGAGTAGTCAATCCAGGTAGCTGAACAGAAGGACCTGGGAAGTTGAGGGCTCTCTGCAGCACTGCCACTCTGCACCAGGCAGTGCCCACGAGGGGCCCCAACCCCACTGAAAACTCCTGATTAAGACACAGCGGCATCTGACACCTAATTGCTTTGTGTGGGAGTGTTTCAGTGAAACATCCTGAGAGTGTAATAACTTTTGCAATTGATGGCACCTCTTGGAGCCCTTCTGGTTATTTAATTGATTCCAGGCTGGTGCTAAGAAAAATGCAGCTTGTGGGTGCTTGAGCTGTTTATTAACCATTAATAACCACGTGGGTGGACAGCTGTGTTGTGCTGATCAATACACAGAGCTGTGCTCCTGAGACAGGGCTACAGGGAATTTGGCACCCAGGCTGTGCAGGAGAGAAGAGTTCCCTTCTTGCCTACAAAGGTACTTCTTGCCCTTGCTGAGCTGGCCTAAGGGCTGGCAAGGGTCAGTCACTCCCAGGTGTTTGTACCAGGCATGAAAGACAGGCTGTGTGCTGATGCTGAACCACCTTGTCCCAGCTGAGGAGCTGAACAGGACAGCAAACACCCCTGCCCAGACTGTGAAAAAGTACTGCTTTTCAGTGTTTTTCTGAGGTTTAAAATAGCAGATTTTTCTTTTGCTCTGCTCAAACCACACTCACTGCACAATAGCATTGAATACAATTTTTAAATATTGAAAAATGTATTTGTACTAAGGAGACAGTAGTTATTTATACTTCAGCTTCTGTGCCTGGTTTGTGACGTCTAGTATGTCAACATCCTGGCCTTCAGGTTTTTCAGTTGTACATCTGTGTATATACTCATGAGGTAGGTACACAAACAGTAGAGACATTGAAATATAGTTTCCCAGCTCATGGAAAACTAGGAAATTATTATTTTGTTTGTTTAGGCTTGGAATAGAAGCTTGTTTCTACAACTTTCTATGAAATGAGAAATCCTGAAAACTGTTTTCAATATTTTATGTTATATGGAGCATGAATTTCACTGATTCATTACAGCATCATTTAGAAAGACATAATAATCATAGAATAAATGATGGAATTGTGTTAAATGAAATTTTCATTTTGCTGAATTTTTAATTTGTAGTTTTGAATTGATTTTCTGATGCTTATGTCACTTCAGGTATAATACTACACTCCACTCTCCCCTTACTACTTGCACTCTAGAATTATTTACTGACAAATTTATGGGCGAGATGTATTCATAAATGATCACTGAGCTTGTATTTGCTTTGAGTTGAAGGTTAATTTTGAATTTGTTTCAGATGATCTACTGACCTGATAAAACAGCAGAAATTAAAGATAAAACTCATAATGCTCCTTCTCTAAATTCTACATTTCACCTAGCTTCTTCCTTTAAGTGCTTTGCTTTGGGATTGCAGTACCCACCACCATTAACATATTTTGTCATCGACAGATTGTGATCGCTCCTAGCCACGGAGAAACTAGACCTGGTTTCAAGGCAGTGACCTGGAGATGAGGGGTATTTTATCGCATTAGAAGGTAATCAGCACTGACTAGGCCCCTGAGGAATTACTGTTTCATGATTAGATCCACCACCTAATAGAAAGAAAGTCCCTTGGAGGAGATTTCTTGGAACAACAGGCAAAAGGCAATACAACAGGAGATAGGCTGTGGAACTGAAATTACTTTAAACCAGAGTCTCGAGGCTTCTCCTGGCAAATTAACAGCCAAGGGTTTATTTTTTTTAATTCAGTATTTATTGCTTATCCATCACAGTCACAACCTGTGTCCAGCATAACAGGAAGAGCAGTGACTTGTATGGAATTGAATCCAAATGTGTTATTTTATTTGTCCTCTCTGTACAAAATGCAAACTTAGGGAGGGGTGGATGGAAATGGAAAAGGTGCATGTAAGCTACTGCCTGTCCCCTCCTTGCCTTTTGGGTGATTGTCACATTGGGCCTTTGCAATCAGGATCACAATTTCCTTTGTAAGGCCCCTCTCAGTTCAGGTTAGTATTCATGTGGGGTGATGTTCTTGTGGCGCGGCTTTGCTGGCACCTTGGGTGGGGTGCATGCTAATCGAGAGTGATGGAGAGGAGAACACCTGGTGGGGCTGTCAGACCCCGTAAACAGCGCAGCCCTGCTCTGCCCTTTGCAGCTTGCACTGCACCAGGCTGGAACTCTTTGCCTTATTGCTTTGTTAGCTTCTCATTAAGAGCCTTTGTGAGGGATAAGAGGGGCAGGTCCATGCCAGCTATGACCATTGCACCAAGGGTAAGGAAAGAAGGCTGTTCTCCTGCTCCCTCAGGAAACTTATCTCAGAGGTGGCTCTACTGCATTCAGGGACATGCATGGCTGGACATCACTGCTGTAAGAACCAAATGCTGTCCCAGAACAAAACACACTCCTGGATACAGAGGAAAGGCACAAGGACCAATCAGCTTTATTTTCTCCCCATACAGTTTGCAGCTTGCATAATGGATTTCTCTTCTTTCCTCCCCTCTCTACTTGTCTCATTTTTTTCCTAGCATAACATCAGTTATTATAATTATTGTTACAGCTGCATCTACAAAACCTATGAAACCCTGGGGCTGTGCACATGTGGACTGAGAAGCATCTCATCTAACTGTTCAAAAGAGGGTCGCTCTGAGGCTCTCCCCATCATCAGTATAGGCAGGAAAAACTGTATCCAAAGGGGCCCTCAACCCATTTAAATAAGGTTCCTGTTCTAGGGAAAATTATGTTTCTACATTGCCCCTAGGAGGGTGTCCTACTTTTGACAGATGAAGCGTGACATGCCTCATCTTCATTTCTCACTGTGGCTTCACAGTTCTTTGTAAACACCACTGACTTTCACTGCTCAGCCCTTTCCACTCTGAACTGTGTCTGCCAAGAGATTAACACATATTTTACCACATATCTTTTAAAGTATGCATTCCTCCCTTATATTCCTCTTTACAGGGTCCCAAGCATTAGAGTAGCACCTCTATAAGTGTTTGTAAAAGCATAATCATGCTGACTGTATGCTCTGGAGTATGACCCAAGCATGCCCAGGACAAAAATTGTGGTCATTCCTGTTCTCTCTGAAATGCTATGGAAATCTGCTTATGCTTGTTCTACCCTGGTGCATGTCTCTGCTCAAGGCTGTGCATAAGGCATACAACTTACCCCTTTTTTTTTCCTAGAGCATTTCAAAACCAGGAATTCATTTGAAATCACAAAATCACAGAATATGCTGAGTTGGAGGGAACCCTCAAGGATCACTGAGTCCAACTCCTGGCCCTGCACAGCACCATCCCCTAGAGTCACACCATGTGCCCAAGAGCATTGCTCAAGTGCTTCTTGAACTCTGTGAGACTGGTGCTGTGACCACGTCCCAGGGGAGCCTGTTCCCCAGTTACCCTCTGGATGAAGAATATTTTTCTGATATCCAACCTAAACCTCCTCTGACACAAATTCAGGCCATTGCCTTGGGTTCTGTTACTGGTCACCACAGAACAGAGATCAGTGTCTGCCCCTCCCCTTCCCCTTACGAGGAAGTTCTAACTGCAATGAGGGCCCCCCTCAGTCTCCTCTTGCTTTACTGATCCCACCCCCACAAAAAAACCCCAAAAAACAAAACAAAAAAACCAAACCAACCCCCAAACCCAAAAACCTCCAAAAACCCCAAGAAAAACCAAACAAACATCCCCCCAAAAAACCCTAAAACAAACGAACAAACAAACCTCCCCAAAACCCCAAACAAACAAGCAAAACCAACCAAACAAAAAAACCAAAACAAATCCGCATTTTATAGCAGGAAAAAGATTTCACTAGAAAGTTCCCAACCAGCTCCATTCTTTTGTCGTTGTCTAGTTCATGTCTTCTCAGCATGATGGAAAAGCCACTGAACAGAAGACTTCAACATTCCTTTTTGTAAAATGATGGTGACCTTTTTTCATACAAGGAAATGACATTCCACGTAGTGGAAAATATACTAATTAAAACACTAAGAAACTTTTGGTTTATTTGTTTCTCATTTAGAAAGACAACATAACAGAATCTGGGATTTGATGTCTGTATTTGATATGTCTTGTTTATATTTTCTGTGGAACATCCAGAACATCCACTGTTTTAAAAACTAAGCCTGTATACACTGAATTCTGCTCTCATCCTTATCTCTTGACTACTGGCAGGAATGCTGAAGCCTAACCCTCCTGGTGAAAAACATGCAACATTGGTAGTAGTTTAGCTCTTCTTACCCAAAATGTCAGCCTGGCCAGACAAGCCAGGAGTCTCTTAATTTGTGCCAAAGGGTGTGACTTTTACAGAGTTCTTGCTCTTTTGAGCTCCTGGCACTTCTGAGTCTTTCCATCTGTAATGGGAGCTGAGGTTGATCCCTGCTGCAGGCATTTAACTGCTTTGACCTTGCTCCTATTCTTTTATTAGGTTGCATTTTAGTAGGATGGATTTTGCAAAACCACAGATCCATTGTGTCTATAGTTCCAGAAAATGATTTGGTGCAGCTGTCATAGGTAATGCTTCCATTTAGGAATGTTGCTCCTGTGCCATATGGATTCAATCATCTCTGCCTCAGCCCTGTTAATAAGTGTTTTTCAACTGCAGGCAAAATTATAGTAGGGGTTATGGGAGAGTCAGGGAAAACCTTTGGTCCCTAAATGAAATGAATTAAGTCCTGAGTTTTTTGAGGCATTCCTTCTTATCTCTTTCCCTCTTACATTGCTTCACATTTCTAAGCCAAAGGCTTTGATTATGTAGTGATTTATTTAGCACCTTTAGGAAGCTGTTAATGAGAGAGAGAAACCTGGAGAGGTAGATGAGACTTGTCAGAGACAGGAGAGGAAGAAAGGGAGAGGGAGGAAGGAGAAAAATAAGGACGTAGAAGGTGGCAAGACAAAACAAATATTAAGACCAAAAGGAAAGGGGTATTTTTGTCTCTCCTTTGATATCATTCTTGCTGATTTTATTCTTTTCCCTCGTTCTATGTGTTGGCAGAAGTGAAGCTAGCAAGCTCCATGGAGAAGAAGGTGTTGATCTCCTGCTGCCAAATAGGTTCCCACATCTAGACGGTGCATGCAAAAGGCTTGGCAAAAGGCCAGAAACAGTGTTAATGGATTTACTAAATAGCAGCATTTCTCTGTATTGATTTTCTTAGGGTGTTGCCAGAACTCAGGGTGAAGTAGGTAGCTACACTTTACCTATTTTTTTTCTGCTAATAAATGGCCTCAAAGAGAAGCACTTAATAAAGACACTTCTGGCCTGGTGGCTGTTGTCTCAAGATGTCTCTCCAGAGGGGAGATGATCACCATTATTAGGTATTACATTAACGGCAAATATTACTGGCTGTACTCGAAGATTGGGGTGGTAATTTTTATTGTCCTAAGTGTTATTCTACTCTTTTAAAGAAAAAGGTAACTTTGCTCACAGCCCAGTGGTGAAACTGTGAGTCTGAGTGAAAGGCTTAGGCAGGTAACTTGGCATGTCTGTGTACCTTTTCTGCTGTGTACAATCAGCACTGGCAAAAAATCTTTCAAAATATGTGTGGGAAGACAGACCAGAGTTTAGCATCAGTGATCTGAATTTACAGGGAGCCCTAGCTGTATGTTTCTGCAATGTAGATCTTAAATACATGTATAAATAAGAAATGTAAAGGCCGAAAATAGTTTTGCCTTGGGAAAACAGAGTTCAGGTTTTTGTCTGTATTGTGATTCTTACAAATGTCTTTTGACCATCAGGGTTATCTACCCTTAAAATTTTCCCACCTTACAGCCCATCAGTAGAGTCTCTGCTCTGCAGGGTGCAAGGGGGCTTAGATACAGGACAAGCAAATAAATATATTCAAACATCAATTGATCTGATTGCTCTGAGAAAAAGGCAGGTGAAAAGCTGGCTCTTCTCACTTTCATTCTGGAAAGGTGTAGGTGGGAGGGTGATGAAATGGCTGAAGGTGAGCTTGGGTTGAAAAAACAGAAGCACAAATGGCAGAGGTGGGAAGTCTTTGACAAAGAGGATGAGACAGGTGTAAAGTCCCGTAAAGATGGAAAAGGTGAAGATCCTCAAATTTTAGAAAGGAAAAGTTTAGAAAAAGGAAGCTAACATAGACCACCTTATTAAAATGGCATCTTCCTATTTTGGAGTGGCTGGACAAAGGTGTCCTGACCCTGACAGAGCTGATGCACCCTCCATGCCCAAGAGACCCCCTCTTCCATTGCTCATCAAACTGATTGTGCCCCAAAACCTGGATTTACCGGAGCAGGCATGGTCCCCCATCACCACTACTGGCTCCCTCTGCTGCTTCTGAGCCCTGTCTGCTTCTCAGCTAGGGGTGGAACAGTGTCCTGATACCCCGAGAAGCTGAATATGCACCTTATTTTGTTATCTCTACTCCCAGGTGCCTTCTGAGCATGCCACACAGCTAGGTTTGCATTCATAAGGCAAAGGGAGCTCCACATGTATTTGGTGGTTAGTGGTGCCATCTCCGCTCATAATTAAAAATTTCTTTTGCTTAGATATAACAGGATGGCTACAAAAGAATCTTACCTATTCCCTTTCAATACTTGGATGACAGAAATATCTGGAGGAATGTTTTATTGGAGGCGCTTGTCAGACTGCTCAAGGGACATCGTGGTTAAAGGTGGCATTTTAAAGGAGGAACAAAGATGTGGACAAAATCAGGACAGGTGAAGTTGCACTTCAGACCTCTCTTGAACTTTACAATTGCCGAGAAAGTCAGGGAAAAGCAGGTTAGAATTCTTTTTTTTTCTGGTTACTATAGACATTCTCACAGCCTGTAGCTTCTGTAGGAAAACTATTTTTGTCCATCTATCACTGTTACCTTTCACAGAGTAGTTCAGTTTGTAGAAATATAAAATAACCAAAGATACCACATACAAACACATTTTTGCTATTGTCATAATTCTCTGTTTAATGCAGTGCTTTAACTAGGAATACAACTCAGCAGAAGTACATACACATATATTGCATGTAATTTTAGTTGTCTCTTCAAAATGTTTTAAACCCTCAGAATCTTATTCCTTCATGGTTTGGTTTGGTGAAATACCTTCTTCCTTCATCTTGTACAACAAATTAGAATGCTGCTGAATAATACAGACATTTTCCCTCCAAATGGAACACAACATTACTTCAAAATTGCCAGTTAATATGACTTTATCAAACTTTGCTTTCACTGTATGAATGTTGTGTATAATATATGTATACCTATACAGCATATATAAATATATATCTATAATGTATATATAATCAAGTGGGTCAGCTTTACACAGCTAACCATAAATTTGTGCTTATCTTATTTATATGAGATCAAATGTAGGGCATCAAGAATTTGACCAGTCCCCAACTTGCAAGATCCTTGCACATGATTTTGGATATCACATACAGGTAATGCATTCCCTTCTTTCTTGCTGTAGTATTTTCTTTTGAAGAAAAGAATGCAGTCATTTTATATATATATATAAATGAATAGCAAGTTTTTCATATTGTTAAGTTAAAAAAGATCTCAAGAAGAGATGAGGTTCTTCCTCATACATAGAGCTTGAAGAGTAATTTGACATTCATTGTAGATATATTTACATTATAAGCTTATCTGGATAGTATTACACATAATGCATTATTTTTTTACACGGTCAAGATATGGTGTTGGTCATGTTAAAACACACTATCTAAAGGTATTTACAACTTGCTAGTCTCTAACTTACCAACCACCTCAGCTAAATAAGGGATAAGATAGAAGAACGTCTGTTGGTTGGCAACTGTGGTGCTCCCACCAGGGTTTTTGTTATTATTACTGCCACTACCACCATGATGTGCTTCAGAGGGGGGCTGTCTTTGGGGTAGAGCTGGATAGAGAGTCTCCAGTGGGGACAGAAATCCTGACCTCTTCCCTGGAGCCTACATGAGCTGGGGAAAGCAGAAAAGCAATCCAACTGTGACTTGCTTGTCCCTTTCCAAGTGAGAGCACACCAACCTTGTCCCTCTGTGCTTTCTCCAGTGGTGTAGGTGGGTCAGCCCAGACATAAAACACTCAGTGAAATCCTGCTTTCCAAGGGCACTGTGACATGGGCTGTGATCACACTGCCTCATGTACCACACAGAGCTGCTGTTGCCAGCATCAGAGCACTTTGGGACATCTCTAAGAGAATAGTTTCTGTGTGCTTCTTGGCAAGTATGATCCAAAAAAAAAAAACAAACAAAAAAACAAAACAAAACAAAAAACCTCACTGTGGAAAGATGAAAAAGAGTAGCTACTGAATGGCACTTTTCAGGTAATGCAGAACTTTGGAAGGCAAAAAGACACCAGGATTTATTTACTTTTATTTGGTAATTACTGGAATGAAATGTGTTTAACAAATCTTCCCAGTACCCTGAAGTATGAGGTCTGGGAGGACTGATATGCTCATGTAGCCCCCTAGTTCCACAATGTAGGAAAAGAGGCCATAGCAATAGGAGGGAAGTAAAAATATAGGAGAAAAAAATTGCACTGGCTGTGGTAAATCATTCATATCCAATTCAGCCTTGCTATAATTACATTCTTAGCTTTGGACTCTCAGTGAATACTCTGCTAGTAAGCTCATGAATGAAGGAGATTCGAGGGAAGGCAGGGTTGCCTTTCTGTTGCAGAGAGCAGAAAATTAATCCGTGCATGTGGCAGCTTGATATTCCACCGCAAGCACAGTCACTCTTTGATATTATCCACCCTTGTGCCTAACACAGAGGTAACAAAACTGGGGAACAAAAGAACTGATTTGGCTTCGTTTCATGTGAGGGTTTGTTTTACTTCCAATTTAAAACCCATGCAGAAAGGATTTGTGGACCTTGACACTCCACACAGTAGCCTGGGCTTCAGTGGAGAGGGATGTGCCTGTTAGGGAAGGCAGTTTGTGGGTGGGGTTAAAGAGGTTGAATACCAGCATTCACAGTGCCTGAAAGGCAAGTGAAACTGCAGCTGTAACACAGGTGACACTTGTTAAAGTGAGGAAGGAGGAAAGCCTTTTGTTAAAACTGTGGCAAAAGAGGAAAAACAGGCAGAGAAGAGCCACCACAGTAAATTAAAGACCATCTCTCAGGTTGCTTCGAGGCAAGATTTTCTATAAATTTTTAAAAAAGAAAGATTCCTTAGAAGTCTATAGAATTTAATGATATACAGGAACTGTAAAAGCAATATTGTATAGAAATCATGCTCCTGTAAGTGTCTGTAGTGAAAGAGTGAAAGAAAAGCTAACTTCTTTTAAGCCTCTCAATTTCTACCACTTACACTGCTGTCATCTGGGACTATTAAACTCCAAACTCACTGTCAGCAAACACCCCCCATGCACAGAGGCAGAGTTGGTTTTCCTGCCATTTCTTTTGCAAGACTTTAGCTTCTCACCCCTAGAAACACCACAATTTGTCAAAGAATAAAGATTTTTAGGAAATATTTTAAGGGGAGAGAGAAAAGTCATCAGCATCACTTTTCCACTTTCCCTGCTGCCCCCAAGTTGCATTCATGTCAGCTTTGCAGCAGGGTGGCTGTCAGGTTTCTTTACCTACTCAGTCCTGCTAGGCCACTGCCATGATTGATTTTGGGACACAGAAGTGGCAAGGAGAGGTACTGTCAACAGAGGTGAAAAATTCAAAATGTGCCACCTCAGCACCACAGGAGAAACTGGGAGCTGTATCCTGAGGCAACATTCATCCTTAGGAATGTGTCATTCATAGGAATGAAAAACAGAGATCAAAATTGGTCAAAACTGAGGAAGGGAACAGTGAGTTTGCTAGCAAGTCCCACAGACAGATGGACACATTCAAATCCATAAAACCAAAAAAAATTCTCTTCCCTCCTGCTCCTGTCCTTGGATGGGAGGCCAGGAGCCACTGGGGGACTTCGATGGTGTGTGGGCTGTTCTCACCACAGCCACACTTCATAAAGGCACCTCTTCTTGTCAATACGTTTTCCTCCACCAGAAGAGTATCAAAGAGAGGGCTGATAGATTTAGCTCTTGCTTTTGTCCCCTTCATGCTTTGTGAATGCCAAACAACTGATCCCTGGGGTCCACTTGAGCACTCCCATCCCAGTGAGCACTTGTACAGCAAAAAAAGAATGAAAGAAAGAAAAGGAAATCTGACCTATATAGATGTGTTTGTTGTCTTTGGACTGTCTTTCACCAGGCAACATTCAAATACTTTGCTATCTTTGAATAGATCCTATGATTCCTAATAAATCAAATGAAAATCTCAAACAGAAAGAAGGCTGACATGTTTTTCTTAGATTTTGTTCTCTTTGGAAAACAGATTTTAACTATTGCTGCAGATTTTCTTTCTTTTCTTTTCTTTTCTTTTCTTTTCTTTTCTTTTCTTTTCTTTTCTTTTCTTTTCTTTTCTTTTCTTTTCTTTTCTTTTCTTTTCTTTTCTTTTCTTTTCTTTTCTTTTCTTTTTTCTTTTTTTCTTTTTCTTCCTTTCTCTTTTACCACAGACACCATTAATACTCGGAAGGGTTGCCCACTGGATTGATGCATCTTCAAGTTGCTGTTTTCTTCCTGGAGAGTGAAGATAGGGCTGTCCCATGACAGCACCATGAAATCACTCCCCATGAGCTGCCTCTTTCTGGAAATATTGAAAGAGGAAGAAAAGTAGGGGACAAGAAGTTCTAGCTGCAATTTTTTGCTGTTGGTTATAGTTTTTGATGGTTTTTTTTCCTTTTTCTTTTTGTTCTCATGAGTCACCTGCACTTTGTGCTTGATTTCTGTGTGAAACAGAAGCGGCCAGTGCGGCACATGGTGTGGATGTGCCACGGGGATCCTCTGGCCAAGCCCAAGGAGAAGATGAGGCAGCTCCAGCAGCAGGGCCCCTGGGGCCTTGGGGACCACGGGGTGCAGGTGACAGCCAGGGAAGCCGAAGTTACCCAGGGAGAGCTGCTCTTCAAGAGTGACATCTACATCCTGCAGAGCTATCACTCAGAAGGGAAGTGAAACCTGGTGAACGTGGTTTGGGACACAAAGGAAAGACATGAAAGCTCAAAGGATATTCAAGAACAAATTATTTCATGGTTCTGAGCCATTATCACATTTTTGTCTTACTGAGCCACAACCAGCTGAATACCCAAGAGGTTCCCAATATCTTAGGGCACAATCCGTCTCTTCTCTGCCTTCAGGAGGGACTAGACAGTGTAATAAGTGCTGGCTCTGCACCTTCCAGCAGCTGGCAATGCACACAAGGCA
Organism: Picathartes gymnocephalus; assembly: GCA_013390045.1. Lineage (NCBI taxonomy): Eukaryota > Metazoa > Chordata > Aves > Passeriformes > Picathartidae > Picathartes > Picathartes gymnocephalus. Next base: position 16,030 of record WEKY01019617.1, on the reverse strand, counting down.
GACAAGATTCCATGCAATATCTTGAGTACTAGTAGATTATTTTTCATGTATATAAGCCTTGTAGGGTTGTGTGTTTGCATGCCTCTGGATCCATGCATAGATGCACTATGTCATCTTTTTTTACACTGTTTAATTGTCTGCAAATGTAAGCATACCATGGAACTGGTATGGGGTGGAAACACAGAGGATGGTGTGTCCTGCAAGCCTTTTAAATATACTATAACACAAATCAAAGCACCTTGTCTTTTAAGCTCAAAAGTGAGGGTGCTAGGGAAAAGTGCTAGAAAACTTTGAACTGATATTTTTCCTTTGCTCGTTCTTTTCATGAATGCTGGCCCCAAATACTTTTTCTCCTGTGGTATTTTGAGTGTCATCATGTCACATGATGGAGGAGTGTAATTGCAATCTATCTGTTGCACTTCTTAACCTGTAGGATTGTCCTGAGCTGTTAGATTAATTCATTATAAACAAGTGATAACTTCAAATGTGAGAATAAAGGATTTGCACGCCTGCCAGGAAACCAGAGTTAAAAGATTAAGTATGGCTACACAAACCATTATTTCCCAATTTGAATATCTGTACTATTGATACCCACAACACTTGCTGAAAGAAAGAAGCAGGTGGGTTTCTTTTATGAAACTTTTCTAAAGAAGTCAGACTTAGAAATTGAGTATATTTGATTTTATTTTATCAGGGGATTTTATCTGGAATTTTTAATACTGTAAGAAAATGAACAACCTAGGAATGTGTAAGTCCTTCCTTTGACCTGTCAAGATAAACCTAGTGAATTAAATTTTAAACGGCAAGCTGTGCTCAGTTTGGCAAGCTTGTCATTGAGTTATTCTTCCTTACAAGTAAGAAGATGAAAACAGTGATAGTAGACATGACTCAAGGCAAGTGAGGATTGCAAAATTAGATCCTTGGCTGTATCTGTAAAACTGGAGACAGTTACATTAGGATGAAATCACTAGCCGTATAAATTCAACAACTTCCTATTAAGACACATTAATCCTGAGTTTAACGTGGCCTCAATTTACTGCAGTTTAATCCTCCTCATTTTCACTTCCTGCTGGGAACTTGTACTACAAAACATGAAAATTGTCATGATACCAAAGTGCTTTGACACTGTGTTCCAATAAGCTTGTCAAATGTAAAACTTAATTCTGCAATATTAATTTCTCTGTAATCTCAGAGGCTGCTATTTTGAGGTGCATTTTGGAATACTCTAAATTTGTAGCATGAAATAACAGACTGAATTGGTGTCCTGTTTGGTCGGGGGCTTTCACTCCAGAAAAGAGACTCTCAGGACACTGTCTATGCTCTTTTTGGGTAGCAAAATATATAGATGTACCTTTGTTAGGGCCTGGAACTTAGCGTTACTAAGAAGAAGGTAAATAAAATATGCATAACTCACAGACAATCTCTGTTTTCAGTCATGTGATACCTTTGACCTGTCCACATAATGCTTATTTTTGCTACAGTAAATATCAGATCTTGGAATACAAAATTCTTTGTCAGGCAGAAATAATCTAAATTTCACCTAGTGTGGAGTAGCAGAAAATATTTGAACTTAACTCTTGCCAGACTCCCATCCGGACTGTTTCAGTATCCAGTTTTCTATAATCATAGTTTTCTTCTCTGCCTTTTTATTAATGTTATCCCTTGGCTTACAGTCAAAATATGGCTCCCAGATCATACACAAGACAATGTGACCAATATCTTTTCCAGAAAGCAAACATGTTTTCCGGGATTCACCCAGAAAGAACGCCAGTTTCACACTAAAGGCTTAGCAGAGCTTGATGCAGGTGGGTATGTCAGTCTATCTTATTCTTTTCCTCAATACATTAATCAGAGAAACATCTTTTGACAGGTCAAGAGCATGGTCATCTATTATTCATTATTCATTCTGTGAAGCCTCAACATACCTCTTCATCTGCACATCCAACTTAAAATGGATGTAGCCCTTCATTTTCCTAGTAATAATCTTGTTTCTATTCCTCAGATGAGACTCGTTATTTGGCCACCATGGTGGCTGACTGGATGAGACCTTTGAATTTATGACTTCTTTTGATATTCAGTCTTGCCCTGGACAAGTAAGGTACAGAGAGGAAGAAAAGGCTGATGGAGGTAAAAGACAAATCCACAGGCCGATGTTATGTGACAAACAAAGTGAACAAAATAGTCTCAAAAGCTTTGGTTTACATGGATGCTGAAGAAGTCCTGGCATGCGGAAATCTGGACAAGACCATGTCTTTTCACTTTGATCTTGACATGATGAAGTAATCACAGAACAAAAACCCCTGGGAGGGAGCAAGAAGCAGACTTGGAACAATATACAATGATTACATGTTGAGCATAAGTACACTTTCAGAACTGATGTTCTTTTGGAAATGATGGTGTCATAAACAACATAAAAAAACTTCCATCATGATTTACCTAACATTGAACTTCATACATGACAGTGGCAAAACGGCTTTAGACAACTTTGAGCTTTAGAAAATTTCAGTCATGATTGATTTGGATTATGCAATGATCTTCCAAACTCCTATGTCTCTTCCACACAGTTATTACAAAAATTTTGGGGGTTTATCCCTAGATATAGATGTATTAAACACACACAGGAAGAAAAACAAGAAAAAGAGAATGAAAGAACAAGTATTTTACACAGAATGATCAAAAATCATAGACTTTAAAGCCCTTCTGCAGAGTACTCTCAGAAAGTAAGGAACTGTGCCTCCAGTCCACATCCTTGAATAACTTCCCAAACATCCTCATGTCCTAAAGATTTATTTTCATTTATTAAAAAAATGTTTGTAAGTGTAGTCCTCAGGGGTACAGCTGATGATCCTTATCAGTATCTCCACTAACATCCCGGATTGCACATTCCATAGAAGAGCATAAAGTGCTAGAGCATCAGGGTTTTTTTTTTTTTTTTAATTTGGAACATCTTCACCCTTTCCATAATTAATTTTATTATTATTTTTACCTTGTAGCTCCTATATTCTTGTAATGACACATAAGAAGGTGCTTGAAGGTCTTCTTGAAAGTGGCATTACAGAGTGCGTAGCAAGCGGGGTTGATGGTGCTGTTGATGTAACAAAGCCAGTAACCTATGGTCCATACGGTGTTAGGAATGCAGGATGTGCAGAAGCTGTTGATGAGCACCATCACATTGTATGGGGTCCAGGTGATGATGAAGGCCAGGAGGATGGCCAAAATCGTCCTTGTGACTTTTTTCTCTCTAGAAGGGGGTGGTTTCTTTTTGGCTGGCTGCTTTGTCATCTTGACGATTTTCCGGGCTACGCTGTTCTGCTTCTCCTCCCCGTTCGTGCCTATGATCTCTACAGTAGTGTTGGTAGGGGCACAGCAGTCCCCCTTTTGGGACTTGGTGACTATCCTGATGCATGTCAGCTTGGAGTTCTCTGCTTTGGTGTGGTCTTGGGAGGCAGAAGCCTGTCTGGCATCTTTGGTAACTTCGTCCTCTTTCAAGTTGGAAGCGACCACACTGACGGAGGTGGAGTCGTTGGAGCTCTCCTTCTCCCCTTGAACACAGTTATTGGTCACAGTCTCTTCGCTGGTTTTTCCATTCTGAATTTTGCTGTGCTCCAACCCGTCTCTGCTGGTCGGGATATTGTTATTGTTTGGTTTCACTATTTTACCTTGGACAAGGCTGGGGGAAACTGTTTCTTGGTTTTGGGCGGCTTCCTTTTTTCCTTTCTTTATCCGACTCTTACTGGCTCGAGAGATTTGCCAGTAAAGGACAGTCATGATGATAACAGGCAAATAGAAGGCTGCAATGGCAGTGCCAAAAGTTACAGCAGGGTTGGAAAAAAACTGGATGTAGCAATCCCCATCTGGGACAGTCCTTCCTCCCACAATGAATTGCCAGAAGAGAATTGCAGGGGCCCACAGGATGAAGGACAGCACCCAGGCGGCTGCGATCATCATGCCTGCCATCTTCGTAGTTCTCTTCACGGGATATGTCAGAGGCTTGGTGACACAAAAGTACCTGTCAAAGCTGATAATGAGCAGGTTCATGACAGAGGCATTGCTGACCACATAGTCAAGGGCCAGCCAGAGGTCACACACCACAGGCCCCAAGGGCCAGTAGCCTATCACAGTGTAGAGGGTGTACAGGTTCATGGAAAAGATGCCGATGATCAGGTCTGCACAGGCCAGGCTGAACAGGAAATAGTTGTTGACAGTCTGGAGGTGCCTGTTGACTTTGATTGACACCATGACCAGGATGTTCCCAATTATGGTGACTAGACTGAGAGACCCTGCCACCAGGACGATGAACACCACCTCAACAGTTTTATAGGGACTCTCCAAGGCCATCACATTGTCAGTGGAAGAGTTTATGTACGTTGAGTTATTCATTTCGCTTCTGGTAACAAGATACCCAGCTACAACTTAGACCTGCAGAGGAAAGAAAAGAAAACAGACACCATCAGGAAGTTCGTCCCTTTGCCCTTAAGGAATGGATCCCAAAAAAATCCACTCAGCCAGTGTTTAAAGGTAGAAGATGTATTCATGAAAAACCAGTCAACTTCGGCTAAAGGAAACACCTTACACTGTACAGTTTAGGAATAACACAACAATAGGCTAGCTCTAAATATGTGAGAAAGGCACACATTTGGACGCAGAACTACATTTTTAAATTCTCAGATGCATTTTTCTCTTTGTTATTTTTTAAAACTAATATTGAGTTGAATATTTTGGAACTGAACCTGCATATTGTTGTCTTTCTTGCTAACAAAATAGTTTGCTTTGCTTATTCCAAACCCTATTCCAAATAAAAAGTCTGGACCTGAGGGTCATTCTTATAACTCAGAGTGAAGCTGTAATCTGCTGAGAGGCAAATCACATGGAGATCTCTGTTTCCATCTTTCTTTCATGTTCCACTTGGGCATGCTTCTGTGAAGTTTATGGAACTGGTTTTTAACATATTTCCCCCCAATTTTCTTACCCTGCAGTTCCTTTTTTAGTCAACACATTTTGGCACTGCATCAAACTAGTTAGTTTGTCAATAAACAAAAGAGGGTGGATCTGTTGAAGTTAACAGAGTTAGTAAACTCACCTCAGTTGAGCATTTGGCTGTCTAGTTAGATGCATACATATTTTACTTTTATTTTTTTCAATTTCAGTAAGATTAAAGTTATTTTTTACTTACTTTTGAGTATTTGTACCTGGACAAGGCATTGTTGTTTGTTTGGGGTTTTTTTTAAACATGATATTATCTTTGGATGCTTGCTTGATTGCACTTTTCCCATTATTTTTCAAATCACAATATCTTTAATCTGTATCACATTAACATATAACAGAGGGTCTGAAATGGATAGCAGGGTAATGCTAAATAAAGAAACAGATAAATATCCGTTCTGTTTACACAGAGCAATTCCTTTTGTGCCCCCTATACCCTGCTGGCAGTGCTCAATAAATAGTAATTAAATTGCTAGTGATACACATTTGATAGAAGATTAAGAAAACAGTGCATGTTTTTGCCTTCAGGATATGTACTATCCTTTTGTGCATCACCTGGAAGTCAAGAGAATGCACTGGAATTGTACAGCCCGTCTCCGACTGCTCATTATTTATGAGCAGTGCTCACGGGATTATTGAGGCATGAAGGCCAGATGTGACAGGGAAGTTAGGGTTTTTTTCTAATTACAATATTCTCCTTTTTTTTCCCCCACACATAAGGCATCACTTCTTTAAGAAAAAGTCTCTAAACATGGTGGTGCAACCAAAGGAAGACAAAAAATTTATCTACGTATGGCTCCTGTATACACCAGGGATTAGAGAACTCTCCCCTGGTGCCCCTGACTAACCTGCTGATGCACAGACATATGCATTCCACGTCACTTAAAAGGAGCAATGCATTTTTACTGTCATTTCAGAACTGTGCTTTAATTTTTTTTTTTCCTTTTTTTCCAGATGCAAAACAAAGAAGATGATGCAAAATGTCAGCACAGTGGCAAAACCCCTTCTGACCTCTCAGAAAAATAAGCAAGTCTGTCTCCATGGAAAAGCCAAAATGCTAAACCAGGGTGAAAGGTTTTCTGTCTGAGGCAACTTGGTAATCTTGCAATTTATACTTAAAGAAATACAACTGGCAGAGGGTGGGGTTCATGCATTTGCCTTTGCTTTCAAAAACTGTTAAAATTTGTTTGCCAATTCCACGTTGAAGTGAATAAATGAATAGTGGAACATAAGGCTAGACAGACGTTTTTTTCCTGCTATCTATTCAGAGGTACCTCACTAAAATCCTTGGGATCAGGTTTAAGATAACAAAACAAGGAAGAGGAATGCTTTAGGTAAGTGTGTGCTTTGTACAGTACAAATAGGCGGAGTGGAATGTAGCACAATATTTACTCTGTGCAAAAACATCAACAGGACACCTTTAATATATAGGACTGTCATTTCTGCAATTCCCAGTGTATTTTTCTCCCAAAGCTTCACAGCTGAGCAGCTGGTTATCCAGTTAGATGCGTAAGACATCAATTTTTTTGGACAAGCTAAGAATTTCTTCCAAGCAGAGATGTTTATGAACATTCTTAACACAATACATATTTAATGAAAAGAAAAAATCATGCATAGAGATGTATTGATTTAAAAAAAAATCAGCTGAAGAGGGTTTGTGATCCAGGGCTCTGCAGCTACCTCTGGTGACAGAAAGTGAGTGGGGAAGCAAAATGGAAATGAGTGAGAGTGGATCAGAACTGAACTGAAAAAATTGTTCTTTATGATAAGAAAACAAGTGTTTCTCTATAATATATTTTTGAAAAACTGTTCAGTAGTTCTGTTTTCATTCCACTGAAGAATGGAATTAATTTTAAGAACTTGAAACTTGTTGTGAAACCAAAGTGCCATCTCCCAGCTAACTTTATTCCTAAATCTTTTCAGGTGAAATTTTTACCGACCTTCGCTGGAAACATTTGTAATTCAGTAACAATTCCCCTGATTTTGCGGGAATCTATGGGACGCAAGGAAATGGATGAAAGCTGAAAGCTTATTTTACTTGCTAGGAATAGGATTTCCATGTGTTAATGTGAATGGAAGAAAAGCAAAGGAGTCCCTTTCCCAGTGGTCTCTTTTGCACAAAGCTCTAAGAAGGCTGCTAGCTCTGGATTGCAAATGACATGGGCACTTGCAGCTTTCTGAGGTACGGCGAAACATCTGCTGTCACCAGCTCCAGGAAAAACTTCCTCTGCCTGTGTCATCGTAAAGCGAAGCATATTTTGCTCTGTGTGTTGATGAGAGGGTGTAGGGCTGGAGAGACACCTCTGATGTCAACTGACATATATTGTCACTGCTGAGAGTGCAAAAATTACATGAGCAGAGGCAGGGGTGTGCACGCTTCCTAACCCCAGCTCCTTCCCCTTGGCTGCAGTAGGGTTGGAATCAGGTGCACACAGAGGGTTCTGTTTCTCGTCGTGGCTGCTTGCTGCCTCAGTACAGGACTGCCTGTGCACTGCTTTTGTTTTTGTCTTGCCACAGAGCCCATCTCTCCTGCTGGAGAGGCGGTTGTTATGGGAGCAGATGTTATTCATCAGGCAGACCTACGGGCCAGAGGCATTTTAAGGTAATATGACCTCCTGTGTGAGAAATACCAGATCTTATTCTTGAACAAACAGAGCTCTCCAGCTCTCCTCTGCAAGCCCATGGGTGTTTGCGTGAGTTGCACAATATGGCACTGACTCCCATGGGCTACTATAATTTATCCTTCTATACTAAGTGCATTCTTGCTAAACAGAGACTACCCAGAAAAGGCAAGGAATGTCTCTTGTGACCTGAAAAGCAACCAAGATAATTTTCTGAAATATATTTCAAAATATATATGACTTTGTGGAGTGGAAAGACCATAATCACTGCACGGAAAATGTCCAAAGACAAGAAATCCACATATAAAATAAGTCATCGTTTGATATTTGATGTGTACTTGGGAAACGTTCCCAGTGCAGTAGTTCCTCCCTCTAAAGAACTCACAGTGCTGAAAATCATTCCCTTCTTCTGACTGGGCGATAGTTTAGGGCAGAATTGGGGCATGCTTAACCCCTGCTGTGTTGTGCTTTCCACTTACCCCGACAGGAGCACATCCATTTGGTGCAGGCAAATCTTGTAGCAAACATTGTAATTTTAAATTTAAAATATATCTCCAACATCTGTCACAAAACAGGCTAGGGAAATGTTTGGTATATTGAAAAAAATGGCTCATGCATCACGCCTGTCAAAGTTTGTTAGACAAACCCTTCTTCTGTATTGTGCATATTGACAAGTTAAATTTGGTAAGGCTTTAATGTCTTCTTTGAATTCTCTGAAACCATATAAAGGCCAAGACATAAAAGAGGCAACAAATGATCTGCACCTGAAAGTTATGTTTGTGATTTAAACAGGATTACCCAAGAATCTATGGTGCACTGCCATTCTGAGTGGATTTCAGCATCTAACTCTCAAGCAGAAGGAAATATACTTCTTTAAAATTCTTTTTTTGATCTAGTTCCTCTTCAGCCCAAGCCTGTGTAAAATGGACTTGATGTTCTCTGCAGCAATAATGGAATATCTTTTTTCCTGAACTGATTTTTATTCTGAACTGATTTTTATCCTGAACTGCATTGGTGTTTTGATTCTAAATTTCTTCCTGATACCATTTGAAACTCACAGTGTGAAAACAAAAAGAGAGAAACAAAATCCCTACATCTATGATGAATGTCCTAGCTCTGTTAGCCAGAATTTATTGCAGACATTAAGGGAGAATATATAGTTTGGACTTTTGGTAAAAATACATTTCAGAAAACACCCAAACACCTGAAGACTAAAATCTTCACCACACTTAGATTATCTTCTGCAATCCTTTTGAAATTAGAAGCATCTCTGCTAAGTGTTGCTGTCTTGGTGTGGTCCTTTTCCTTTTTTTTTTATTTTCAGGCACTTTTGTTTATCTCAATCAACACATGTCCTACAAAAAAGATATCCTGTGGGCCTTCCTGGATCTACTTTTCCCCATCCCATTGTGAAGGATACCTAAGGGCAAAATAAAAAATTTCTGCATGGATCTTGAAGCAACAAGTAGATCAGAGTCAAAGAGTATTACAAAAAGCAAACCAACAAGGTGCCACAAACAACAGTTGAAACAAGGCAGAAATGAAAATATTCCCCCAAAAGAAGCAGTGGACTGTGCATGAGTAGGTGTCAATGCTGGCACCAGAATTGCTACCTCAGGGCATGTAAGGGTCTGAGGATTTGTAAAGTTGTTCGCTACATCTTGCACACTGCTGCTCTTATTGGCTAAAACTATATAGAAGGAAATAGAGAAAAACTATATAGAAGCAAATATAGTGTCATGAACACACCTTGAGTTTATAAAATATCACACAAGGAAGAGTTTAGATGGCATAGGAAAAAATCCCCAAACAAACAAATCTCTCTGGTTTCAGGAAATAAATTAAAAAAAAAAATTAAAAGAAAAAAACAAAAAGAGGCAGTTTGCCCTCAAAGATCTGAATAACCAACTCTTTCTAATATATGGACACTGTTATTACTACTGCTATTGTTATGCTGATAGCCACCCTTTGGTACTAAGGCACATGAAATATTACCTTTCTGTCAGTACAGGTTTGGTGGCAGGTATTTTATTTTTCAGGACCTGTGAGAGAATTTGCATTCTGTCCTTGGGCAGCTGATACCATTACAAGCTAAACTCTGTGTCCTACTGCATTGGGCAAACCTGAAAAATATGCTTAATAGGCACGGTTTTACCTAACTGGTTTTGATCCACAAAAAGGGATTTTTACCTTCTGGACTAGAGAAGATATTTTCACTCACATGCCTCCTTATTCTTGCTAGGATTATATGTAAAAAACCTTGATCCAAAACTAGTGAGAAAATAGCCAAGTCTCTTGGTGAAGTTATTGCAGGTTTTCCTCTCTGTTCTTGTGGAACCATGAGATTTATCCATATGATAAAAAAGTGACTGAATACAATGGTCCATATAATTCCTTCTGAGTCCCACCTGCAATCCTGTGCACCTCAGCTTGCCAGAGGTGCTTACACAGTAGAGGGAATTTTCAGAATGACAACTGTAAAGCAGAGAGTTTCAGCATTATATTTTGGGCAAAGTAAATAGTTAGGGATGCTCTTGTTCAACACTAGAAGAGAAGAGCATTTTTTCTGGTTTTCTTTTTTTTTTTCAGGTAAGCTGTGAAATATGTCTAGTTGCTAAGATCAAAATAAATGTATAATCTAGAAATCAGAGAAAAAAGAAAAATTTAGTATTTGGAGTATGAAAGGCAAAATGGAGCTCTTATTGAAGCATCCCACAGCTTTCTCTAGAGGGCTGAGATAAATGGATAGGATCTCCATCTAGAGGCATAGATAAGCAGCTGCCACATAAAACAGTCATTTCCAGCAGTAGAATGGCTTCAAAATATGTTAAAAACTCAGATACTTACTTACCTCTCAGGCAGAGGAGCTCCACATTTTGTTGCAATTTACATTTTATTATAATTAATGAGCAGAGATATAATTTGATGAAAACCTGAAACCATTACAGTTAAATATTCCTGGAGCAAGCAGTCTGGATGAAGAGGTATATGAGTCTGAGATTAGCTCAGTCACTCAGAGCATGGTTCTAATAACACCACAGTTGTGGGTTTGATCCCTGGATGGGCCATTCGCTCAAGAGCTAGGCTTGATGAGCCTTGTGGGTCCTTCCAAAGCAGAATATTCTGTTATCTAGTTAGGCTGGGGCAGCCACTGCACAGAAACACATGCTTAGGCCTGAGATTATTCATTGCAACCACCATCATTTAGTCATCTATTTGGGCATGACCCAACTCAAAGTTGGGAAGTCACAGAAGGCTGTAAATGGGTCAGAAGAGTGGCTGATGTCATCAAAGGTAAAATCTAGGGACTAGCCCATACCATGTGCGCGTTTCATCAGTGCACCTATACTGATTTCTACTGGCAGAGGTTTAGGTGAGCTAGAAAAGAGACATGAAAGTGACAGATTTCAGTAAATCATTTCTCCTTTCCTCCTTGTGCCGCACCACTGTTGTTGGAAGTTGACTGAAGCTCCTCACACCCATCAACCAAACATGTTTTGTCTGACTATTACTATCTTCTTCAAGCACTTTAGTTCAAATAGTCACGCTAGAACTCAGACGAAATTATATCTATCCTCAGCCATGAGAAAGGTTTCCTCAGCAGAAGAGTTATTTAAGTTTCTGTTCAGATTGAATTGAAGATCATTAGGTTCAAGGAAGAGTGTGGTGAGAGTTAAGCAGTCCCTCTGCAGGCCAGCACAAATTGGAGGCACAGTATTCCATTACCCTCAGATCAGCTACCACACCTGTGCCCTTAAATACAAAAACCTTACGAAAGATACTCGAAGTCCCTGAGTCACAAGTGGTGAAGCTGGTGAAAGAGGAGAGGGATCAGGAGGCTGACTGAAACCAACTTAGAATTTATTCTTACCCAAGGCTAACGCAAAAGAGGAATATATTTCTTTTAAAAAACATACAAGCAGACCTAAAAAATAATTCCCTCAAACCAAACCAACAACTAACCAACCAACCCCGCAGACAAAACAAAGTAATAAAAATCAAAACCCAAACCCCAGACTTTCTAGAAGCCTGTAGGAATATTGAAAAAAACCCAGAGGATTTCTATACAATATAGGCAGAGTCTCTCAAGGAACTGTAGATCAACCCCCTCAGCCTACCAGCGAGCCCAGAAAAGATGCTGTGATATTTCAGTGAACGTCTGCAAATCCCTCCAAGTCATAGAAGTCCTTTTGGGATCATGAATAACCCATGTTATTCAGACAGAGTCATAGTAGGGCTTCTGACAGGAATATTAACATATGAGAGCCCAAAGAGACTCTTACTGAAGCTAAAGAGGATCTTTTATTTTCCCTAGGCTGTAAATGGTGTAAGTACATGGCTTTTGCATGGGATTTTCTTATTCACTCACTAAGATCTATCAGATGATCCCGAAATCTGCTTTGGAAAGGATCTTGTTTCTTTACTCAGCAAATACTTTCAAAATTCTTTTAAACACCATCATGGGCAGTCTTACATGAATTCTCAAGAGCTTGAAAATCTAGCCTGGTCTGCTTCTGTGCCCATAAAATCAGGGGCTTTTTACACATATTCCATCTTACTTAACAGCTTATCTAAGATGTAGATTAGAAGCACAGAGAAGAATGCTGACTCAGATATAACAGGGAATGGCTCAAATTCTTTGCAAGTATTTAAGCTTATATTGAACAGAAGTTCAAACTTGTTTCTGAGAGGGCAGCTAAATCTTTTTTATGCCTGTATTACTGTAGACTGCATTTGAAGCAGTGATAGTGAAATACTGAAGGAACTTAATTAGGTTCTTACCTCACCAGAAAGCAGTGATACCTAAATTTCCAGACCAGAATCTGTATTTCCAAGTTCATTCTGTAGTCTGAGATAAGTTTGTGAAAGATGGAAAGAGGGTAGCAATTCCTAACAAAATATTTGTAAAAACATTTAAAAATCTCAAATGATGTGTTTGCTACAGCTAATTATATATAAGTTGATCACAACTATGAATGTTTACTGTGAGTCTGCACCATCATCTCCCCTTTTGTGAACAGAGAACCTCAAAGACGACATAGTCCTTGCTAAAGAAAGGAGAGATTTATTTAGCAGCTTTTCATAGCTACTGCATCAGTACAGACTCCCTAAGTCTCTGACTTTGCTGTGTTTCATTATATGACTGCTACCTACTTTAATTATATAGACTATAGCTACAGACTAATTGCATTTTACTCCATTACAGGTTTAACAAATCTGTGTCTAAATCTGGCTCTGATGCATGGGTCCAGATGTTGGTCTTAACATGCTGCAGCTACTCTTAGCAAGGTAAAATACCTTAGCTTTGCATTAATTCACCATGACTTTATGGTGAAGCCTGTATCCTCTGTTAAAAAATATTGTAATGATTAAAAAAATTCATAACAGGAAACTGAGGAACTTGTCTCTGATCATGTACCTTCTGTAAAAGTTATATTCATCATCACTGGGCCAGGAAGACTGAAATGCATAAGCAAACACTCTTGAGCTCTCTGCTCATTTTGGTTTTTAAGAAGACATGGTAAAGTGTGTTCACATGAGATTTTGACCTCTCTTGAATATTTGCCAAAATAAAATAGTGGGGAATATTTGAAGTGTAGAGTTTCAGAAGGTTAACCAGATTATTTGAAGCCAAAACTATTAAAAGCCTGAGGGGCATTAACTAGCACACGATGGAGAAGAGCAGGCCATTACTGTGTGCACAGATCTGCAAACTTCACTAGCTCATCTTGTTACCTTAGCAGTGATACAAAACTTCCACAGAGTGATGGTGATGAATATATTTGATGTCCCTTGCACTTTCCCTTCTATGTCAAAGATGAGTTTTTAATTAAAAGGTTGATTTTGAAATTCAGGAACTGTGCCATTGTGTTTTACCACATGGGAACCTCTTTCACGTTGTGGCAGAAGCACCACGCCAGCTTCAGCGTGCAACAGCTGTTGCTATAAGGACTTGACTTGCTGATGAAGTCACTTCCTCTCCCATTTCTGGTGCTGAGGATCTCAAACTCTTTTTATTAACGTCCTGAAATTCCACAGTTATGCTGCACATTACTCTGTGCCTTTGGTAGGCTTATCTGTTACTGTCTGCAAGTTTCCTCCTTCTGCTTCTACATCTCAGACCACCTTTCCACAGCAAACATCTCTAGGGACAAAAAGACTACTAACTAATATATTTCATTTTCTGAGGTTTCACTTTACGCTATTCTGCTGCAGTGGTCCTCTTCTCTGAACCTAAATCCATTTTTACATAACAACTCTTTAAATTGTGACTTCCTGGTAAAGCAAACTTACAGGAAGTAAAATTAAACCTAGATAGGAATAGTTCCTAGCAGCATACCTAGGGAACAATCTCCTCCATTAATCTGCTGCATCCCTGAAGTGTCATGTTGGAGATTAAATCCCTCCCACTGTGCCATGCAACAGCAGCAGAACCACTCAGCAGTGACTGCTGCATTGCAACGTGCCTCCACACAGCACAAACCTATTTGAAGAGCACAAGAACGTACCAAGAGAAAGACATACAAGGATGTGTGGGGCAAGAGAAAACAATAAATGGGGTGAATGTAAGGGGCAGGAAATAGGGACAAGACTGAGGTGTGAATAAAAAAGAAAATAAGTTGATTAGAAGAAAGCAAGAAATGACAACTGCAAGAGAAACACTTCTGCAAGAGCATTCCAATGGCCTCTTCAAATTGTCAACCCTTAGTGCCTATTTTCAGTAGAAATTCCTCCCTCACCCTAGTTTCAGTACCTGTCTGTATTATCCTATGACAGCCTACAGAGAGGGTAACACTTCAAGCCTTGCACTTTGAACAGTATTGTGGAAACACTGAAGTGACTCGAAGTTCTGAAATCTCACCTCAACAGTCATTCAAACATTTACATTCTTAAATCCACTGCCATTCACTGCGACTTGGCCTCCACAAGCTCTTTAAAGAAGAGGATAGAAATTACTTTTTCAAAAGGTTATCATCTTCTTTCGTAATCAGAAATTCCAGTGTGCTTCATGTTTGTATAGAGATTATTTTTCCTCCCGTATGTTGCCTTTGTTCTTTTGTGTGCTATTATCTATGTTGTGAACACAAACTTATTTCCTCCTTTTCCTATTATTATTTTCTTGTTCAGTTCTGCAGCAAAGCCATGACCTTGAGTCTGGGATCATTAAGAGTTATTTCCACAAAGGGTCTGCCTCTAAAAGGTATGGGATGCTGATAATCAAGTGGGGTTCAGATTTTTATCTCCAGGTAAAGCTGGCAGTTATCAAAAGGTTTCTATATTTCTGCCTGTCATCCCTGGGGATGAGTAAAATGTTCAAAAACACAATGTGAAGAAGTTACATAGAGTGAACAGAAATAGGAAACTGTGACTGAGTTTGGGGGACCCCTGGAGTGGGGGGGTGTCTGGTGCATCACATCCCTTCTGTGTCAGCTGAAGTGGCAGAGGCACAGCTCCGTGCTGTGCAACAGCCACAGCTCTCTGTGAGATCACATCTTGGGAATTTCAGTTGTTTTGGTGTCTTTTTTCCTTCTTGACTGCATTACTATGTGCTGCCTCAGTGCTCCTCTCCTTGCCAGTGACACTTTTCCCTCAGATGTTTGCAGCAGCTTTGCTTTAGGGCCTGTTCTGCAGCCTATCGGTCTGGGACAGACCTACACCACTCTTCTCAATTGTCCATTTTCCTTTTCGTTTTTCCTCACTGCCTAGTGCAACACCTGCTCCCCTTCAGCCTCTCTGGTCCTTCTTATCTTGTTCATCAGCTCTCTGCTGGTCACTTCCATCTTCTGGCTATCATTCTTCCTTAGGCTACCACTGTGTTTCTTTTCTCATCTTCTGGTCTAACAGATATTGGTTTTGCTGGCAGTGCTCAGCTCCCATTTTTCTGAGCACTTTAAACTGCAGAAAGACAAAACAGATTGCTGCAGTCTTAAATAAACCTCCTAAGGGGTGTAGCAGGAAGTGATGCTGTGATTGCACACTATGGTGATGCCCTCCCACTGAAAACAAATATTGGGTGAAGCTGATCACTGTCTCCACCACATAACTTGCAGAAATAGTCCTAACCTTCAATACCTTTGCTCTGAACTTTGTAAGGAACTGGTAAATTGTTACTGACTGTTCCAAAATCATGAGAGACAATTTTGCTCCCTCTTGAGAATGATCAGTGGGGCAGAGTATCTTTTTTGCAAAATCCTTTATGTAAGAGAAGTAATGTAAATGGTTTTGGATGAGAAATGCAGAAGACTTGTGGCTGAAGAACCAGGAGACATCACCAATCATGAATACTGGAGTATTCTGCCAATCTGTGTGTCAGACTGTGACGTGAATCAGACCCCTCTGAACAGGATTTGTTTTTAGGACACATCAAGAGTGATCCATGGTGAGGGTAGTTTGAAGGGTCGACCTTACAACAGCATTTTAACAAT
>WEKY01019616.1:1443-12997 GCA_013390045.1 Picathartes gymnocephalus | reverse complement strand
TATGTCATGTTAGTACAACAGAAATGCTTACACTGAAAATGTTTTAAGTATCAGCTACACCAAGAATAAAGGCAAGAAGATTTCCATTTTACACCTTTCACTTCCTTCCCCTCTTCCCTTTTCCTAGCTACACCTTCTTCCACCAGCCATAAAATCGTAGCATTTTGCAGCTGTTCTGTCTGCAGGATAATTCTGATTTTGCATATGGCTCTAGCAGAGTACAAGATCCTCACACTGCGAACACTTGAAACAAGATATTCTGGTCTATGATCTGCTTTCCATTTGATAGCATGAATGTATCTTTGATAGTTAATCAAACAACTATGTTAGTACACTCGACATTTCCATGCATCTGTCACTGTTGCCCATTTGTAAAAGGCGGTAGAGTAGACATTTTCATAGTATATTACAGAACAGTTCAAACATTGTGGTGCAAAACTTAATGATGCACAAAACAGGAAGCAACATTAATGTTTTTATTTCACATTTTGTACTTGGTAGACTAGAAGCTAAAATATTTTCAGCAATCAAGTTAGACCTACCTACGGTATTTATTGAATAAGAACTTCTTACATCAAAGCAATTCTTATTAAAAAACAAATGCAGAATCATAATCATATAAATAGTCTGCCCAATTTTTACTGGTTGAGTCTACTATATCATTTTAACAGCAGCTTTTGGATGGTGCAAGTACAGTATTTGCAAGAGCAAATGCTCCCAGAAATCAGTTTTTCTGAGTTAATATAATTAAAAGAATATAGATTAAAATTGCCTCTTGTCTTGTTCATATATTTTTTGGCTTCACTGACTTTTATGCAGCTCTTATGTTGGCTTTGTAACCAGTATAATGGCTGTTTGAATCTTGGCTATTATTTTATTTTGTCTCCTTCCTAAGCAATATTGAATATTCAACATCTTGTATTCAAATATGTAGGTTGAAACAAATGACAACATATGGCCCTAATACACTACCTAATAACTCTAACATATATATAAAGCAAATGTAATTAAGCAAGAAGGAAAACAACCTTCCAGGAAGAAAGTAGAAGAGATTATCAGGCTCCAGACATGAGAAAATTACTTTTCTTTCTTTATTTTCTTTTTTCTTCTTTTTTTTTTTAAGTGGATCACTAAAATGTTGTGAAAGCAAAAAAATCTTCTACCTTTTGTCCAGTTAAACCTTAATCTAAAATATTCTCAGTCACTGTACTCATAAATCACAATTTTTATATCAAGAAGTAGATGTTGTAATATTCATTTAAAGTATCACCACACATTCCAAACAATTTGACACCTTATCAATATCTAAGTAGATTTTCAGTATTTGAGGATGAACATGTATCTTTTAATTACCATTATCAGCAAATTGTAAAAACTGTACTTCTTTATATGCTTTGCCTGTATTAACAAATAATGTGGTGCAATAGAAGCACATCTTTAAAGAAAAAGAGTTTTTGCTCAGTGCCGTATAGGCACTTAAGGGCTTCCACTGAATTCTAGTTCTGGTATAGTACATATTTGAGGTCTGAATACAGAACAGAAACTGGGAATACCACTAGCTAACAGTACTGCTAAACGGTGAGTCTCAGATCATCAAAAGTAACAAACATACAAACTACACTCATTTAAAGTGCACTACAAATACATGCAAGTAAAGGTGGAGTGGAGCAGAAAAATTTTTTTTGTACATAAAGTCAAAACCATAACGTTAAAATATATCATATAAGATATTAATAAATCTTCTTTAAAAAATATTTTGAATATTTTGCATATTGCTTGCATTTTCTTTTCTAGATACATAAAGGGACTTTTTTTTTCTTCTTGTTCATGGCAATAGGACAGCTAAATAACCACAACAAAACTCTCTCCCTTCATTAGCCACATAAAATGCGTATCAAACTTGTCAACAACTTCATCAGTGTGGTTCAACACCCTGATACCTGGCCATTTCCTCCACATAAACCCTAAATTCTCCTTTGGATGAGTGTTCCCATATCTAAAGAAATTTGTTCCTCCTTTTTTACCTCATCAGAATAGCTACACAGAAATACAAGACGTTCTGAGGCCATACTCACTACAGATGCCCTTCTCCTGTCATTTTCCTTCTTTTGTACAATGCTTCATCTTTTCTTCACAAAAGAAGAATGACACAAACCTCTTTTACAAGGACATCTCAAATGCATGCAAGTTGTGAAATGTACATCTTGTCTTCAAATCTATCAATATTTTCCATGCTTGACAATATGCAAATACTCTCAACTTCACATGAAGTGATTTTTAAATAGGAATGTTTCTAAGGTCTCATAAGAGTACATTGGCTTTATTTCCATGCACATCACTTTTCTTCATTCTTGTATAAACGTGAGCATGTAGCACAGAATCAGGAAGCCTTCACACTGGCTTTAACTAACTCATGAAACACATGACCTTCAGAAAATATTTCTTCAGAAGTCTATAAAAATAAGTAGTCACCTTTTCAGTGTCTTGGGTTCTTTGTTCTTCTTGGAGGTTCTGAGTTCTCAGCTGCTCTGCAACATGCACACAAGCTCTCTTATCTGTTATCCTCTTGGATTTTGTTTCAGAACGCTCTGAAATCTGCTGTAATTGCAAGTCATTCTGATGTAGCACTAAATTTTCAAACACTAAAATTAAACATCCAGCAATGAAGAGTCAGAAATATAAATAAACATATGAAAATATGATAATTTTAAGAACATTGTTTCAAACTTTTTTTCTGTGTTAATATACACAGAAAAAGCTCTAAACATGCTCAAACTGAAAATCACAACTAACTCCATTGAAAAGAACTTAGAGATTTGAACTTGAATTGTGCCAAACTTTGTTTAGTTGAAACTAAGTGCTCTGTACAGCTTCCTCTGGAGGGGAAGTGCAGAGGGAGGTGCTGTGCTCTTGTCACTGGTATCCAGTGAGAGGACAATGTGGGAATAAGACCATAGAATTGTAGAATGGCGAATGTTGGAAGAGACCTTAAAGATCACCTAGTTCCAAGCCTCCTGCTTTGAGCAGGGACATCTTCGACTAGACCAGGTTGTTTGAAGTCCCATTCAGCCTGGACTTGAGCACTCACAGTGATGTTCCATCTACAGCTTCTCCAGGCAACCTGTTCAGGTACCAGACTTACAGTAAAGAATATATTCCCAATATCTAATCTAAACATACTTTCCATCAGTTTGAAGCCACTTCCCTTGTCCCATCTTCTCCAACTCCATGTTGTCTTGGGTAACCCAAAACGTTATTGGATTCCATATCTATCTGTGCCTCAAAAAAAACTTACTGTCTCTTTATGATCCAGCACCACAGTCAGTATGGGAATCCTGACGTGGGGGTTGCAGGAAGGGAAGATATCCCTTTTTAAGTTGGAACCTGGAAGCAGGGAGTGCTTTCTTTCATAGAAGAGTTTGCAGAAGGTGGAGGATACGCTTTAGAGAGGGTTGCTTCAGGTGGCTGGATTTTTTTCTGGGCTTGCAACAGAAGCCACTCAGAAAAAGTGCATTTTACAAGCAAACCTGTTTTGGAGTGAACTTTGCAAACCCTATCAGCAACTTGAGTGGAGCTTGAGCCAGTCTCTGGGGCCAGGTCAGTGCCAACAGGCTGTGTCTTCCCCCTGGACACACCAGTGGCTTGGCAGACAGCAGCACCAAGTCTGGTGGAGTCCTGCACATGGCAAGAGGAGGTGGTGGGTGGTAGAGCTGACCCCACACGAGCCAGCAAGTCTTCATCTGCCATTAGAACTGCTCCGTATCTTCTATCTTCTCATCAGGGGTTGCCGCCATCGTTTCCCGCTGTCTCCAGGACCATGTCCTCACCTGCAAAGGTGGCCATCTTGTGGGTAGGGTTTGCTGCCATTTTTCCCTTTGTCTCCCCTCATACAGTTGCCTGCAGCGGGCACCATCCTGAAAAAGGCGATTCCAGCATTTTGGGTTTCTCTTTGTTCACAGGGAGTATGTTTTGGAAATTTTGTATCTAGTGATTGTTTACTGGTTTTTGCCTGTTGCAGTTGCATTTGTTTGCAAACTGTTATTTTTTCACTTTCACCTGCTGGTATTTGTTTTATCCTTATTGGTGAAAAGGGATTAGTTAAACCTATAAAGGGGGACAACTCATTTTAGAGTGTTCCCTTTAGGTTGTCTTAAACCAAGATACATGCTCTTGTAAATAACTGCTCTCCATCTTTCTTGTAGGCTCCCCTCAGGTACTAGAGGGCCACAATTAGGTAGGCCTGAAGCCTTTTGTCCTCCATGCTGAAGAACCCCCATTCTCTCAGTCTTTCCACTCAGTAGAGATGCTCAAGCCTTCTAATAATCTTGGTGGCCTGCTCTGGGCTCACTCCAGCAGGTCCCTGTCCCTCCTGTGCTGGGACCCCAGCTCTGGATGCAGAGCTCCAGGTGGGTCTCACCAGAGCAGAGCAGAGGGGCAGAATCCCCTCCCTGCCCTGCTGCCCACGGGGCTCTGGATGCAGCCCAGGACACGTTTGGCTCTCTGGGCTGTGAGTGCCGTGGCCGGGGCATGTCCGGCCTCTCACCCACAGCACCCCCAAGTCCTTCTGGGCAGGGCTGCTCTCGGTCTGTTCATCCCCAAACTGGGTTGATTCCAGGGGTTGTCCCAACCCAGGTGCAGTACCAGCAGTTGGCCTTGTTAAACTTCATGATGTTCCCCTGGGCCACTTCTTCAGCTTGTCCAGGTCCCTCTGGATGGCATCCCATCCTTCAGGTGTGTCAAACACACCACTCAGCTTGGTGTCATCTGCAAACTTGCTGAGGGGTCACTCAATCCCTTCGTCTATGTCATTAATGAAGACACTGAATTACACTTGCCCCAGTACAGACCCCTGAGGGACACCACTTGTCCCTGACGTCCATCAATTGACCAGTGGATGTGACCATCAAACCCATTCCTTACCTACCAAACAGTCCACCCATCAAACCCCTGTCTCTCCAATTTCAAGAGAAGGATGTGTGGGGGATCATGTCAAAGGCTTCATAGAAGTCCAGATAAATGAAATCTGTAACCCATCCCTCATCCACTGATGTGGGCACTCCATCATGGAAAGTCAATAGTTTGGTCAGGCAGGATTTATCCTTGGTGAAGCTGTGCAGGTTGTCCCAAATCACCTTCCCATCCTCCATGTGCCTCAGCACAATTTCCAGGAGAACCTGTTCCAGGATTTTCCCAGGCACAGAGGTGAGCCTAACAGGTTAGTAGTTTCCAGGGTTGTTCTTTCTTCTCTTTTTAAAAATGGGTACATTTTCCTTTTTCTGGTTGCCTGGAACATCAACTGACTGCCGTAACCTTACAAATATCATGGAGAACAGCTTGGGAACTTCATCAGTCAATACCTTCAGGACTCCGGGATGCATATCATCAGGTCTGAGGGACTATGAAGACTTCACTCATGTCCAGTGGGATACCCAGCCTTCTTTTCATCTTTTTTCAGTGTTCTCACATGACCAGCACAAAAATAATGTGAGAATCTTGCTTCTCTTGATGAACTTAAGTCTTGGAACGAAACTTTAAATAAGATGCTTGGTTATACTTTCTTTGAATAGAATAGTAATGAAAGACTGAGGACAGGTGAAGTTATATAATGTAGTAGGGAGGAAATACAAGCTGTAATATCAACACACTTTTTATAGTTTGTGTGTGAGAGTATTCAAAGAACACAGAAGCTAGAAAGAGAAGTTCAAATGAGAATTAAAGAAATCACTGCTAGGCAATATGGACTGATAATTTAACTCTCCTTAGTCTCCTTCTTACAACATATTTTATTGTGGGATCTGGGATCTTAGTATGAAGATTAAGGTCTCTAAGAAAAAAGACCTGTGAGTGTATCTACAGCATACTTCATTTCCAACTTGAAAGCAATCTTGTCAGTTTTGCTGACAATTTTTATTAATAATTTTTGTCACCTTCCACATTCGGTTCAATTTTACCTCTCTAATAAAATTCATAACCTGGCATATGGAATGTACACAACTGCTGATGAAACAGTAGCCCTGTTGTTATTATCTGGAGGCTGGAAAAAGATGAGACAGAGTAAAATTGTGTTTGAAAGGAGCAATTCAGGGAACATGGAGGGCATAACCAGTCTGTAGGTTCATGTTTAATAATATTTGCTAATTGTGACCAAATAAAATGAATTCTAACAGCAAGCACACAATATACTTACACATGTTTATCATATGTAAAAACAATTACTGCTTTTTCTTCTAATCATAGCATTTCAGATTTTTACTAACATAAAAAAAATTGTATTATTAAGTGAACTGTTTACTATAAAATGGCATACATCATGCCTTCCATAATTTAAATATCAGTTAAGCTGTGTTCATCCATTTAATATTCCCAACATCCTTTCACTGATCTGTGGAAAGAAATAGTAAGTTCTTGCAGTTTTAACTTCCCTTGTCAATCAGGCCAAGGTCAGGGACCTATATATTCATGAAATTAAACAGATGAGGGAGCAAGAGAGAAGAGAAATATTTACAATTTTAATTCCAAGGAGTGATGAGAGCAATGCTTTTTTTTTCTGATAAATTCTTGTAATTACTTTGCTTTCGACAGAAGACCAATTTCCTTACTGAAGATAAAGTACAATTTTTGTGAGAGGCGGACAAATTGAATATGCTGCCAGACTGTCTGAATTTTGCTTTCTGAAGTGCTTTTGAAGAGAAATGATGGCTTTTTCATTATGGCAATGACATAGAGGTTTTTTGAGTATGTGTAATTACATAAATTCAAGGGCTTGTAACTATACATCTATTTATACTGAAAATTCTTCTAATTTGATTTTTTTCTATTTCTGTCATGATCTAATGTCTTGTTTTGATGTTTTCTCCTGTTATTAAACAGATCAAAAATACAGTCAAAACTCCTTCTCTGAATGCCCTTACCTTTGCACTGAATAAAAAAAGCAAATCAAAATTATTTCCAGGAGGCTATAGCCAAAGAGTCCAGTATAGAAGGAAACTTCCTGCCTGAAGGTGGTAGAAAAAGAGAGTTTCATGCATCGACAACTGGGCTAAAATTGAAGTTGTCTTTCCAAGATGTTCTAAGTTTGAAACAACAAAACAGTAACTGTGTGGCTCATCATTACTTCAAATCTGAAGTACTGTCAAGCATGAAAAAGAAGACTAAGAATGAAAACTACTGTAGCATTTAATGCAAATAATCTCACAGTCTCAATGAAAATGGCTTCTACAATACCCAGAAAATTAGAAAAGATTTAAAGTAGGAAATTAATAAGTATTTAAAAAACAAAATTAAAAAATCCTGCAAATTCCTCTAATGTTTTGTACAGACCTTTTATTATTTAATACTGGAAATCCTATTATTTCATAACCTTCTCAGTCTCTTGAAAGTGTATAACAGTGACTCAAGATACAAAGAAAAAAATGTAGACTCATGTATGATCTATTGGATAAGTGCATTTCTTAGTGCACCTACAAAAATAATTTGCCCCTACTACTATGTATGATGAAAATTGCAGCTTCTTCCCACAAAACATGTATCAATCCATAAACATTTCATAGTCATACCTATGTAGCTTTCCACTTAGACTCTGGAATTCAGATTTAATTGCTTCTCTTTAATTTTTGTATTTCCCGTTCTTTAATCTCACAGTGACCAAGTATTGGATATATATTTTTTAGACATACTCGATTTTAAGAAAGTAATATCATAAAGTTTATATTGTACTGGTGGAAACGAAAGGCAAGTAAAGAAATTAAGAGCAAAAGAAATTACCTACTTGTATTGTGTTGCAGATACAGGAGGATTCAGTTTATTGGCTGATTAAGAAGAGAGTTGCACTTAAACATAGCACGGTAACTCAAAAAATACTACCAAAGGCACGAAAACTTATACAAAGCACAATACATGAAATACGATGGGGGAAGCAAAATGGCTGGGTTTAAACTACTTTAATAACTCTGTAAACATATAAAAACACAGTGAAAAAAATTAATTAAAAGCTTATTGTGATCTGTACAAAAAACACAGGAAAAACAGCTTGCTGCAACAGAGGAGTAGTGTTAAACACTAAAATGCCTGGATCAAATCAGATAAACGAGTTCACTGGATTAATAAGGAAAATAGGATCAGTATGGACTGGGATTTCTCACCTAAGTAGGAAAGCACAGGATTTTTAAGACTATAATAGTATACTATAATAGGGGGACTAGGATGATGACAGTGCCTGTGACATGCTGTGGGAGACCAGGAAACTTAAGAGCAAGAAGCAAGAAGCAAACAGCTAAATTACACAGGGGCGAATTGCTGAGGTAAAAGTTTACAATATTATAACGGATTATTTCAGTGACTCCAGTCAGAAAACCCACAAGAGGAGAAAAAGCTTCTGAGTTAGTTGTCAGTAAAGTACAGGACATGACCTAAATTTATACTATTAAGGAACTCATCTGCAACTGCGTCCATCGTATTTTTTACTTCACGTCAAACAAAACAAAAAAAACAAAACAAAACAAAACAAAACAAAACAAAACATATATCCACCAATCTAGGGTTTAATTTCAAGAATAAAATTAATCAAATGAGTGACCTTGTTAAAAAGTACTGGCTTATGAGTGTCATGAAGACTTTATAGTGGCATCATGCGAGGCTATCAGAAAAAAAAACCAAACAGAAGGAGCTTTCCTTACAGAGGATATATTGGAAAATCTGTTTCAAATGCATGTAACAGAAGAAGATCTGGAACAGAATAACAAAATGAACTATTGCAAATTGCCAAAACTAAATGGAAAGGACTCACTAGTTTTGAAGTGACACACCTCCAACGTCACTAAATTATTAGTGTTGATGTGAAACCTATCTTAATTACAGCTTTTTCCAAAGCAGGTGTACATGCCTAGGTTCCCCTCCTTTAGCCCTAAACGTAAGATAAGTACTAGTTCTCTTTCCCACTCATTTGCAGTCTGACAACATTGCAAATTAGTTCAGTGCACCGTGGGAAAAGCTGCAGAAAAGAACAGCCAGAGCAACACAAGATAAGTGAATATTAAATGCCAGCTAAACAATTTATTAAAATGATTGCTGCAGTATCTTAGAAAAATAACAAATCATACAAAAAGAAGAAATGCTGAATCAATGGCATCCTGAGATTTAGGTCTTTCATTCTCTCACAGCTATGGCTTATGCTACTGGTTCAGACAACTTAATGGACTCTATGAACTTAAAGGCTGTTTCCAAAGAAGATGAATCTATGAATCTGTGACTCTAACACTGTGCCCCTTGCTTAACTATCAGAATCAATTCAACAGCATTTTATTTTGTTTTGGCATCAATAATAACATTTGAATTGTATCACCCATCCCTAGATTTCTGAGAGGGACAGTTTAACAAATAACTTATTCATGTGAAGAAATCTACAGAATGGAACACAATTAATTTAAGAGTGATAAGGAAGATAAAGAACTCAAGAAAATATAAGTATTTTTTAATCATGGAAAAGAATGGAAAAATTATGATAAATATACTTGGAAAAAGAATACAGAATTATTCTTTAAAAAAGCTACCAGGAAGCCACAATAATATATAACCTAATAATATATTTGCAAAAAGTTATTATTCTACTAAAAGAGACTTTTTCATACTAGAGAAAGCTGACATATTTAAATATCTTCCAAAAATAGACATACTTTTTGTAAGGTTTTTTCTTCCTTTTTTTAAACCCAACAGGGCAATTGGATGCATTGTCTCAAAGTGGCTTATGATGATTTAGAAGAGATTAAAATTCAGACTTAAAAATTGAGACTATCTTCTAATAATACGCCCAGTTAGAAAGTCAATGCACAGAAGGAGCAGAATTTATATACAAATTTTACACTCAGTGATCCTAGTATATTCATTTTTCCATTAATAATAGAGGTTTTAATCATATCCTCTCAAGACCCATAGAGTTGTTCAAAAAACAAGACCACAGACCAGAAGTCTTACCATCTATTTATTCAGAAAAACTAAAATTCACTGAGTATTTAAATAATACTCCATACAAGTTGGTTATATTAGACCCTATGCAAACTTAAAATTATCAGTAAAGACTGCAATTATAAAGGTAAAGCAAATCAGTGTGATTAGTAGATGGTTTATGCTTAGGAAAATCCCAAAATCCCAAGGAACAGATTTTATGATGGCACAGGAACAACTGGAGAGCCCTAAGAACAGGAACCAGCCTTGAATATCTTCACAGGCTGGATGGTCCAACTCAATGAGTTGTAATCAACGGCCTAATGTCCAAGTGGAGACCAGTGACAAGTGGCGTCCCTCACTGGTCAGTGTTGGGACAGCACTGTTCAACATCTTTGTTGGTGACAGGGACAGGGGGTCGAGGGCACCCTCAGCAAGTTTACTGATGGCACCGAGCTGTGTGGTGTGGTCACCACACTGGAGGGAAGGGAGCCATCCAGAGGGCCCTGGACATGTATATGAGAGGCTTGAGAGGTGGGTCTGTGTGAACCTTGTGAAATGCAACAAGGCCAAATGCAACGTCCTGCACCTGGATCATGGCAATCCCAAGCACAAACACAGGCTGGGTGCAGAATGGATTGAGAGCAGACCTAGGGAGAAGGACTTGGGGCTGCAAGTGAATGAGGAGTTCAACATAACCCAGTGACATGTGCTTGCAAGCCCAGAAAGCCAGCGGTGTCGTCGGCTGCATCTGAAGAATGATGTGGTCAGAAGATCAAGGAAAAGTGGTTCTCCTCCTCTACTCTGGTCTTGTAACAGTCCATCATGAGTGGTGCATCCAGCTCTGGGGCCTCCACCATAAGGACACAGACCTGTTGGAGCCAAGCTGAGAGAGCTGGGGACATTCAGCCTGGAGAAGAGAAGTCTCTGGGGAGACCTCAGAGCAGGCTTCCAGTACATAAAAGGTGGGAAGGTGGAGAAGGACTTTTTACGTGGGCATATAGTGACAGGACAAGGGGGAGTGTCATTTAACTGAAAGAGTGTAAGTTTATATTACACATTAGAGAGAAATTCTTTACTGGGAGGGTCATCAGGCATTGGAACAGGTTGCCCAGAGAAGCTGTGGAAGCCCTGTCCCTGAAGCTGTTCAAAGACAGGTTGGAAGAGGCTTTGAGAAATCTGGTCTAGAAAAGTATCCTTGCCCATGACAAGGATGCCCATGACAGGAGAGTTGGAACTAGGTGATATTTAAGGTCCCTTCCAAACCAAATTATTCTATGATTCTGGGATAATAAGGTGGACCAGATGATCACTTGTAGGTCCCTTCCAACTGAGCTATTCAATCAAAGAATTGCAGAACTTGGAATGCAGTTCTGTTTACGTTTTTGACCATGAATTGGCAATATTTGCAGTCCTTTAGCATCCTACCTAATTCCTTTCATGAAGGTAGTGTATAGGCGACATCTACTGCGGCATGCAAAGGAAAAGAAGTTTAGAGGGAATTTTTTCCTGAAATGAAGTAACCAAAGATATTAACACTGCTGTATGGGAAAGCTGAGTTCAACACTAGTATGAAAAAAATAAAATTGCAGCATTATAAAATAGATTAAAATAT
>WEKY01019615.1:53715-71404 GCA_013390045.1 Picathartes gymnocephalus | reverse complement strand
GAAAGGCTCCCTGGGAGGGGAAAAAGGCTTGGCATCCCGGGTTTTCCCCCAAGGCACCCCAGCAGATGGTGAAAATCCTTTTTTTAGTGAGGTAGGGTGTAAATAAAGTCCCAGTTCAGTCGCTGCTCTCACTAGCAGAGGCTCAGCCCGCGGCAGAAGTAGCAGGACCGCGCTGGGCTCCGGCGGCGGCAGCGAATTCCCTCCACCCTCCTCCTCAGATGAGAGAAGTGCAGCCAGATGCCCTCGCCCCTGAGCTTGCCAACTCCTTTTGCCTCTATTAAGTACCCGGTCGTTATTGTTCCTTAGCAACAAAAAATGGGGGAAAATTCCCTAAGAGAAATGAAAAACAAAAGGAAAAACCCTAGCCTCCAACAACAACATTAAATGTAGCAGGGCTGGGGATGCCCAAGGTGATAGTGTGGCTCTGTGACTAAGAGAGCAAGAGAGAAATTTATTTGCACTGACAATGGTGGCCTGGACATGTGCAAGATGGAAGTAAATGCATGTCCTCATGGACTCTCACTTTTACTTCAGGAGGAGGAGCTGGGCAGAAGCCTCTGCCTTCCTCTGAGCTGGCAGGAATGGGGGGACACAGTGAGGAAAACTTGCCCCTTTCTTTCCCTGAGGGGTGAAAGGAAGCTCGCTAAAGTTGACAAAGACACTTTGCAGACACTTCAATGCCTTTAGAAAGCCATTAAGTTTCTTTTGGGCTCTGAAAATCTACTATTTCCAATGTTGCTGTTTTCTCAGCCTAGCATAGTGTGTGGATTTTATAGAATTGCTACTCAATTTTCACCCTCTTGATGGTGATTTATGGATTCTGTAACAAAGATTAAACCCTTCTCCTCTCCTTGTTAGTGCTGTTTTACACACTTCACACAGATCGGTGCCATAGCACTTGGAAGAGTTTCTTGGCCAAAGTCCCATAAAATCCGATTTTCTCTTCATTTCGGGTCTCCCATGCTTTAAGTCAGGGAGATGTATGGCAATCTCATCTTGGCAGACCCACAAACAGAAAGCGGAGAAGGCGTAAAAAGGAAAAAAGGATCTGCAGTACAGCACAAGGATGCCTCTCTGGTATATCCTAGTGAGACAATAACATCAGGCTGTCACAAAGTGCCAGATAGGCCCCTGTTTTCTTTGCCCATGCAAAGGTATGTTGCTCACTCAACAGAATACTTGGGAGGGAAGATAGAGATAAAATCATACAATCATAGACTATCCTCAGTTGCAAGGAACGCACAAGGACCTTTGAGTCCACCTCCTGGCCCTGCACAAGACACCCCAAGAATCACAACACATGCATTTGTCAGGTCAGCAACCTTGTTTGCTCCCCTCCAGTGCTGCAAAAACCCTCCCAAACCAAGGAGACAAAACCACTGTGTTAAGTGAAGGACATGCTGCATCTTTGCAGCCTAGACTTCCCCAAACCTATTTGAACAGATTTCCCTTTCTGACTAATCGTTTTCCCTTTTAGAGTTCAGCTTGCTTTCTGCTGGTGACTGGGATGCAGAAGCTCCTGGGAATGGTCTCGCTGGCATTAGCTGCTATACTCCCACAGTGCTGGGCTGCAGAGGGGGTCATATGCTGGAAGCTAGAGCTGGGCCCTGAGCAAAAGGCACCAATACTGATCTGTGTATCCCATGATCCATCTGCTGGTGACCTGTGATGGAGGAAGCTGTGGTGGGTGGTCAGTCCTGAATCTAGAGGCAGGCTCCGATATGTGGTTCCTCATCCACAATGAGACATTTTGCTGCTTTGCCACCACACCCCATGAGCCTTTGTTATACTTGGCTTATTCTTCCACCAGATGTAGGTTTTCTGTTTTAAAGCAGAACTTAAAAGTGAAAACTATGCAAGGAGCAATTTACAGGCTGCGTTACCGCTGGGCCAGGAAGTGAGGGCCTAAAGAGCTGAACTTAGTCTCTGCACAAATACTCCAGTTCTGCTTTTCACCTTCCATGAACTCCATCGGATTGATTGTGCACAGCCTCTGTGCACTCTTGTCTACTGCAGTTGAATTTGGACATCCTTTAGAGCAGGAGATCTAACCTGTCTGTGCCAGAAAAACTCTAGAAGCGAAACTGTATGTGCCACCATTGCTGGGACATGCTCAGCAAGCCATGAGAATATTATATTATCATCTCTATTCCCCCAGCCCTTCTCCATCCTTATTGGAAACCTCTTGTGAGCCCTGAATGAGCTTCTTCCTCTGTCTCCCTTTGAAAACTAGTTTCTGACTTAATAATTTTAGGAGAGGAGATGATCTTATCATAAAACATGAACATTTTAACACTGTCAAATGTCCTCACCAGACAGAGAAATGAAACTTCTGGGTTGTTTGAATTCTTATCTCTTCACCCCTCACCCTTTTCCCTCATGTGCATTGACTGCATCAATAAAAGTCTACTTTTTAAGTTGTCCAAGCTATTATTATGTCAACTTATTTTGAAAGGCCCTTCAAAAAAATGAAAAGTCACAAAAAGTTTCAAAAGCTTGGAAAAAAGCAAATCTCATGGTAGATCACCTGCTTCACTTACCAAGGGAAGGGCAAGAGGAGGCTCAGAAAGGGTGGAAGTTCATCCTCAGGAGAAAAGAGCCAGAGGAAACACAGCCTTGTCGTCTATCAGAGGTGCAAGGCTGGAACCCAAAAGCAGACACATTTCATTTCAAAAAAAGCTTTAACGGTGGGAATGATTAGGTGTTGAAACAAAATACCAATGAAAGTAGTAGAGTGTTCCTCTTCAGATATTTTCAAATTGTGAGCAAATGCCTGCTGGAACACAGGTTTCAGCCAAGCACAAGTTACTACGTTCCTTATTGGAGTATGCAATTTTATGGTCCCTATTATACAGAGCTCAGACTAGATGATCTTGTGGCCAGCTATGACTTTAAAATCTAAGAAATAGGTAGTTCTGGATCAAAAGGAGCCAGGTTTCCTCTGGATTTGTATTTTGAGGCTGACTAACTCTGCTCCCTAAGAAGACACAAAATCTGATTGAAGGCTTTCTTGTTTTATAGCTGTGCTTTTAAAAAAGCAGACTCTATTTTCAGGTTGTATTTGTCTGGCTTCAAACATGGTTATGGGTCTGCCTCTGCTTGACTGACTAGAAAGCCTTGCTCTCAGGGGGATATCAAGCAAAGCCTTTTTTGGTCTCTCGTCTCCTGCAAGAGTGGTTGAGTTTGGCCAACAGAGTCGGATGCTGTTTGAGTGGGAATGGACAGACACGAGCGCACACATTCTCACAGTCTGACAGAGAGAAGTTTGCAGTAGCTTCCTTTCTTCAGACTAAAAGCAGAGAATGATAAAAGTTAACACTAAAGGAAAATTTTTCTCTTCAGATGGAGGCTGATATTTTTGAATACATTCTTTGTCAAAGCAGCTGCCTCTGGTAGCAATCAGATGACCCTGAAGATCTTGTCATGTTAGGGTTGTATACTAAATATTCGTGTTAGCCTGACTTTACTTATTCTTGGATTTGTAAAATGTGAGAGCCAGTCAGTGCAGAAATCTGGTCCCTACTCAGTTTTCATGAGAGGTTGGCAGCTCACCCTCTTTAAGTAAAAGCTAAACTCGAATTAAGTGTCTACATCATCTAACCCAGTTAGGATTCAATTAAGAGCATTTCTGGGGTGTATTTTAGGAGTTAGTGTCTGTCAAGATTTTACCTTGCATTAAACCTCCTGTCTCCATGTCATGCTGCGTGGAAAAGCTTAACTCTCTGAAGGAATCCATCTCCCCTATCTTTCGCCCCACACCCTCCCCAGACATAAGGGTGAGCTGATTTTTGGCATGTAGCAATAACAATTTGTCAGGATGCCAAGTTCAAAGCTTCTAACCTACTGCCAGTGTGAAGCCCAAGAGTGAGGTCAGGACTAATCTCAGACTTCTGACCTTTCAGTCACATCCACCATTACTAGATCAGAGGACAGAAGTAGAAGAGCTTATTTTGAAAGGTTTTAGATTTCAGGTGAGGTCAACAGAAGAGTTGCCCAGATGGAAGAAATCAAGAGGATAATATGGCACATATTAGGGGAGATGAAAGGCATCGTGTAAAACAATCTCCTCCTTAGCCTAGAAAGGAAAGTCTAACTACCAGGGTAACCTTCCGGTAATGGCAAATAAGCCCAAACCATCAGAAAATGTGCAGAAACCAGGCACTGTCCTGGAAAAAGCAATGCAAGCTTAGAAATTCAGAGTGACAGGCTGGGATTTATAAAAGCTCCCAAACAGAGTATGCTCCAATCTCTTAAACTGGTGGGATTTAAGTGTCTTGGTAATTTTGATAATTCCATGAGGCACCTTTTTGCATTTTGAGCAGTGTGAATATCTTGGTAACCCCACTGTGGGAGCTTGATTTGCCACATTTTGAAAAACTTTGAAAAATAAGGGTCATGTGGAAATTAAAATATTTGGGCACTTCACCCAGAAGAACCACACAGAAAGACATTTATG
Organism: Picathartes gymnocephalus; assembly: GCA_013390045.1. Taxonomy (NCBI): domain Eukaryota; kingdom Metazoa; phylum Chordata; class Aves; order Passeriformes; family Picathartidae; genus Picathartes; species Picathartes gymnocephalus. Next base: position 66,948 of record WEKY01019615.1, on the reverse strand, counting down.
CAGCATCCAGCCCACTTCCAGCTCAATAGCTATCAACAGACCTGGTATTGCCATGTCATTTTGCAGATACATGTTCCCAGCTATACTGGGAGCCCATAATGGGTTTGGGAATTAAAACCAGATTTCCTGACTACCACCTCTGAGCCGCTGATTAAATGGAAAAAGCATCAAGAAATGGATTTCCATTTCTGAAACCACCTGTTGGGAAAATGACAGGATTTTTTGTGAGATTAATTTTTCTTTAGAGGAAAGAAGGGAAACCCCATAGAGATGTGACAGGAGTCCTCCCCTCCCCAGGTTTCTCCTATATGCCCTCTTGTAGCTTTGTTTACACCTGGATTTGCCTTGATGATGATGCCTGGGAGGAACAGGAGCACTAGTGAGTCCCTTTCTGGGGATACACCACCCGGACTGGCAGTGGGATGTGTTAGCATTCAAGGCTGTATTTCATCTGCATGCAAGGCTGCATCAGTAGAAGACCGTGTCCTAGGCTAAAATGATAAATTACACAGAAAAGAAGCCAGTGATGCCTTTTATAGAATAATACAGAAGTTTTGCTAATCTGAGGTGACAGATACATGAGCACTGGTGAACAGAGATCTCGTGGGCACTTAGAAGGAAATCCAGCCCCAATGGGTATTTGTTGGTTTATCCAATGCACTCTGAACGGTCTTGTACAAGAGATCTCATTTTCCATTCCTTAGACACTTTTGTTAGTGTTTTGGATAAAGACAAGTAACAGGAGTTGAAGCTGTCAGTCTCTGTGCACAGGATTTTATCTGGACTTAGCTGGGCTATTTTCAGCTCAGAGTGGATAACTGCACTGTATGGGATTACCATTCATGTGTTGCATTTATTAGTATAAACATAAATGTTGCTACAGGCATAAATCAAGTTAAAATTTAAACTTCCATGTAAGTTCAAATGTGTATCTGTCTAAACCTCTCTCTCAGATTTGTTAGAAGCCGCTCCTGTAGAGAAAGGGTCCTGGCTCTCTCACAAATGCCTGCTCGATACCCACCTCCAGGGCCAAGGACCCTGAAAACCTTGCTTCAGTACCATCAAGTTGCACACCTGCATCCATAAGGTCCCAAATTCGAGTCAGTCAGGCCAGAATAGCCTTGCCCACCCGTCCTGTAACATCTTTTCACAGACTGCAGAGACTGCCAAATGACAGGGACACGGTGATGATCTCAGGCTCCGACTCCTCTGCTGGTTGTGAGGGCCCTGGTACCTGATCATTTTTAACTGGACATACAGATTTGGTTTTATACTTCCTCCTCTGCACAGGGGCAACTGCTGCTGGCTGTGGCTGCCCTTGTGGTTTAGCTGGAACCTGGATGGTTGTAAGATCTGTTGGTTCTGTGGCTGCACTATCCACCTTCCCCTGTGACTGCAGGTGGTACTGCTGGGCAGTGTATACAGCCTCTGTAGCAGGTTTCTGGGCAGCATTCCTAGTCTCTGGGGCAGATTTTGAAGCAACCTCACTCATCCTGTGTTTAAATGCTGAATGGACTGTATTGAATAAACTTAGCAAAAACATCAGCAAGAATACGGCATCTTTAGCTTTTAGAGGGAATTTAAGCTCTTCAAAAGCTGTTGTGGTAGGCCTGAAGAAATGTTGGCAGAAAACACCCCTCTGCATTCCTCCCCCACAATAGGTACCATCATTAGTGAAACCCCAGCTTAGGCTGATAGTTAGATAACCATGTGCACACATTCAAAAAGAGGTTTACAAGCACTGAATTCCTCACCCAATCAACTCATTTTAGAAATTTGGTGTCAGTCACAGTGGCCTTAGTTGTAGGGCCCATGTTTAGATAATGACCTACAAATGTAGGGCCCATGTTTAGATAATGACCTACAAATGGGAAAAACGTGTCCATATACCAACTGAACTGAGGTAAGCTGGACCACATGATGATGCCTAGTAAGGTTTCTATATTCAATACACAAATGGGTCACCAAAGATCTGTTATTCTCTTTTCATCCTTTCGTTTCGAAGCCCCACATTGGCCGCCAGTTAATGTCTTGGTTTAAAAGACAAATATCTGCCAAGGAAGGCAGGAACCTTCCTGGGATGGAAAAGAAGACTCCTCCCTCCAAATTATTGTAACTCTGAAAATTATAGGGCTTCCAGGCAAATATGTAGGAAAAGGAATAACAGTTCTTTACAATAAAATATATAGGTATCTGAACAGAACAAACAACAAAATGCTAACAGAAGTTTCCCACTGGTTAAGCAGTGTTTCCCCGTGGTGTCATTACGACGCTGCAGAAGTCTGCGGCCAAAACGGTCTCTGCTCTGTTATAAATATGAGAAGGGAATTGGCTTTCCCATATTGTTAATGAGCTTGTTAATTAGGTTATGAAGTTAATGATTTTAATGAGGTTGTTGATTGGCATTGTTGTTTGGGGGTGGTGTTCAGATGTTGGGGGTTGATTGCAGAAAGTTCTGGATTTGGGGGAGGGAACTTGTGTCAATCACAATTAGCATAAGGGGAGAGAGCGGAAGACCCCATTGGACTCTTAGGAACCAACCAGAGACCCTGGATACAAACGAGCCAACCAGAACAACATGAGGGGTGGGGTCAAGGGAGGAGCTATACTCAGCTCCGGGGTATAAAATGTATCTCCCCAGCCTTGTGGCTGTGCCTCTGGCCATACCCGACCTGTGGCTGAGCACCCCGTGCTGCTCCTTTGCCTTGTAGTTCAGTGGATCGCCATCTTTGGTCTCTAATTGTTCATAGTTACTTTGGTTAATAAATTTCCCTGTTTTAAAATTTCAATTGGCAACCCGTTTATTACAGCTCCCAATGGGGAAAAGACTGCCTGCCCCCAGCTAAGAACTGCCAAATCCCCGTTCCAGCCCCCAGACCCCAAACCGGTACAGTGCTATGCCAGCACAATTGCCCACTCCTTTTGTTTCTTAATCACTATCAAAACCTAGAAAGCCACTCCCTCCTTCCTTTCCAGTGTTTCCCTGATGACAGTGGGAAGAAATTCCCGTAGAAACCTAACACAACCGTATCAGAGCCAGCATGGTACTTCATTCAAGTGTTTTGTGGCGCTTCTGTAGGCTCGGGCTAGAAAATATATCAATTTTTGTTACAGACAGAATGAGACATGCAAATATAATAGCCACCTCTCAGACCATCCCTGTGAAATCGGATTTGAGCACCTTTTCCCCTGACTTCCAGCCTCCAGATAGGAGAAGGATGTGATGCCTCTTGCGTGAAAATTCCCATCCATCAGCAAGGAGTATAACAAGTGGTTTGTATACAACTCCTACGCTAATCAAGGCATTATCGTGGATAGGTGAGCTCATCATGTCTCACGTAGAAGACCACTGGACTTCCAAACAACCAAAATAAACAAACATCTTTACAATTGCAATCCAAAGAAACTTCAATCCGCTGTAGAAATAAGACTATAAATTATAGTGGAAACGAGTCTTAGCAGGAAATATGGGTTGCTGTGTCCAAAAATAACAGCAATAGCACATGAAAACAAAGCAGTTGATAGGAGGGGGAGTACTAGTCGAGATATGGATTTTTGACTCATATTTTACTCATCAGATTTAAGCTGGAATATTGACAGAGTGAAGAATGTTTTAGCATTGGGAGCAGCTTGAAGTTCTGAATCATCAAGGAACAGATGGACATTCCATTGAGACATTGCTCTCTGGGCTGATCAGAGAGACATCCTTGCCAAAGAAATAAACACAAATCTTTGGGAACAATTCATTCTTTATATAACCCAAAGGTGTGATTTTTTGTTTGCCTTACAACCTGTTACATTTCTCTGCATTTCACTCCAAATGCATGGGGACCCATTTGCTGTAGCCTATTTTGCCTGGTTGTTCTTCTTAAAGCTTTTCCCAGTAGTGGCACACAGTCATCTTTCTTACAGATGTGGTATTAGCTACAAAAAAGGCACATAGTTAGATGTGGCAAATTCCAGTGTATTACCTGAATCCATTTCTTAGGAAGAAATGATGTCCTTTATGTACATGGAGTGCAATACATGGACAGTTCCATCTCTGTGGCATCCTGTTGCATTCAAATTCACGTCACTATTGTATAACTGCAAGTGGTCTTTAGTCTCTCCCTGTTGCCAAGTTGTGTTTTGCCAAAATACTGTCTGCCTTTGAAAAGGCAATCACAACATACTCATGAGATAGAGGAAAGAAAAGTCCTATTACAGACAATTAGTATAAGGACATATTCTAATGAAAATCCTTGCCCAGGGGAAAAGCAGTGGGTGATGTTCCCACAAAGCTAGGACCGAAATCTTTACTTGTCCTTCTTCTTCCCCCAGTTCTTGGATCATTGAAGCCATTTACAATATTAATATTTTATTTCTACTTTTTTGTTCATATTTGCTCAGATTAAAAGGAAGAGGTACAATCTCCTCCAGCACATATGTGTATTTCTGGATTGATTTACCTCAAAAAATAATTTGAACTCTTTTTAGAAAGGCAAGCAGAAAGGGATTTAGGTTTCTGCATTGAGAAAAGAAAAGTGAGGTACTGAATTGTTATGAATTACTCTAATTTGATTTAAGCAGAACAGATTTTAAGAGTGGAAATTAAGACCTGGCATCTTTTTTCTTCCTCATATGTAATGTGACCTGGCATCTTTTTTCTTCCTCAGATGTAATGTAAGATGGAAATGATAGATATTAAAAAATATCTGATATGATACAACAGAGGTGTTGACAAAATTATTCTTTAGTCCTGATGTTTATTATTATATATGGCTTTAATGTCACAAGAAAAAAACCCTCCTACTTATTTTATTAATTTTTCAAGTTCCAGAAAATGAACCATAACTGTTGTTATTCAACCAGTTTCTCTTCATGGGAAAGTGTTGATTGAGCACTTCAATCAACTTCCTTCAAGCACCAGTTTTTAAATCTGCAAATTTCTCTACCTCAGAACAAAGAGCCGGACTTAAGAAAGATCACCTCCCCAGCTCTAAAAAGATTTTGGGAATTTTATTTTTTTTTAAATCCTGGACAATGTTTAATATTAAAGTGCTTTGAGCAATATTATTATCAAGATTGCTACAGAGACACCAGAGTAGGAAGGACTGGGACAACTGTGTGCAATACTGTGTTGTGTTAGTGTCTGCCTAACTCCAATGATGACTCAATTTAGAGAGGCAAAATTACTCATCCCACAGCAATATGTTTGGCACCAGAATGAGGAATTCATGCTTCTGTAACCAAATGCACTAGTGAGCAGCAGAGGCATTGGGAAGGCTCGTCTGAGTGATTTTTGCTTGGCTTCACTTTGGCACCCATCTCCAGCTCCTGCTGAGCCCATATTAAATGGAGCAAAAAATCAAACTGTTTCATACTGATTTCAAAGGAGGCGAGTTTTCACAGCTCCCTAGTCATTTCTAACAAGCTGTGCCTACAGCAAGTCCCTTCTGGGTCTGGCACAGATCCTGTCAGCTCTTCTACCAAAAACTAGTAGCCTATGACTGATGATGTATAAAATGAAATATTTCTCTTTTTTTTCTTGGTTTTCCTTGCTTGATGCAAAGACTGCTGTAGGTCCCTTTGTTCTCTGCAAGAAAGGAGATTAATCATTTTTATAATGAAAGGCAGGGTTGAACGACCTCCCTCTGAGATGAGCGAAGGTGACTGCAGAGTGGGCTGCAGGAGTGGTGGGCAAGTGCTCTGGTTTTTCTTCCCCTTGCTGTTTGCTTTTATATTACGAAGGACATATTTAGTACTGTGCACGGCAAATCTCAGCCAGGCTGAAATCAGTGTTTTCACCTACTGAATATCAAATTGCCTCTGCTGAGGATCAGCATTCAGCACTGCCACCAGGCATTTCACAGCACATTAATTAATCTGGAGATCCAATCAATACACCTCATGATCCTGGCAATACTGCAGTTCAATGCTTTGGGCCTTCCCATCCTGAATGCAGCCTGACATTTCACGCTAACCCACCAAGAACCCAGACCTCCTGCAGCGCTGATGGATAATGCAGGACCTGGTAGAGCCTGTTGTGACCAAGAACCTCAGAAGGCCTTTTGAAAATGTGGTCTGCAGCTCCTGCCAGCTTTCTTCCTGTTGCCTGGTTGGCCTTAGTTGCTGCCCAAGGGCAAAGAATCCAGCACCAGCTTGTCAGTGAGCAGCTGTATTTGCCATGCATGCACTTTACTTGGTGTCATAGAATGCTGTGGGGTGGAAGGGACTTCAGAGACCATCTAATTCCAACCTCCCTGCCATAGGCAGGGACATCTTCCACTAGAACCAGGTTGCTCCAAACCCTGTCCAACCTGGCCTTGAACAATTCCGGGAATGGGGCAGCCACAGCTTCTCTGGGCAACCTGTGCCAGGGCCTCACTGCCCTCACAGGGAAGAATTTCTTCCTGACCTCTAATCCAAAATTACTCTTTTTAAGTTTAAAACCATTTCCCCTTTTCCTATCACTATATGCCCATATAAAAAAGGTGCTCTCCCTCTGTTATAAGACCTCTTTCATCACTGGAAGCTCTAAGCTCTCACTGAAGCCTTCTCTTCTCCAGGCTGAACAGCCCCAGCTCTCCCAGCCTGTCTCCAGAGCAGAGGTGCTCCAGCCCTAAGAGCGTCTCCATGTCCCTCCTTACTCTGGACCTGCTCTAACCTGTCCATGTCATTCTTATGTTGGAGACCCCAGAGCTGGATGCAGAACTCCAGGTGGGGTCTCATGAGGGCAGAGTAAAGGGAATGATTCAGCTTCCTTGACCTTCTGACCCACCTCTCTTTTGGTGCAGCCCAAACCTATCAGTGCACCATTCCCAGAGTCATTGCAACACTGGGTCAATGTATGAAGCAGAGAGAGCAAGCTCCAGGTCCAACTCCCATGCCCCAAAGTCTGTTTAATATAAAATCCTCTCATCAAGGGCATATCAGATATTAAACTTTTAAGAACAGATGCTACACTTGGCCAACACCAGCAGACCAAACCCGTCCTTTCTTATTGCATGCTTCCTTCAAAGAGTGGACAGATGCATGTAGATGACCCAGCTGGTAGCAATACCTATCATTGTCTTATTATTTCTTAGCCTGGAGTTTGTGAAAAGAAAAAAGACAGTAAAGCTACTTCACTTTTCCTTCTGCTCACCTTTGAGACTTTTCATATAACATTAAGCTCCATCCCTTGCTGGGATGGGACCAATTCATGGGAAATTTTGTACGCAGCCTAAGCAGCCTTGCTTCATTTGGCCTTTCTTGTCCCAGACTAAGATGCTTCCATGACAGCAACCTCAGCTGCCTGAACCAACCCCCCCACCCCAACAACTAGCAACACAAACCAAAGGAAGTCCCTGGTGCCAAAAACATTTAAAGACTCCATCAGAACTATAAAGTACTGCACTATCAGCTGCGAGGCACATGTCATCACTCAAGGTTTGCAGTAGGGTAATCAAGATCCAAGCTTAGAGGCAGATCTTTCACATTCTGCATGTCAATGACCTTGAGAAATGTGAAGTTTTTAACAGCAGGTAGCAGCTACTGGAGACTTTTCTGTTAACATGGAAAATAAAAAAGGTACAGGAGGAGTGAAATTATTGCTCTAAAATGGACTGCCTTCATTCACATACTGGCTGATTGCATACATCCATATTCTGCGGTGCCAACTCCTCTTCATACTGTTGTATTTCCATTTGGCTTTGTTACCCAGTGTAAATCAGCCAGAGTCTGGCGCAGTGCTGGTGTCAGGTATCAGCCTGGTGCTTGGTTTCAGCCCAACTCCTCAAAGTTTACCATAAATAAAGACATAGCGAGGCAGCAGATGGGTGTCATTTCTTCCCCAGACCCTTGGCAGCTACCTGGGACACTTGTGAGAGGCTCTTTAAATAGTGTTGGAAAAACCCTCCATATAACTACAATAATTTAAATAAGTACCTAGTCTGGAGAATATCAGAAGACACACAATCAAGATAGCAATGCTCAAAGGTAATCTAAAACACAATTAAAATGCATTAGAGTTTTTGTGTTTTCGTAGTTGTTTTGCTCTGTGCCAGTCTGGGATTGGATGGAAGGCTTATTCCATAGGGGAAACCCAGAGTATGACTCAAGTCTGGGAGGTCAGAAGGCATATGATGAGTTTCTCTTTCTGCTCTCTCTTTCTTCTTCACACTGTTTTTTTTTCACTGAGAAATAAAAGAGCCTGAGGAATACCTCTTTCCTTCTCCATGAAGCTATCCATTTGGCTTTCCATTTCCCACCAGTGATAAACTCTCTTTTTTTTTCCCCATAGGAAATTAGAAGAGAAAAATGCAGAACAGTTGAATAGAAGCAAACAAAAAAGAGTAGATTTTCTTTTTCCATTGAAAAGATGTTTTTAATCCCCGCAAAAAGGTCTGATAACTATTTTACCACCCTCTTTGCAATTAGCTCCTTTTTTTCTTTGAGTTAATTAACACACCTCATTCAATGCTGAGCATTTCCTAGCAGAGAATAACCACCACATAATTTTGTTGCTCCTGCTCCAAACCTGCAGAAGACCTGGTGTGATGGAAATCTTACCTGCTCATCAGTAGCAGATTGGTGTGTCAGGAGAGTTATCCCCACCGCAAGCCTAGCCTATCAGGAGCTGTTCTTAGAGCAGAGCTGGGTGTGAAGATTTCTGTCCTGCTTTGTGCCTCAAAGGGGTGGCAGATGTGGAGAACCTCTGCGGTTCATCACCACAGAGATGCGCCTGCAAGGTTATCTGACTGCTCATGACTCCAGGTGAACACTTCCAGGGATGGGGCAGCCACAGCTTCTCTGGGAAACCTGTGCCAGGGCCTCATCACCCTCGCAGCCAAGAATTTCTTCCCAATATCCCACCTAACCCTGCCCTCTGTCAGTGGGAAGCCATTCTCCCTTGTTCAGTCACTCCAGGCCCTTGTCCAAAGTCTCTCTCCAGCTGTCATGGAGCCCCTTTAGGCACTGACGGGGTCTCTAAGGTCTGTCTGGAGCCTTCTTTCCTCCAGGCTGAGCAGCCCCAGCTCTTCCAGTCTTTTACTGTCATCCCAGTGTCCCTACAGGGGTAAGGGAAGGCTGGTGGTGACAGTGATTTTCTGACCAGAAAGTGGATTGGAGATTCATTTCCCACCAAACAACACTGTGATCCTGTGGTCATTTTTGGATACAGATATGCAGGTTGATAATTTTTAATTCGAGCCATAGGACTGACACACACATCACAACATCCTGCAGAGGGTAATTTATTTGAAGGAGAGAAGAAGTATATTGGGGAGCAAGGTGTGGGGCAGAAGATGACAGTTGTGTGGCATTCACAGGCGAGGGTGGATGCAGGGAAGTTAAAGAAGAGGCTAAACTCATTTCCTAGCAGTAGCTGAGGGGTAGGAGAACTGAATAGCTGTAAGATGATGGCTTTGCCAACCACAGTTTGTATTGTTATAACTCTTGTGCAGTTGAACAGTCTGGTGTTATATGTGGTTGACACAGACGTAAAAGGTTTTGGTTAAACCCACCTAACTCCTCTCTGTATTTCAGCCTTTTCTGTGTTGTACTTCAAGAATTTTTCGCCTTTCTCTGTTTATTCAGCCATCTTCAGTTTTGGATACATTCCTCTGTTTCTTGCCACAAATACGTCCCTGTTTAAATGTCAGGACTGACTATTTAGGAGATTATCAGCCTCAGGAAAAAATTCAATGTACTATAATAATAAGCCATGACCCTGGCACGTTCTCACCATGGCAGTGGATGAACAAGGGCATCAGGAAATAAAATAATTAGCTTTTAAGATACAAAGAAAAAAGGAGATTTTGAAGGGAGGTGAATCTTCAGTCTCCAGTGCAAATCTGATGTGAAAGTCCACCTTTTTACTCTTTTCCTTTTAATGTGTCATGTTTTTTCTCAGGGAGGTGGAAGGATTTCTGAACAGAGAGACCAAAAATTAAAATACTTGAGCTTCCTTTCAGAAGAGAAAAACTCAGAACACTTGAATAGAAACAAACAGAAAAGAGTAGATTTTCTTTTTCCATTGAAAAGACATTTTTAATCCCCCCAAAAGGTCTGATGAGGTAATATTTGTCCATGTTTACTCTGGGAGTTTAAGTCAATATTTGCTGGAAGTTAGAAAGAGATTCCTGCTATTGATCCACATTTGCTTGTTCTGGATTTTATGCAGTTTTCCCAAGGCATTTGTTCTTTGCCAGAGTCTTAGACAGGACATGGGATTGCTCAAGGCTCTGATCCATTCCTGGCAGCCCCTCTCACTTTAGCTCAGTTTGCATGGCACAGTCAGGAGGTCAAAACAGGGTCCTGCTGGGGTAGGGTGGATTGAAATGTGAAGGAGGGCTCTGGATGTACCCAGCTGGGAGCAGAGCTCAGTCCACACAGCTCCTGGGTGGAGGGTAAAGTGTTGTCCCCACTTCAAAGCACCTGGCCAGACCTGATGGCTGGACTGGGCACTGAATTGCCCATCTGCATCCTCCTAGGTCCACAAACCCTGTGTCAAGGCAATAATTTATAGACACTTGCCAGGAAGGAGTTCAACATTTCTAACACCCTCATCCATGGATTATTTCTTTCATCTTCCACATCTTTTGGCATCATTCTCTTCCATCCTGTTGGTGCTTAGAGGCTCCAGAGCACAAACACAACAATAAGAGTTAGAAAAGAAACAGAATGAGCCCATTTTGCTGATCTTAGTGCAGAGGACAGGCTTGAGACATCTGCGTGGAAAGTCGTTTGAGAAAAATACCCACTGCCTATGCCCCTTGTTTAATACTCTTCATCTGGATAAAAGAAAGTCCCAAATCTTTCTCAAAAACAAGAAAGCATTCAGCAGTTAGCAGAAAGTCAAAATTAATTTATCTGTGAGGAAATAATATGTCTTAAATGTATGACCAATTTACATCCTAGAGTTTTTGTGCTCATTGGACTGTGCTTAGGTGTGGGCTGCAACTCCTTCTGGTGTTTGCACAGCAATATGTGAATATGGACAGACACACATTAAAACACCTTGGAACTGGTTTATTTCCTCTGACGAGACCAAGAGAAAGTCCTGCTTTCAGCATCCCCATACCCTGTGGTAGTGAAATACACAGTTTAACCTGGTGACCTAGAGAAGACCTTAGATTTGGGGATCTTGATAAAAACCAGCTTCGTCTGGCATGAGTAGGGGCCGGTGAGCGTAGCACAGAAGTTATGGAGCTCCTCAGGTTGAGAACAAATACCAGTGTAAGCACATGATGAGTCCCTCTTCCCTCCCTGACTGCATTCAGTATGATTCTGTGGCATTCAAATCCAACCAAGTGCCCTCTTTGGTACAACCACTGTAAATCTTTGATTGATTTAGGCTGTGAGGCTCTGGACTATTTCAGAATACCCAAATGGTGATCTTCTTTTTGGTGCCTCTCAACATCATCCATATAAAGCAAGACTTGTCCCCTTCGAGGTTTCAAAGAAGGAGGATGAACCCTGTTGGCAAAGGTGCTGGGCTGAGACAGAAATCAGGGGAAGTATAAACAAAGATGTGTGTGAAGAAAAGTATCTGGAGTTCAGGTGAAAGGGGTCAGCCACAGCACCTCATCTGAGGATGCACCTGTGGAATACGTCCAAAATATCTGGAACCTCCTACGTTGTTGAACATTGTCTTAAAGTGTGTCTTAAATCTGACTTCAATGACTGCTCTTGGAAATAACATTTAGGGTTTGCCCATGGGATGACTGACACTGGGATGTGAGGGGCTAGTAGTGCACACCTGGTCCTACAGCAGAGTCACACTCACAGGATTGAGGAAATGCTTAGTGGGGCAATGCCTGGCACAGAAAGAATCAGAAGCAGAGGTAGGAAGAGAAAGAAACCCATGCCTCCTATTTGCTGCACCTCAGGCAGATTTTTTAGTTGTTGAGTATCTCAAAAGGTCCACTTTGTTCAATTTCCTTACAAAAAAAGAGGATTGCAGCATTTATTTATGCAATAGATTTTCACAACTCACATTACAAAATTATGGGGTGGTCTGATTGTCAAGATTTTCTCCCTACGTAACACTTTTCACATTTGGCTTTCCTGTATCTTCAACTTTGGTCATAGCTAAGGAAATTCCCACTACATGTCAATGCACAAGGTGTAATACCCTTCCTGCTGCTGTTGTGGGCCTCATATTTGCACCATCAACATTTACCCCCAGAAAAAAATAAGACTCAGAAAGATGCAGAAAGATTTTAATGGGGACTGTAAAACTGGGGGGACCTCACCATCCCAAAAAGCAAGGGATGACTGTGGCCCACTTGTCTGTGGTGACACCAACAAGCTGTGAAGTGCTTTAAAGGACACACTTCTCAGCCAACTCCAACACAAGGTCCAAACCTTCAGCCGGGGTGAATGGATGTGACTCCCTGGCATGGGAGGCACCGAGAGCTACAAAGCATCTGGGGTCTAGGCTCAAGTCTCCCAGGAGTGAGAGCTGGAAAAGACCTGGGAGAATTTCAGTCCATTCATCTTGCTGAGGCGGAATTGCTACTCATGGTGTATTTTCTATTGGTCCTACTTTAAAAGTAAGGGGTTGTTCCCCAAGGTGCTTTTGGGGGATTCTTTACAGCTTGTCTTGTCAAGGCTTTTGAAACAGATGAACACAGTAAAGGCAATGACTGGGAAACCAATCAAGATCCTTATGTGTGGAAACATGAAATTGGACCCACCATGAAGGATCCTTTCAGGGACCAAATCTCATTGCGTCCCCGTATCTGTGCTGGGTTTGAAACTAATAATTTTCTTTAAATTCTTTTGTGCATAGTTCAACTATCCCATGTCTCCTGCTGTTTCTTCCTGTTATAATTTGGCATTGAGTGCTCCAAGGTCCAGGCTGCAGAAGGAAAGATAGACTTTATTGGTTTTTAAACATTATAAAGACAAATGTGGCCATGACCATGGTTCCACCCAGCGCTGCTAACCCCTCTGAGCAGATGCAGTGGTGGCCATGAAAAGGCTCTGCAGTCAGTGAGGAAAGAAGCCTTCTTTTCTTCTCTGCATGAAAATCTGCACTGTAAATCTATGGCATTCATACCAAAATCTGTGCCAGGCCGTGTTGGCTTTGGGCAGTAGGGGTTTCAGCCTTCAGTCCTCATTGTTAGTGCTGCGTTAGACTCCAGAATCTGGATCCAGGTCACATTCGGGTGGAGGACTGGGGAATTGTGGTGGGCAACACTGACTGAAAGAAGACATAATATGGGGATGCCAACAACAACAACAAAAAAAACCCCAACCCCCCCC
>WEKY01019615.1:2435-53705 GCA_013390045.1 Picathartes gymnocephalus | reverse complement strand
CCCCCCCAACCCCCCAAAAACCCCAAAACAAAAATAACAAACAGCTTCCCTCCCCCTCCCCCTCCCAAATTGTCTTAGGAGGTCTGCAGATGAAAGCATGACAGGGAAAAAATGACCATCCTGTGGATTCATTAAGGAATGTAGTGGAAAACCAGGGGGATTTGAAAGGACTCTGGGTTTGGCTCCATCATATTAATCAATAGCTAGTTTTGGCCTCCTGTAGCCTCCTTGACCGCAAAACAACCCAAAGGGTTTTTTTCTCATGCACAAATGTCACTTTGTTCATCAGTCAAAGGCAACTTTCTTGTGAGCCTGTTGTACAGAGCACAGCAAATCTAGAGAGGAGACTGAAATAAGAAATAAAGAGCCAGACAGCAAGAATGAGAGGAGGTGAAATGTATCTCCCCCTGGAAATAATCTAAAGGACCTGTCTGAGGCCAGCTTTTCAAAGGGCCACGTGAGCTGGCAGTCTGCATTGGGGCTGCTTTCCAAAGGTTAAAATTAAAGTTTTGAAATGATCAGAAGACAAGTCTTGAGTTTGTGCTGAAATAGTGGTGGAAAATTGTGGCATAACTATTCCTAAAATAGTTATTTATTATGGTTTTTTTTTTTTTCTAACTAAGTTGGATGGATCATTTGGAGAAGCAGACACATTTTTAGGTCCTTGTCAGCTCTTCAAAGGTGTGACACAATTCTTTGCAATCCAGTTTTCTTTCGAAGGCTTGCATGAGAAAGTTATAAATGAAAGCATAATTCCAGATCAATGAGTTTCTGCTGCTCTTGTGAGTGTATTACTTTGTGTGTCCTCTACTCATGTGGATATATGACTGCTTTTTTAATGTTGCTTTGGATCCAGTTTCTGCTGAAATTGTGAGGTTGTGTCTGAAGAGACCTTTTGGGGCAGAAGACCAGGGGATAAAAGCCCTTCCTGCAGGAACAGCAAATAGTTATGCTGGTGATTGAATGCATAGCACATGGGTACACTCAGTTTTGGGATTTCCACTGCATCACTAAGTGCTGCCCTGTTGGTGTGATTCAAAGCTGAAGCCTTGGCTGCTGCCAGGGGCCACAGCAGGGTCCTGATGAAATCCAAAACTGGGCAATGAAAATTTTGGAAGCCACAAAATATTGCGCCTGTAGACCCAGCTGAGCCTGGGCCTAAGCTGATGGAGCCAGGACTGCATCCCAAAGGAGCAGCCATGGCTTTCTAAGGCCCGGTGTGCAGGTCCATGCAGGCGATGTACCAAATAACCCCCTGCACCCTGAACATGCCAGACTGTTCAATCTGTGCTTGGTGTCCCACCAGCAGCACATAACAGCTGGCTGGGGTGACACATCAGCCTGATCAGGGTCTCTTGCATATTACTGATTTCTGTAGAAATTCCAAAATATCTATCCCATCAACTTTCACAGTCTCGGGTCACCCAGATCCTCTTTGCTGCTCCCACCTGCTCTGTGTTCCATCACCTCTCCAATTCACTTCTGTGCTGGGGAGACATCACCACATGGTGGGCCTGGGGTGGCATGTCCCCGTGGGACTTTCCCAGCACCTTCTGTTTGGTAGATGTTTTTCCTCTGTTCCTTTTGCTTCTAACTGAGGGGGTAACTGTGTTTCAGGACCTGGTTTTAATGGGGTATGTGAAATAGCCAGGAAGTTGGTGTTTGTGGCTTGCAGGTTTTAGCATGAGGAGGGATGAGGAGGCAGGCATGGTGGGATTTATATACAGCAGGGCCCTTGCTGACTTCTCCAAACTGAGCTATACAAAGAATTACTACTTTCCAGCTTTATTATACCTTTGCTAACCTTGAATGCTTGTTTTTCCCTTCTCCTCCTCCTCCTCCTCTTCCCTCTCCCCCTTTCTCTTTCTTTCTCTCTCTCTTTTTCCCTCTTCTCCCTTCTACCTCTCCCTACCCACTGGTGGCCAAAAAATGCAAGGTAAATCAAGACATATAGAAGAGACAGACCTCTGTTTTCAAAACCACACTTTAAAGCAGGTGACAGCTGTCACCTAGGTGTAAATCAGGGTTTCCCATCACTAGGACTGTACAGGTTTGCAGCATCTCACAGTCTTCCCTGTTCCAATGCAATAATGCTCAGGAGTGGTGCGATACCTCTGAGTATTACAGGCATGAGGATGGAGATGGTAGGATGAACCTTTCTGTCTCTGAAGTTGGCCAGGACAGGGAGATGACTTTTCCTGGGAAGGATACATTAGGGATCCTTTCATGGCACTTAAGGCAAGGGTGGGTAAATCTGTGGCAATCCTTGAGGCTTGCGCAGACAGGTTGAGTTTAATCTCTGCCTCTGGACGGAAATAGTGCCTGATTGGAAGAAGCCCCTATGTGCTCCAGGGCTGGACACAGCCTTTTACATATCGTAGCGCAAGCCCTGGGAAGGGATGCTCAATCATAACCTAAATAAAACTAAATAATGTAACAGGGAGGTCTTGAGGCATAGATTCTGAGGCGGATGAGCAGCTGGGTAGGACCCCATCCACCCAGCTCTTATGTGCATATTCTCCAAGGCTTCTTTATCTTTCCAAAAATTGGTGTTGTGTGTGGAAGAGGCAGGTCTAGAGTCCCAAGTGCCTGGCATCTGTGCTGGGAAGACAGTTTTCTGACTCCAATGGCTGTTCAAGTGGAAGACCATGGCATGTCAATATGCTTCAAGCCCTGGGGACTCATTTCATGGCTGGGGTAGAAAGGGGGAGGTGGATTCTCAGCCCCTACCAGCAAGTTTCTTAGCTCTTACCCTATTTTTTTTTGCTTACCTAGGTATCACCGGTTGGCTCTGAACCAAGAGGAGCAAAGGATAATAGGGCCAGTTTTAAAATTAGACATGTTAGAAGCCCTTATCTCCAGCTAGGCTTTATCAGACAGGCAGGCAAGCCTTATCCAACTGCGTAATCCCCTCTTCTGGAGGCTCTTGAATGCCAGCAACAACAAAAATGTGCTCTGTAGCAACTGTTGCCTGAGGAAATGGGAAATATCACATGAGGGCTCCCCACTCCACCCCCGGCCCACCATCCCCCTGGGCCATTTTCACATTTTGTCAGTGGATAATCACTCACTTTGCAGTAGTTCCTTAGGAAAAGCTGAAGCATCTTCCTTCTTCACATGGCTCGCTGTCTGCAGGGAATGGGTGGATTATCCTGCTGGTAGCCTCCTTCAAAGAGCTCGTTAATGTCATCAGGGAGTGTTTCTGCTGTAATAATACTGATGGTGTTTCAAGCCGGGCCATATCTGATTTTTAATATTTTACTTGACATCAGGTGCTGGAAGTGTTTGATGTGGTGCCAGTCTAATACCAAAATGTATTCTGCAGAGGGACGGGCCGGAAAAGATAAATCCTACCGTGAGATGAAGGTTCTGAATTGAAACCTGTCTTGGGGTGATTTATAATGATTAGTCTATTCCCTGATCGCCTGCTTTATGCCCAGAAATGGGTGCTGTATCTTTCATGTGGGTGGAGGGGAGAGGGGAGCCTTGGGCTTTTCCGTGGGCTTTTCTCAAGGCCTCACTCGCCAGGTGGCCGGCGTGCTGTGTGGTCTGCGTGTTTGCTTGGCTAGCCTGGGGTTTTTTTTAGCTTAACCAAGAAGTTTGTTTTTCCCTTCCCTGGCCTTGGCTGCAGCAGCAGTCCTTCGGTGGCTTTTCGGAGCGAGCTGGTTTGGTTTTGGTCCGAGATCAGAGAGGACGGCCGGCGGGAGAGGGAGGACTCGGCTGGGACCAGCGGGACAGCTGAGGGGCCGCTCCGCTTCTGCTTCACGTCTCGGGACAAAACCGAGCCGGAGAGAGAAAGCACAGCAAGCCAACCTGCTCCATCTTCTCTGGAGAGGGGAGACTGAGACCAGAGATTCACCAGGTTCACATCTGTTTGCCCGAACTGCTGCTTGAATCTCCTGGGGGTTTTTTTGTTTCTTTGTTTTTCATGAAAGCTCATGGCACTTTCTACCCACCACATGGCAAACCGCTATTGTTTTGTTTTGTTTTGTTGTTTTTTTCTTTTTCTTTCCCTGGCATTTTGGGGTTTTGTTGCGGTGTGCATGTGTGTGTGGGGCTAAGGCCTGACCATTCAATATTTAGCATTTATTTACCTTTTCCCTTGCTGTGTGGGCACTCTGTTTGTCAAGAAACATTTGGGGTTTTTATCACTTTCATCCATTAATATTCACCTCTTACTGGTGGAAAGAGATTGTTTTAACCCTTTTCTTAGAGGAAACACTCATTCCAGAGTGTTTTTCTCCTAAACTTGTCTCTAAACTGAGACAAGATTTCAGTCCCTAATGGCCTGGGAATAAAAAGGATTTTAGTTTTATGCTTTGCCCTGAGGCATCTAAATAAAATCCTGAAACCAAACAACTCTTCCCCCTTACTTCATCTGCCTTCTCTCAGGGCATCTCTAGTTTTGCATCATTAAGCCTTGCACTAGTTCTCCTAGCTGAGGTGTCACATACATCCTGTGAGCTTTCTCTAGCCTGAAAGTGGTGGTTT
This sequence comes from Picathartes gymnocephalus, assembly GCA_013390045.1. Lineage (NCBI taxonomy): Eukaryota > Metazoa > Chordata > Aves > Passeriformes > Picathartidae > Picathartes > Picathartes gymnocephalus. The sequence continues at coordinate 49,214 of WEKY01019615.1, read as the reverse complement.
GAAGATGAAAATCAGTGCATTCACAAGCTTGGTTGAGGTTTTTAGTTTAACCCTCTCTGGCACCTCCTCTTTCAGATGTGCAGTGTGGGTCAGCAGCCCAGACCCAGGCAAGGACTCAGTGGCTAAACTGGATGATGTGAAGGCTTCCATCTCTCTCCACTGAAAAATGGGTTATGCTGGGTTTGTTTGATTACAGAGCAGCCCTAGGATTCAGTAACTTGAACTAGCAAGTGTTCTTACCTGCTCTTCACATTCACACCCCCTCTGCTTCTGTGTCACAGTATACCCTGCCTCTGGTACCAGGCTGAGCCTGCCTGTCAAAAACCTCCACCAATAAATCCACCCCACATCACTGATATTGGCGCTGCCCAGACATGGCCCTAAGCCAATGAGATGGCAACCCGGGAATCCTTTCAAATCTAAGGCATAAAAGGACAAATCACCGGAAATAACCTCTCATTTACTGTTCACCCCACCATGAGATCGGCTCCCCTTTCTTTGTCTCATCCCATGGACCCCTGGACCCCTCACGTTACACTTCTATATTTTTAATGAGCTCTTGATATTTTTCCTTTTCCCCTCTCTGTTGCAGAGATGAGTTTGTGATCCGCAGCCTGCGCACTTGCAGCTAGTGAGACCAATTTCTAGGTTTTCCCACACAAAAGTGGGGTAGGACCTTTAGGAACTGCATTCACAGACCACCCCTGGCCCAGAGTCCTCAGCACACGTGCCCTGGAAAGTGTGTTGAACATTTCCAGGGCTTCGTAAAGAGCAGTCAGTGGCTGCCAGAGAAGCTGCGATGAGAAATCTTTCTCCCCTCCTGCTGCCTTCTACTCTGTGTTGATACCTGATGGATAACACCAGCAATACATAAGGATATACATTTAATCTACAATTTCTCTTAATCACCTTGCATAATGGGTTGTCTCAGCTTGCACTTTTCCTTTCCTTTTTTGCAGAATGTTGAGTTCTGCTTTCCCCCCACTGTTTATATATTGTTCCTTTTGCCAAGAAGGCTCAAAAATGCCTCCCCCAGACTTCATGGATGATTGTCTCATCAAAGCCCTAAGGAGAACAGGGAGAAAGGAAAGGGAACCTAGCCCATTTTGGCTACTATAAACAGCTCCATCAACATCCAGTCTTCAAAGACCCACTGTGGTTTCACCCAGAACCTGAAGACCCAGTGTGGTCTCCTCCAACTGTCTCTGCAGCCAGAGGGCTTCTCCAGCAGCTGGAAGCACAGCCTCAGGACTGCAGATAAATGTCTTTACCAGCAGAAACATTTTGGGATATTCTGACAGACAGGCCAGAAAGCTCAGCTTACATGTCTGCTCCCACCATTCTGCCATCCATGGAGGCTCTGCTTCACCATTCATTTCCCTGGGCTGAAATACCTATTCAGCTCCTTCTCCCTTATGCCACAGAGGAAGAGTAGAAGGATGGGGGTCAGAGAAATACTTTATGTGCAGTGTAACCAGTACAGTTTTAATGGGGAATGTGAAAAAGGTTCTTGATATCCTGTTGGTACAGATCTAGATGAGGTGAGGGCTGCTGTCAGCTCTTGAGAGCCTTTTGTCTTCTCTGGAGGATACATAGCGATGTTGGAAGGGTCCAGCCCTGCAAAGAAGTGAGGTCCCTTGCAGGGGCTTTTGGTGCTGGAATAAACCCCAGCAAATACCTAGATGTTGCAGTTTCAAGCTTTTCTAACTATATTCAAAAGGGATGGGGACCTGACCTGAGGTGCTTTAGCAGCAGGGAGAGGAGGGATGTTCTTTTGTCAGCATGCAAAAGGAAGGTGTCCTGCATGATCCACATAGGAGCTGGGGAGCATGCTCTGCACCCGTGACCTGCTATATCCTAATCTGTCCTTGTGTTTGCAGTTATGCCAGCTGCAATATTTACGTGGCACAGATGGATGCCTGGAGTCTGAGTTACTCCAGCAGCAGGAAGCCACAAGCCACAGATTGGCATGGCGGGGTGGGGGGTGCCGACTTGCAGCACTGAAGTCCCCACAGAGAGAGGAACAGGCTGCCAGCTGCCACTGCAGTCTCTTTGCTGCTAGGAGCCCTGTAAAATTTGAACGCAAATTCCCTGCCGATGAGGTGACACTTTGCTTATGAAACAACTACTTGAGCATGCAGAGACGAGGAGCCTGGCCCACCCAGCTTAGTGGGAGCTGCAGGATGTGCTGGCTTTGTGGCCAAGGGCAGCCTGTTTGCAGAGGAGAACATTGCTGGCATCTCCTTCAAAAGGATTCCACTGGCTCCAGTCTTCTCTTAATACCCACTTCGAGCTCTAAAGAAGTTAAAAATCTTTGGGCACTTTTGAAATGACACATGGAGCAGAGCAGGCTCCCACTTCCCAAGGGCAAAGGGATGCTCAGACAGTGTGGGCTTGCTTAGTTTCAAGGATGTGTGCCTGGATCACACCCAAGTGAGACAAAACCAACTATGCAAAGTGCATCCGGATAGAAATGAAAGCAGCAGTGAGTCATGGCTTTCCCTGCAGCCGGTCTGGAGTGCCCCTCAGACTAGTTTGCAATGAGCACTACAGTCCATGAATGTGCAATGAGCACCACCCCCTGCCAGCCCAAATATTTGGTGACTCCAGCTCTTCCAAGCTATTCCATATTGTCAGCTGGTTTCAACAAAAGGCTCTGAAATTTTAACAGGAAAAAAAATCTGCAGTTCTTGACCTTTCTGTTGAGAGTTTCAGCTGAAAATATGCTGCAACTGAAAAGGAGAAGACTGAAAGAATTTTCTGTTGTCATCCCTCAATATGAATTGCACAGACCTAACTAAGATGAGAGTTTTTAATGTCACAGGATTGAGAGTGAGCGTACAGTGCTGGACAACGTGGTGCTGCAGAGCTGAGCAGCTGGGACTGAATCTGCAGCACTGTTTGGGAGCCTCACCGTACCCTTAGGCTTCATTGCTTTCCCTCTAGAGACACTGATGAAGCATTAGGAAGCCCCAAGACCCAGCCCAACTCATTCCAGCCACTCCATGCAGCAAAACTAGTTCATGGGCTCTTAGTGTCCTGCTGCAGCCGTGGCCTGATGGTGCATACCCTTGCCAAGGCCAGTGGCACTGTGAGCATCTCACACGGGGAGGGTCGCTCATGGGAAGGGCACCAGTGGGAGGCAGAAATGGCTCTACAGACATGAAAAGGCTGATTTTACACCATTGCAGGTGCCCCTGAATGGGTGGAGGTTGTGCAGTCTGCAGCACAGGTGAGCCTGCACCACTTTGCCATCACTTTTGATGTAGCCAAATTTTTCTCCTATGTGTCAAATTAATTGTATGTCTCACATCTCCTACTTCGTGTGCTTTTTGGACCAAATCACGCCCAAATCTGGTTGCTGGTCTCAGGTTGAGGGACAGCTGAGGCACACAACTCTCCTCTTTCATCTCGGTACTGGGAAGCCTTGTCAAAGCAGGACCTGAGATGAGATGAACTTAGTGCTTTGCTTTCAATATCTCATCAGCTTTTCAGTTGTGACAGGTATGTGAAAGGCATAAAGCAGGAATCCTCCAACATCTCCAAGTCAAGCTCCCTTCTGTCTCCACTGAAAGTAATAACTTCGCATGATGCAGATGAAACCTGTTTTTAAAGGTCATGCTGATGGCTTTGTTGTGCCTTACAGAAGCCCTGAAGCAGGAGATTTTGTAAGTGGAAATCAGTAGGAGCTGTAGATGGAAATTTTCTGACTGTGTTGGCCCGAGGGGGAAGGCTGCCTGCACAGCTGATAAATGTGCCATCTGTAAGGGTGTAAATCATGGCTCCGAGGCACGACTGTAGAAAGCCTGTAACACTTTTGAGTACATTACCAGTTATCCTTTCCAAAGGGCAAAGCAGTTAATCGTTACGGGAAGAGCTGTTTCCCTCTGCTATGGCTGTGCTCTCTGGGTCTTCTTTGCCTGGTGGTCTTGGGGTGAAGAACAACTTCATGTCTGGGGAGACTTCTCTAGATTAATTCCACTGTTTATGCTTTGATGTGATCTTCAGTGTGTGACTGGCGTGTGATGGGAGGAGGAAGAGGAGTGGAGGAGTTCCCACATCCTGCAGAAAGAAAGGTGAATTGCTTTTCTCTGTCCCAGACTCTGGGTGTTGGACCTGGGCACCAAAATCTGCGGGTCAGAGATTCACCAAGACCTCCATTCCCAGAGACTGTCTGTGCTAGATGTTTTGGTGGCAAACCTGCAGGCGTTGAGTAGGAAAAAAGTCAGTGATCATCCAGGTAACCTGGTTTACTCACAGACCTGGGTGGCTGGAGGAAGATCAGCTGTGATTGATCTGCAAGAGCATATTCTTTCACCATCACACCTACTGGAAGAAGCTTTCCCAGGGCTGGGATTGCGTAGTATAATCACCGTGCTGATGAAATGCCTCTAGGGTAGAAAAATGGCAGCTTACCCACATGGAAATGCATCCACATTGAGAGTGATGACTGTTACCCAAGACAAAGCTTGACTGACTTCACCTGCCAGCAACGGATCTGGAAACCTAAACAGTAGGCTGCATCCCTGGCCCCTCACCCATCCTACAGCAAATCCCCTCTCCCCATGCAAGGTGCTGCATCCCTGGCCCCTCACCCATCCTACAGCAAATCCCCTCTCCCCATGCAAGGTGCTGCATCCCTGGCCCCTCACCCATCCTACAGCAAATCCCCTCTCCCCAAGCAAGGCACACAGGATGGGTCTTCTGCTCTTTGCTGATGTCTTTGTCCCGTCTGCAGCAACTTCTGCTGTTTCCCTGCTTGTTCTCCCTACATCTGCAATAACACCTGCTTTTCCCCTAACTTTACACTACCTCTGGGTTTAGCAACACCTGGAAAGGTAATTAAAATCTCTTTTGCCCACCCCCACATTCCCAGGCCAGTAACGAGCAGGCTGTTTAAGGCCCAGATTCAGCCTTCAGGCTCTCCCAGCCTCCAGAAAGGGAGCACAAGCAGACAGCATCACAGGGGGAAAGCTGATTTCTTAAATGGAGTGACAAGATGTGCCCCTCTCTTGCATCCCCACCTCAAGTAGAGCCTGAATCAGTGTGTGAGAGGACACTAGGTATAAATGGTTGTGGGATCTATCTGAGCTGGTCTGGGGAGGAGTTTCTGGTCCACCAAGCCTGGTAAGCAGTGGCATAATTTCCATTAGCATTGGCTCTGTGGAGCTACAATTCATCAGGCACCTTGATGGGAAAGTAGTGCATTTCTTTGCAAGACAAAACTGAAGGGCATACCTGAGCTGCAATAGTAAACAATATAAGTTACTGTGCATAGCTCTTTATGATCTATATCTAATGCAAATGCTGACTGTCTCCAAGGAAATAAAACATCACCCCCAGAGGAAATAATAATAATTACCTTACCTGTAACAATTGCCTTAACAATTTCCTGTAGCCTGGTTACAGCTTAATATTTAAGGAACTGTATAGTAGGTGTTCATTTATAAACCAGATTCTTAACACTTTTATATAAGACCTTTCTAAATGTTAATGCATCAATTCTCGGCACTTGAAAAAGGTTTAATTGAGTGGCAAATAATGAGAATTATCTTTATACCTCTGAGGATGGCCACAGAGGTCATGGTTATTTTTAGCAAAGGGGCTGGAACTCAAGCACTTGATTCTCATACCACGAGATATCATCGCAGTCACGGCTTTGGTATGTGTAAGTAGGCACATATGCACCTGCATTTAATATAACCAACATGGAAGTGGGCTGAGTGCACCATGATGTACAGATGTGACTCTGACAAGAAGTAACAGAAGTTTTAGGGTATGGATAATCTCCAGACCTGCATATGTGTTCATACATACGTGAGGTTGGAGATAAACCTTATCATTTCCCACATCTCACTAGGAATATAGAAACTGTTCTTCGTGAGCAGGTTTGTAAAATTCAGGAGGAAACACGGACTTTCCCTTGCATCAGAGGCTTGGAGGCAATGTCAGAGCCATGACTGCAGTGGAAACAGAAGCAAACCTGGCTTAAGAAAATAAGTAAGTGCAGCTGATTGTGTCAAATTAATTTCACAATTGTCTTGAAAACAAGCAAGAACAGGTCAGAGCCATTCTGCCTGTAACAGATGTTGAGATTTCTTAACTAGTGGTCAAATCTCTTTGCTGATTGGTGGTCTTAGCCTACTGCTTGTGGGACAGGTGCTGGTCAGAATCTCCTCACTCATGACTGGTGGGGAAAGGAAAAAGCAGTGGAGGTCATGGATACTTGGAAGACACAGCCCAACAGTGTCTGATCACTTTCCCTTGCTCTGGATTGCTCATTTTCGGAGCAGCAGAGCAGTGCTGGAAAAGGGGAGGCAACATCTAACCAACTGTCCAAGCTGGTTGAAAACCAGATATAAATGACCCTCGTAGCACTACATTTCGCTTTTCAGAGCAGGTCTTGAAGAAAAAGACAGGGTTTGGAAGAGCAGATTTTACTTTTGTGGTTAACAGATTAAATAAATAAAAAATTCCTGGAGGAAATGCTTTACTAATTAAGGCCAAACTGGAAATGACTGGCTTACACTGAAAAGAGCTGCTCCCAAAAAAAACGCTGGACTGCTCTACAATGACATGAGTAAGAACAGCAAAAACAGTTTAGCCTGGAAGGAGCTAAAATGCACACAGATAAAATCTTATTTTGAAAGCAGCAACAAAGGACACGTAATTTATATCTCAGTCAGTGATGACTTCATATGTTTTGCAGAGTTTCTCCAAAATGTATTGGAAATCATAATTCATTTTTACAATGCATGAAATTAAAATAATAAATTTCAGGAAATTTTTTGAGAGAAAGAAAACTGTAAGCAGCACTGAGGGATCAAAAGAGATCTTGACAAGGAGAGACTTCTGTTGACTTGGGGGTTTTGGATCAGGCTGGAGATTGGTGACAAGACGGACAACAGTTAATAAAAGCATGTCTGTTAGACATGCTGGAGCTTGAGTAAGTTGGAGCACATCTGAAGCTGACTGCAGTGTCTCAACATGGAGCTGGTTCTCAAGGAGCTGGGTGCTGCCTGGAGCCTTGCCAGTGCTTGTGATGGGAGCATGGCAGCAGCCATGGATGAATTATATAGGAATATATATAGGAGTCCTATAATAGAATCACAGAATGGCTCGTGTAGGAAGTGATCTTCAAAAGTACCTCATTCCAACCCCTCTGCCATGACAGGGACATCTACTAGACCAGGTTGCTCCAAGCCCCATCCAGCCTGGCCTTGAACACTTTTAGGGTTGGGGCAGCCACAGCTTCTCTGGGAAACCTGTGCCAGGGCATCACCATTCTTGCAGCAAAGAATTTCTTCCCAATGTCCCATCTTACCCTGCCCTCTGGCAGTGGGAAGCCATTCTCCCTTGTCCCCCCAGGCCCCTGTCCAAAGTCTCCCTCCAGCTCTCCTGGAGCCCCTTCGGGCACTGGCTGAGGCTCTAAGGTCTCCCTGGAGCCTTCCCTTCTCCAGGTGAACAGCCCCAGCTCTCCCAGCCTGTCTCCAGAGCAGAGGGGCTCCAGTTCTCAGAGCATCTTCATGGCCTCCTCTGGATTTGCTCCAGCAGGTCCATGTCCCTCTTATGTTGGGGGCCTCTCTTTTTCTTCTGCTGCTTTCCTGGCTTCATTGAGTGCTGCTGTTCAGTGGGAGCTGAATGCTGGGCTCTGATGTCATGTTACAGCTGCCTGGGGGTGACAGCTGCTCTTACAGAAACAAAATTCAGCTTTGGGAAAGGGGTTTTACCTGCTTTGTTTGGAAATGCTGTCCTAGGAATCACCAGGTAAGAAGCTCTTTGTATCGGGCAGCTGATAGGAAAAACTTACTAAAAGATGTGAGTTTCTTTCTGTTTGGAAATCTCATCTCTGGTATGACCCAAAATATGATACAGAAGCACAGCAAAATACTTATAAAGTATAAATGGTCCATGTCCTGACAAGTCAAGACAAAGAAAGTGGAGGTGTAGGAGAGATCAGGGATTAGAGGATTAATGGAAAAACAGCATTCAAGGGTCAAAGCCATTCCCAAACCTACATTTATCCAAAGAAATGATCTGTTGCACTAAGAAGCTGTATATCACTTCTGGAGTTATTCATTTCCTTCATGTAGGAAGAGTTATTATCTCTGTGTGTTTCTGATCTTGTCCTTTATGCTGGAATATATTATGTGTTTCTCATCTTGTGTAGCATTTAATTTTTTCATGAACACTAGGAAAGGCAGAGGACAAAGCCAAGGAGGTTACTCTGGTCACCTTGTCCGGAACACAGCAGCTTCAGGCATTTGGTAGACTTTTGAGCCATCGGTGGAGTTGGGTAATGTTGTCCCTGTCTGTACCTGCTGAGATGTGTTTTGCTGAAAGATGACAGTTGTAGGTGGGAGGCCATGAATGCTTCTCTTGGACCAGGGCTGGGGGACACTTGGCAGCTTCAAGTATAGGATTTACTTGACCCCTTTGTAATTTAAGCCACAAGTTGTTGCCTGTTTACACCAGCCACAGCCATAAAACCCTCTAACAAAAAACAAAAACAAACAAACAAAAAACCCAAAACCACAAAAAAAACCCCAAAACAAGCAAACAAAAACCAAACAAAAACCAAGCTAACAAAAAAACCTCACAACAAAACAAAAAAAACCAAACAAACAAACCCCCACACCTATCTATTAAATAGATATCCTCCCTTTTGGTTTAGACAAGAGACCACATGTATCCTGTTCAGTGAGCTCAACCTTTCTTCAGACAAGCTTTCTTTGGCACTTCTTTTTCAGGACACCCATTCCTTTGTCTCTCATAACTGTGGTGTACACAGAATAGATCTCCTGAGTGGAAGATTTACGTTCTTCATCCTGCTGGTTGCTCTGTGGATGTGATCATCCTGTGCTGCATCAGCACAATGCTGGCTTGTGGGCACCCTATAGTCCACTGGGACCCTTGGGTCTGTTCAGCTGGCCCCAGCATGGGCTGCTCTGTGGGGTTATTCCACCCCTGACATGGAACTTTACACTTCTCTGCATTAAACCTCTTGAGGCTTCCTGGGAGGGCAGCCTGTGCCACTGTCTAAGAATGGGTTGAGCTTAATGACAACATCCCTTGGCAACGTTCAGTATCTCCTACTTGATCAGCTGGTGTTCCCTAAAGAGCTCCTCACAGCTCTAAGATGTCATTCAGCCACCTGCTGCAACATTTGAAAACCTGTGTGGAGCTTTAACAATTTGATGATTTATGGCTGGGATTGAGTCTTTGTCCAAACTGTTGCTCCATTTGTATAAACCTTCCAGGCTGATGGAGGACTCTGCAAATTAAGTCTCTGACTGGTTTTTCCAGGGGCAACAGTCATAGGTGGATGATAAAATTGAACCAGTTTAATGTACGTATCTTCTTACTGCATTTGATTAGTGTCTGTTTATGATGAATGTAAAGCAGACCCAATGTTTAGGCAAGTGTGCTCCCCTTTATGTGCTGGGATTTCATGTCTACCATGGCCTGTTAAGCTTTTGAAAAGCAAAAACAAAAAAGATGTGCCTAGTTTTAAAATTATGCATTAGTGTATCATTCTTCATGTTATAAACCATTGAAAGAAGTGGAATTATTGATATTATTTTTATGACATTAGGCCTCAGGAAGAGCAGATATAACTCCATTTACTACTGTATAAGCAAATACAGTTTGTGTTGGACTGAACAGCCCGAGAAGGTGGCATTACTCTGTTCTAAGAACTCCTTAGTTCAATGTCTTGCTTAAGCTCATGTACAAAGTCTGTGGCAGAGCTGGAGCTGTAGGGGTTGCTTCTGCCAGAAAACCCAAGACCGGATCAGCTGGGTGGTGAGTACCTTTGAAGTACGAAGGGCAAGCAGAGGGCTGTGAAAAGGTTTCTGAGAAGGGACCATGGTGGGCCAGCACTCCCTTGGTACCTGAAACCTCCTGCTGTTGATGTTCCAGGAGAGAGACTCTGGACAGAGATGACATTTCCTCATTTTTGAGGGCTGGTTTTGCAGCCTGGCCCATTTTTTCTGGAAGCATTTAATAGTCATAGCTGATCCCCAGATGTGTGGATAAAAATAATATTTTTTTTCCTCTCACTAATATTCGGATATTAGAAGCTAGAAATAAACTGAAGACATTATGGGCAGGTTATTCCATGTTTTCTTGCCTCTCCCCCTGAAAATGCTTGTGCTGGTCCTAGTCAAAGGCAGGCTTCTGGATGTGACACCCATGTTGGGTCAGGATGGCACTGCCGACCTTTGCCTGGGCTAATACCTGTCCTGCTGAGCTGTGAACATCTCTTGGGGCAATTTACCATTTGTCAGGAAGAAATGGGAGACAAAATGCTCTATCTCATGCTGCAACTGCAGGTGTGTCCCAGAGGTAGGGGGAACTGAATTAAATCTCCCCTATCCAAAGCCCTGAATCCCACTCTCTCCTTAATAATAAAGAGATTTACTCCAAGCCTTTTCCAATAAAAGTCTGAGTGTACGTGTATGCTGTAGGATGAAAGAAAACATATTTGAAATCTGAAAGCAGAGCAACAGGTTAAACCTTTTAAGTTTGACTTGGAAAATTTGTAATCTCAACACTAGCTGTCTAACTTCAGTGATTTATTGCATTTTGAACCAACTGCTTTTGAGTTTGGTATTTCAAATAAAGCCCAGGTTTTCACTGTGCCTGTGCAAAGGGTACAGAAGACCACATGGAGAGCTGGTTCATGGGTCTGGATACAGCCTCAAGCTGAGGAAGTCTGAAGGAAAGCTGAGAGAAGGATCCCTGATTTCCAATACCTTTTTCCTCAACGTGGCCCAATGTCAGAAGTCAGTTACCAGGACAGATGTCCCCTTTGATCTGTCCCAGAAAGGTCATTCCTGCATTTTTTTTCTCATCAGTGTTTGTTACAAATAACACTACATCCACAGGACTTAATGCTGTAAAATGAAGACCCGGGAAATGCCAGTATAAAAAAATCCATATTTTATAATTTTATTTCTCACAATGAAGCTTACACTGATAAAAGAGTAATTCAGCTTCAGTCTCAGCTTCCACATGGACTATTTTAACCAGATTAGATAAAGACAGACTTTATTAGGAACTAGTATTTTCAGAAATGTGCTGCAAAAGAAGTGAAGTCGAGTGCAGCAGCAATGTGAATGCTCAGCATTTCCAAAGGAAACTATGTTTATTGATCATGTAATGTGTGAGTATACTTGCATCCCTCTGCAGAGCTTTGAAATCCCTGCTCATTTGGTCCAGCTGTGGCAGAGCAAAAAAGGACTCAGAGAGAGGAAGTTTGAAAATTCTGCAAAAATTGATGCAAGGGAGAGAATCCACCATTTCCTGCAGCAAAGTTACCGTGTTGGTAAGCAACAGATAATCCCCATTAAAAAAGTTATTTTGGATATACTGATGATGGGAAAGCTTTCAGCCAGGGCTTAGGATTTACGAGACATGCAGTAACACCAGCTTCCATGCATGGGTCCTGCAGCTCATACAACAGCTCCTCTTGTCAGGGCAGCAATTTCAAGGAATGTGTTCCATCATGTCCCTCTGCAGTTGCCTATGAGTGAATGTGAGCCAGGCCCAGATTCTTGGTGATGGGGATGATTTGCAACTTGCTGCCAGTCCCCTCTTCCCTCCGTATTGCCCTGCAGCCTCTCTCAAACCATTGCTTCCCAGTTCAGGAAAGTTGCCTTGCCCCTGTCCTCCCTGCTCAGCTGTTTCAAGGCAGCTGCTGGGTTTGAAAGCTGCTCTTTCTTCTCATTTTTCGGAAAGACTTGTTTTTTCAATTTCATGCCCAGTCACCCGTCCCAGTAGTATCTCTCCTGTGCTCATGGCAGCCCATGGCAGTTCAGTCTCTTATTTACAGGGGTCAGACATTGCCCCCTGGCCCAGCAGAGTGATGCCTGCTGAAACCTAAGGAAGAATCATCCTGCAGAGCCAGGGCTGGCGGCTTGCGAGAGCTGTCCCGACTTGGCAGGGAGGCTGGCTTGTTTCACAGGCAGAGCAGGATAGCAGATGAACACAAAGATAGTCTCACCATCACAGGACACATTTTACCAACTGAGGCTATGGAAAACCCCGGGGGAGTAGGAGAAAAAGAGAGAATGGAGCAACGGAGATGCTGGCACCAGCAGAGGCTGCATGCTTTCGATTTACTCCAAGGAGTCCTCTAATAATACCAGTGGAGGCCGTTCATGCTTTATTGGGATCTTCAAAAGTGTTTATGGGATGATTTGTGTGGAATGGTTGTGCTGGAAGCAGTTTAGGGGAGGTATGCTGTTACTAGAAGATTTTCTTTTTTTTAAGCTCCATTTGGACACTTCTTACTGTTATATAACAGCAAGGAATGAGCCCCAGCAGCTGTTTGCTATTTATTAGAGTGTGCAGAGGAGTAATGAGGAGGGAAGCAGCAGGGAGGGCTTCAGCAACTTGGAGAACTCTTCCTTCTCCCTTTCCACAGATTTTCTGCAGGGCTTTTTTGAATCCTTACAATTTCCTGCCCCACACAGACATCACAGGTGAAGAGTAAAGTCCTGAAGAGCACCTTATGAAGCCAAGACTGTGTAAGCTGGTACTGCTTAACCCTAAAACTGCAGACTCAGAAATCATCACTACACTGTTTACACCCTTTGTGTCTTCATATTCGTCTTTTATTATGAAGAAAGTCTTCAATTTGTTTCTTCAGGCATTACATAGTCCTGACCTCTCTCCTGTATGGCACATGGAGAGATAGCAGACTTATGCCCAGACAACAGTTTCTAGTGTGCTTCTGCAAACACAGTCCTGGTTCAAGCTGCCATAAAACTCTTTCTTCTGCCCCATATATAACTCCATGTAAAGTTTTCCTGACACGTTTATGAGGCTGCTATGGCTTGTGACCAAACTACAGGGGGTAAAAGTGGTTGGCAAAGCCAGTAAGGCTCCAGGAATTTCAGCCCATCAGTGGAGGATCTCTTCTGGTACCACATGGCCACTGCAAGGAAAGTGAGAAAAGTGAACCACTCATTATGGAGATGCAATTTTCTGCATGGGGAGTCCATGCTCAATCTGGAAATATTTTTGGTGCAGCGAGAAGGCCAGTTGGGGAAGGTCTGGTTTGGAGTCTGCTATGTCACTGCAGTCCTGGAAAAGCTCACTCAGGAGAGGCAGCTTTTAAAATACCTTCTCCTTTCTGATGAAAGATTCTGCAGTGTCTCTCAACACAGCATTTGAAATCTCACTCATCTCTCTTCTCTTCCCCGCCTCCTCGATGATCCCTCATTCAAGCCCTCAAGGTTTAACAGCCCTGCTCTGCTACATTATCGACATGCACAGCAACTTACAGGTGACCTTTGCTCTTTCTAGCACTGCACAGTCAGGAAAGGGAACAGGATCCCATTCTGGTTCATTCATCAGCCACAAAACCATCTGCTGAGTGTGGAGCACAGGAGTTTTATTAGCCGTGTGATATAGCAAGCAGAAAGGGCTCTGCTATGTTGCCATATGCCCAGGAACAGGATAAAACCTTTTCCTTCCCTCAGAGGAATTTGAGCAAGCTCCATCACACTCCCTGTACTGAGTTTCATTCCTCCTCTTCTTTTTTGTTGCAGGACCACTGACAAGCTCTTTCACCCCAAAAGATCTATGACCCACTTGGAAACTAGTGGGAACCGTACACAAAACCTCAATGAAAAGTGTTAGACAAAGTCCTGGCCTCTCTAAAGGCAATGAGAATTTCGCCACTTTTTCCTGTGAGCCCTTTCACTCCAGTAAGCTGTGCTGCTTTAGCGTGTGAGCAGAGCTTTTATTTTCCCTGGAGCCTTTATTTTCCATGCAGATGGAGAACAGAGGTGCAGAAGGGCTGCCAAGCTGAGAGGCAGGTATTCTGCAGTTTCAAATCCCCAGTGCTGTGTATTTTACAAATCCCCCTACTGAATTTTTATCACTAAGGAGGCTTATTACACTTTCAGCTGGGGCACAGATGAGTGTGAAGAGTGGTATCATTGGACCAAAGACAAATCCTCCCCAGGAGGACTTATATCAGGATAGTCAAGTGAAAGGTAGGAGAAAGGAACAGCACTTGAAAGCCATTGACTTGGCCTCTTGCCTACTCTTTTCTCCCCCACCTTGTAGCACTTGCTGATGTTTTCAGGGGGTTCTGTTCATGTCTGGCTCTTTCCTCTGCTCTTTCCAACTATTACTCCACCTCTGGTGGCATGTTAGTACACAGGCATCTCCTGAAGGGCTGGTTTAAGAAGTACACAGAGATGCACAGGAACAGTGAATGGGACTAGTAGAAACAAAAAAAGATCAATAGACACTTAGCACCTGCTTGGAGGGACCTAATCCAGGCTCTTCCAGCCTAATTTGTTCTATAATTCTATTTGCAACCATGACCCTTTTCTTTTTACCTCTTTTGCCTACTCTGTCCTCTGGCTGTTGTCCCCTGGTCCTCACTATGCTGTCTCAGAGCACACAGGCTGCACAGAATGGAGGTCACCAGCCCATAAAACACCCAAGGGTTCAGCATCCTCTTTCCAGCACTCCCTGATTTTCCTGCTCTTCAGCCCTACCCTGACTTCACTCTTCCACAGACTGAGTAATTGAAGCCAGATCTGTTCAGATTTTCAGCTCTGCTCTGATCCTTTCAAGTATTTCTTTTTTTAACCTTCCAAAGCTGTCAGATGCTGGTCAGGACCTGGACCATGAAAGGGGAAGAGGACAACACAACTTCAAGGTGAAACAAGAGCCTCAGAAGGTTCCTCTGGGGCCACCACAGGGAGTCCAGGCAGGTGCTCTCCCTAGAAACCAGGTCCCCTGGGACAGGGCATGGTTTACTGCCTGAAAATTGTATTCCTTCCAGAAAACGTCTGTGGGAAAGAACAAGTCTGTGTACTGACATCAGGACTGCAAGAAAAGCAGGTATAAAGCTGTGAGCATGTGGTAGGGGTGGTAGAGAAATAATTCTTCCTGAGAGTTACTGGAGTGACCTCAGCTGTCTGCTGCAGGAAACCACCCCATCACCATCTCACCAGCTGGTTGGGACAGGGTGCTATGGACTGGCAGTGAGGAACCCAGTCTTCCCCTAGGATCACCCCAAACTTTCTGGGGACCAGGCCTTTTCAGACACTTCAGATATTTGGAGCTGGCTCACGTGAAACTGAAACACCCCCATTTCTGGCTTCCAGGAGCTATCACTGAGGTGGTGCGCCTTTTTCCTGGGTCAGAACCACAAGATTGACTCTAATTCACATCTAATTTCACAATAAAACTGCTGTGAATTGTCCTTGATGCAGAGACTGCATTTTCCCATTTCTACAGTAATTCCTTTTTTTCCCCTGCTATTAACCCTTGCCAAATTTGCAACCTCAGCTTTGACTCCCACCACTTTATGTGCCTACTTCCCCTATTTGTAACTTGAGGTTCACAGGACTGCTCAGGTTCAACCACTACCTTCCAGGACCTACATATGCCTGTTGGAATGGTGACTTCCAGAGAGTCAGATTGTGTCCCCTACCCCAACCTTGTAAATCATGACCCTATGTATAATTTTTAAGCATGCAGTCTTATATTTGGTCATGTGAAAGTACCAGTAGTTTGTTTGTGCTTGAATATCAACCACAGTGAATTGCCTCCTGTTAGCAATCTGACTTGGTTTAAATTGTTCTTGCCAATCCCAGAGTCATCTGCTATAATTATCCATTACAATCTTCATGCTTCTTCTTAGCCTTTGACAAAAATCTTATATAATCTAAGGCTACAAACAAATCCATCTGGAGTACAGCTATGAAATGTATTAGGACAAAGATTTGCATAAGCATTTAAACCCTCATTTCAGACATATCTGACACTTTTATCCCTTTAAATGTACATTATGTTGATTATCCAGTGGTTCCAATTTCATAAGAGAAATGTTCTGGTGTAATTTAGAGTATTCCTCTGTCAATATGCTACATCCATACTGTCATTTTTGCCTATCAAAACTTATGTAATATTGGCTTGATGTGATTCGTTTTCTGTGTGCATCAGTGTTATTTTTTTCCAGTGATGTCATTGACCCCGTCATTTTTTTCCATGACTGGAATTAGGGTGATAGCCCAAATTTACTGAGGTTATTTTGTTTCTGTGTCCCAGAAGGACTCTTTCTGTTCCCAGGATGCAAATTAGTCCTCAAACTCAACAGCACATATTGGTCCTTGGTTAGTTTTTCTGTGAATATGGGCTGCCAATCACACAGATACCTAATATCTATGTATCTGATATCATTAGCTATACTTTCACATGGTTTTTTTCTGTTTTAATAGAAAGTATTTAATCATCACCATGTAATATAAATACATTTCCCCCCAAATTGGAATAAAAATGTTTTTTGAAGACATTGACTGCTTCTGAATTATGTTATTAAGTCTGTGTTGTCCTTCTATATTCATCTGTCTGTCCTTGAGCCAATATTACACTTAGGATTCATTCTGATTTTGATTTATTAAGATGTTCTACTTATTGTGCCAGCTTTCCTTTCTCCCTTTCTCCACCCAAAAATATCTACAATTTGTAGATTTTAATTCTTGCTTTTAAACTTCTCTGGTTATTGCATATTGGAGTTTTATTATTCTTTTCATACCTGCATTCACTGCCCTTGTAAAGGTGTTTTTTTAAAAAACTAGTTTACTCTTCTCTTTCAGCTGTGGGCCTTTGTTTCTTTAAATATTTATAGTAAAGTATTCTTACCAGTTTCCAACTTTCATTTAATTTTTTAAAATTCCTTTTCTTTGCCAACCAGTTTTTCATTTGTTTTTTGAATCTGTAGAAATAGCCTTAAAAAACTTTTCAAACTTCTTTCCTTCCCTGCATTAAAAGGAAAAACAAAGATGAAGAACATGAGATACATATCTAATCCCCTGATCCAAAGTTTGGGGTTTTTAGAGCATGTAATAAAGGTCCATATAAAACCATAAGAATTGGCAACAGTTTAGTATTGCATTTCTCTGACTGTGTTCTCTGGCCAGGACCTAACAACATATTATCATAATTTTTTAACAGATGAAAATAATGATTTCATCATGATTTTGAAAGATGAAATCCAGAGAAAATATTTGTTATTTGAGCATTTACAGCAATAGAGAAGATGATTTCCAAGCTTGCCGTGATGTATCTAGGAGGTGGTGCTGACACTTACCACCTGTGAAAACCCAAGGAGTTTAAATTTGGGCTGTGTGGATTTGGCACGGCCTGATTTTTTGGTAGTGGGGGAGGGCCACAGAAATGGCTTCTGTGAGAAGCTGCTAGAAGCTTCCACCATGTGCGACAGAGCCAATCTCTGATGGCTCTGAAGGTGGACATGCTGCTGGCTGACTTAGAGAGGTTGGTAACACCTCTGTGATGACGTATTTAAGAAGAAAAACAAAGCAGCATGAGTGCAGTTTTTTCCATGGGTGGGGAGGTGTGACCATGGCCACCGCCAAGCCAGCGTGACCTGCAGCGAGCCTTGCCTGCCTGGCCGCCCCCAGCCAGCTGTGCTGCGGGTGAAAGGGCAGGGGTGGCGGCGGCTTCCCCTTCCCGGTGCCCCACCTGAAGAGAGGCGTTAAACAGCCCCAGCGCTGCCGCAGCCACCTCTGCTCGCAGGGTGGTGGCAGGGCCGTGTGGCCGGCAGCGGAAGCATGGCGAGCGATTCCCCGACGTGGAACTTAAACAAGATCAACTTCTCAGCACTGTGGGATCTTGCAAGAATCTTTAAATTGGTGGAACTTGTTGACAGTGGTACCTACGAGCAGCAGTTTCTCTTCTACTCTGAGACGAAGAGAAAGTGAGGACATGTAAAGGAAAACAACATGGCAGCACCAAGGTCAGTGGAAAAAAAAGAGGGGGAGGAGGTGCTTGAAGCCTCGGAGCCAAGATTCCTCTGCAAGCTGTGGTGAGGACCATGGTGAAACAAACAAACTGTCCCCCTGTGATCCATGAAGTCCACAGGGGATGCAGAGAATTCCCCTTGCAGCCCGTGGGAAAAGTGCTCACGCCGGAGCGGGTGGATGCCAGAGAAAGCTGTGATCCAGTGGGAGACCCAGAGAGAGAGGGTCCCTGCTTCCAGAAATAGAGACAGAGAGCCCTTGCTTCCAAACTAGAGCAGCCTATCGTTCGAAGACAGCACCCCGTGAATGAGTGACCCATGTCACAACAGCTTTGGGAAGACTGTTTGCCTGTGGGACCCCACAGCATAGCAAAAAAAGACTCCTCTCCCTGAGCGAACAGAAGACCTTGAGTGATGAACTGACCAAAACCCCCACGCCGTCTTCCTGTGCTGTCGGTGGGAAAGAGAGAAGGGCTGGGGGGAAAAAGGTGTTTTAAAGGCTTATTTTATTTTACTTCTCATTATCCTCCTCTGACTCTGT
Source organism: Picathartes gymnocephalus (assembly GCA_013390045.1). Lineage (NCBI taxonomy): Eukaryota > Metazoa > Chordata > Aves > Passeriformes > Picathartidae > Picathartes > Picathartes gymnocephalus. The sequence continues at coordinate 30,879 of WEKY01019615.1, read as the reverse complement.
TAATAATAATTTTACTTTATACCTTTAAATTTGAACCTCTTTTGCTCTCGGAGCATTTTTTTTTTCTCCCAATCCTTATCTCAGCTCATGACCCCTTCATTAATTTTTTCTTTCCCTCTCCTCTGCCCAACTATAACAGAAGAGGGTGAGCGAGCGACTTTTGTGCGTACCTGGCATTTGGGCCAGTATCAAACCATGACACAGGCCAGATTAAAAATACTGGTGTTATATTCCTTGGCCAGTGCCTCACCATCTGTGGCACTGTCATCCAAACAAATAATGTAGTTCATTAGTGGGTGAAATTCATCCCATAGATGAGATATGCACTGAGTGGCATTGGCTTTTTGTTTGCCATCAAGAAACAGAGTGAATAGGAGTCTAACAAGGTATAGTTCTGAATGCTGATGGCAATACCTCTTTGGCACATCATGATGTCATTAAGCTACTAATTATGTGAAAAATAACTCACTTGTTCTTCTGGTGTCTTCATTCCATTCATGACTTTTACTTTCCAAATCCATCATCTTTATGAAAGTCTGAATGTTTTATGAACTTGAAGGGAGAAAAGCAAGGAAAAAGGAAAACAAGCAAAACGAAAAGCAAGGAAAAGGAAAGGAAAGGAATAGCAAGGAAGAGAAGGGGAAGGGAGGCGAGGGCAGGGAAGATTACTGAATGGCAATAACTTAGGATCTAGCTAGTTGTCCTCTCATACTAGAACTGTTACCTTTTGGAGTTTGTTTCTTTCTTTTTTGGCTTTTCAAAATACAGAATGAACTTTAAAGCATTCTTCCAATGTGCCTTTGCCTCCTGCCCTGAATCCAGGAGACATTTGCAGAAGGAAGTGTTCTGTGGCATGGAATGGATAGCTACAATTTACCAGCTGTACCCTGAGGCCACAAATCACCACCTACAGCTAAGACTGCCCAAGAGATTCTTTTTGTTTTTTCTGGCACATAGACGATCCTAGCATGGATGAAAAAAATCTTCTGGGTCAAGAGAAGCAGAAGTGGAAATACAGGAGTGATACCTCATATTCACCTTCAAGAGCAGTATTTTGTGGGGTTTTGTATTTACTGCTTAGGGAAGTGAGAGAGTTTGATAAGATTATCTCCTCCAGGCCTGGGGGGTCATGTCTGTGAATGAGTCATTCAGACCAAGCAGGTAAAGGAAAGTGCCAGGACATGGATGAAAGATGGGGAACTTGTCATCCAAGGGGAAGCTGAAGAACTTGGCTTTTTTAGCTCAGCACAAAAGCAGTTGAGAGGGGAAATGAGTGATGTTGCAGATGAACGTTAAAACAGCCAGAAGCAAAAAGAAACATTGGAATGAAGAAAAAAATTGTTGGCACAAGAACAAGTAGGTTTTAATTGGCCTGAAGTAAATATAGGCTGGAAATTAGGAGTTTCCTAAGCATTGGATCAGCGAAGTCCTGGAACAGGTATCCAGGGGCTGTGAAAACAGAATTTGCTCATATGACAAATAGGTTTAGTTACAAGAACAGAATGCTCTGCTTGGTGAGCCTGCAGGGTCACACCCTGCACACCCATGATTTTAGGGAGAGAGTGTAGTAGAGACATAGTCCATAAGAACCATCTTGCAAAGGATTGGTAGTGCTTGGACCATAATAGCAAGGTAGAACTGCAAGGCACCAGAAGACAATCTGCAGATAAGAAATATTCCATCATGTAGAAATCTTTGTCCCATCTTCCTTGTAAGCTTGTGTTGTGGGTTTAGGAATTCTCCTTTTGTTTTTTCCTGTTAAGGAATTTTCCCCAATAGGCGTTGCTAGGAGACAATAACGACTGGATACTGAATAAAATCACAAGAAGGTGTCACAGCTCAGAGGAGGGGTGCAGCTGGCTACTCTCTTTACATGGGGTTTCCCGTGAAGGGCAGAGATAGCACCAGATTGGGACTGGGAAAACGGGGTTGGTTGCAGCCCCCCGCCCTCTTGTGCTCTCGGCAGTCAGAGGGTAGAGAGGCTGCAGTGGTTGTGGAGAGAATTCACCACCACTGCGGGGTTCCATCTCCTGCTGCTCTCTTCTACTGTGAGTGGAGCTCTGCTCATAAGAGCAGCTGTTGTACTGGGACTTTTTCACCATCTGCTTGGGTGCCTCAGGAAAAAAACCTGGGATCCCGAGCTCACCCTTCCCTGCCCAGCTAGGAGCCCTGCCGCTACCCTGCTCCTGCTGTTTCTTTGGCACTGCTCCGAGCTTTTGCTGCACTGTAGCCCTGCACCCCCTGCCTGCTGAGACCTCCCACCGTGCCAACTACAGCTCCAGAGTTCCTGATACATCTCCTCCACCACCCCAGGGTTTTTGCTCATTCCTGCCTTTCCAGTTACCTGCTTCCAAGAGAACTGCAGAGGCACAGGGATCAGCCGCCCCTGTGCGTTTGTAGAGCAAGCCTTTCCTCCTTCCCTTTCCTTCCACCGAGCCGCCATTACTGCTCCCCGAGCTTGCGCCACAGCGCCCCTGCAGGCGTGGAGGAGTCATCGCACCGGCCCTGCCCAGCCGGGAGCCACCAGCGCCCCTGCCGGCCGTGACCGGAACTGCACCCAAGGGGAAAGCGCCTATGGACGGGAGAAAGCTCAGGTTACTCGGTTTCTGGCTCTGTTTGTTGTTAATGCCAAAATTGTTGTTGTTTGTTTGCCTTGTTATATATACCAGTAAAGGACTATTATTCCTATTCTCATATCTTTGCCTGAAAGCCCCGTAATTTCAAAATTATAATAATTCGGGGGGAAGGGGGTTACATCTTCCATTCCAAGAGAGGCTTCTGCCTTCCTTAGCAGACACCTGTCTTTCAAACCAAGACAGCTTGTGAGATCTCTCTGTTGCTCTAAAAATGTGATTTATATCTAATCTGGCTATCTGCGACCCATCTCCCCTGACCCAATGAAAGAGGTTCTTTCATTCCTGCCCAGCCTGCCAAACAGGTGAGATACCTATCTTCTGGGAAAGAGACCAAGACCAGGAAAATCACCTCCTTGGACTGCTAAGTTCATATATGATCAACTAATTTGTTCTTCCCTGTGACTTGGACCTGTAAAGTTAAGGGTTTAGTGGCAACACTGGCACAGGTATAAATGGCCCTGTGTCCTGACCTATTCCAGAATTACCAAGAGTAGAGGAATGCTCTAGAGTTTGCTGGGGACTAGCCAATGCAAGGTTTTGTTATGAGTCCATCTTCTATGTGTGCTCACTGTCCAGGTAATCTCCCTTTAAACCTGCTTGATGTGATTGTCTACATGAAAATTCAAGGGACTCTAAATGCATGTTGAGAAAAGTCTTTGATATGCATAATTTTGATGCCACCTGTTACCTCTCAGATGAACAGTAAGGCTGTCCTCTCACCTTGGCACAGGGCACATGGCTTACCATTGGAAGGGCAGCCAAGTGACCTTCCCAGCTTCTTGGAGAAATGTCATAAAATGGCTTGGATTGGAAGGGACCTTAAAGATCATCTAGTTCCAAAGCTGACCAGCTGAAGTGTTCTCTCTCATTGCCTGTTAAGGGTTGCCGAAAGTGTTTTTGTGGTAACCACAGTAGGAGTATCCTGATCCTGTGACCCAGCTTGCTCCCCTCCCTTGGAAGTCTTCGGCCAACACAATGAAGATTAAAACTATGAAAACATGTTCAGCTATAAGATTCTCACTCCTCCTTTTTCAGGAGGGAAATACCAGAAAAGACCCCAGATGTCACTTTCCCATCATCAGAAAGAAAAAACCTCAAACTCTAGGCAAAAGCTGTAACAAAGGCTAACACCAGTATAAATGGAGGTACGATCCATCTGACTTTCTCCTAGGAATATTGAGATGAATTTTACAGAAGAGTCTGTATTTTAAGTGCCTTTATCACACAGACACTGATGGGATCCCTGCTGCTCACTGAGGCAGTGCATTTCACTCCCCTGTGAAGACACCACAAGTGGTTTATTCTCCTCACAGGCTGTTGCTTTATTATGAGATTTCTCCCCCTTTGCATTGCAGCCAACTAATCCAAATTCCTCAGTAAACTTTGGTCCAGTGTGCCGTCTGGGAGGGGCAAAAGGTGCCATAAATCATTTTCAGGGAGCATTGGGGATGGAAGATGAGTTAAACAGAAGCAAAGATGCTGTTGTAACACTGAATCTCAATCAAGGTGTCGCTGCCCAGTCTCTACAGCTACCTTTCAAGCCACTCTTCCCTTTGCAGGACCTGAGTGAGACCATCTGAGCTGAACCTTGGTCTTAGCATCCTGCCCTACCTCATCTCCCCCAGCCTGGTGGGTTTGAATCCTTCCATAGCTGTTGAGCAAGGAGGATTTGCCTGATTTATTCAGATTTCATACAGAATAGAGATGTGAAGGATCCTGTTTTTCAGTGATTCTGTTGCCATGTCTCTGCGTGTCTTTGATGTAACTCAATCTCTGTGAGCTTCCTGCACTGGCATCTGACCAAGAGGCTCACAGAACTGTTTCCAGAATTTTCTCCCCTTTATCCTGTGCAGACTGGAGTGACAGGTCCCTGGAAAAGCCATTGGAAAACAAGCCTGCTCTGGTGCCTACTATAAAATTTGGTTCTGTTCAGATTAACTCTGAATTCTAGACATTCAAAACCAATGTGAATGGTTTAAAAGCTGTTCATCTGCAGAGTGATGAAAGGATAAAATTCCTTGGCAAGGTTGGAGGCTTCCTTTCATATCTCATATACTTTAACTACCACATTTACAATGCCTTTAGTACCCTATGTTTTACATTCTACACTTGCTATTTTTCACTTCTGCTCCAGCAGCAGAGCACAGAAACCAACTTTCACCTTCATGAGAGAGGTGAGACATCACTCCGTATTTAGAGATCTGTGTTCTGGATGAATGAGCAACATTCATTCTGGCACTTATTCATCCCCCCTACTACACACATAGATTGGCATTCACACACTGACTACATTTCAGCTCTTATTCAGCAAAAGAGCCACTGGTCAGAGATATTCCTGATGCATTACCACTGTCTTTTTAAAAAATTTTGTTTGAATACTGGTTGGGCTGCTGCTACAATGTAAGAGATGAAACTGAGGACAGTCCCTGCATTGAAGAGCTTGCTCAGCTATGGACTGGTGTCTCTCCAAACAAAAGACTGTCCTTGCAATGCAAATTAATCTTGGCATTTAACATTAAAAACTCCTATATTTGTTTCTGGAGATTTGTTTCTTCTGGACTCTGAAGAAAAAGAAAAAGGAAACACAGAGGAAATTAAGAGGTTGAATGAGAGCTGAATACCAGGAATGAGATAGTTTTCTCTCTAATTCTATAGCAAATTATGCAATAAATGGAACCAGAAATGGCTAGGTAGTTTCCTTTTCAGCACCTTTTTTGGAACTGTGTGTGCTAACAGGCAGCAGCCACCCACATGTGAGCTGAGTACCTGTTCATCACAGGCAAGGAGCTTACACCCTGATCAATGTGCTGGAAATCCTCCTCTCTGAGGTGTGAATATAACATAGAAGAAAACTTTTTTCAGGTTTCAGAATGACCCATTACTAACCCCTCTCTCCCATCCATCTGGGAGGAGAGTAGTTCATCTATAATTGGGATGCCCTCATGGATCTTGCTGTTCAATTTCTAAGCCTCAGTTTTCCCAGCTATAAAACTGGCTATTTAAGGAACTTCTGTAGGGAGTGGAGGGAAGGGGAGGGAAGAGGAGGGGAGGGGATATTTAGCTTCATACTGAAATTTTTATGAAATCCAGCACAACTTTTGCTCAGACTGACTGGACCAGATCATTTGCAGTACAGCACAGGCTCTCCCTGCATAAATATTTCCCTCAGGAAATAAGATGTTCAGGCTTGAGACCACTGAGAATCAGTTATTCCTCAAAACTCTAGGCTTATTTTATCTCTGGTTTTAAAAATAATAGGAAGAGTTTAAAGCTCTGCAGAAGTGCCCCAAATCCTGCCCAAGTTTGCTGTCACAAAATAAAAAGTACAGGACAAAGCTGGAGAGATATAAAAATAAAGGGACACTCCTAAAAACTTGACTCTCTGCCCAAATTTTTAGTGCTAAATGCCAACATTCAATTTCTTTGTAAAAGGTTCTCCAAAGAAATTGCACCTCTGTTCCAACAAGTAAATCACGATAAATTGAATTTTGATCCTTTTTATTTGGGTAAGGCACTTAGCATTGAATCAAATTCCTTGCAAACAAAGTCTCCTGTAGACAATGAGGAATCTGCCTGGCTGTGCAGAGTCCTGCTTGCTCCAGATCTCAGGAGCTGCTTTTCAACGTCAGAAGTAAGATGACCTTTGGTATCAGCAGTTGATTTTAATCATCACAGAAACATAGAATAGTTTGGGCTGGAAGGGACCTTTAAAAGTCATCTCATTCCATCCCCTGCCATGGCCAGGGACACCTTCCACTGGACCAGGTTTCTCCAAGCCCCATCCAGCCTGGCCTTGGACACTCCTAGAGATGGGGCAGCCACAGCTTCTCTGGGCAACCTACGCCAGTGTTTTACCACCCTCATAGTAAAAACCTCACTCCTTGTATCTAATCTAAAGTTCTTGTTTGGTAGGAGCATGTTGGGCTCAGTGAACCGTGCTGACCTCTTTAGGTGTTGCTCTGCCTTCCAAATGCACCTGGGGCATGAGTGTGCAGCAGCAGCAAATGTGCTGCCTTGGAACATCAGGGAGCAGTCTGCAGCTGTCAGGATCACCTCTGGGTCCTTCCATGCTCCTGCATCCTGGACAAACATAACACTCTCACTCATTGCTGCGAGCCCCAAAGGAGACAGAATGGACCTTGGAGAGGTGCACAGTGTGTGTGTTTATGACTGCTTCCTGAAATGCATGGGTTTAAAAATACCAAGTGCACTGGAAGAGGTTTTTAAGTTTGTTTTTTCAATTACTACAGGGCTCTGTATTACTACGGTAATTTTTTCCCTGATACATTACATAAAACTGCCTTAACAGTTCTCAAACAACATTAGATGTCACTTTGACATTTCCAGTGTGCACTTTAAGGAAAGTTTTTAAGAATTGAAAGGTAAAACTTTGAGAAAACTTCCATGTAAAAATAGTTCAGATAAACCTCAAAAGATTTAACAAATATAGAACAACCAGGGCAGTAAAATGGATACATGTAAGTGAACCTAAAGGGGTTTTATTTTCCCTAATTCCAGTTGAACAGCCCATTATGTCTTTTCCTGGAGCTTGCAGACTTGAAAACCGGTCACAAGCTGAACTGGTTGGGATACGTGATCTATAAATATTAGGGTAGCTAAAGCATGAAAGCAGATGATGTGAGGTTGGGTTTATGATACTGATGCTATCTCCTTTTCTTTCAGAATTGCCTGGAGTTATGAGATGGAGCCTTCTGGGTTGTATAAATGTTACATAGTTTAGTGAGTGTATGAAAGAGGAGTCAGTCTTGAGAGCATATGGGCATTGGCTGCTGCTTCTCCTGAGGGCCTGGGACTGCAGATCTGTGAAGCTGAGCAAAAGGGGAACATTTTGTTTTGTTTTGTTTTGTTTTTGAAAGATCCAGCCATTCCTCTGATATTGCCCAGGTGTGGATTTGAAGCCCTAATTAAGCACTCACTGTTGGCAACAGGAGCTTTATTGCAGACTGCAGTGAAACTGAGACCCTAAATCACTAATTCCTTTTAACTAGGGACACATGGATTGTTTTCCTATTTACTGAAGCAAACCCTTGTAGTAGGTTTGCAGTTCAGCTGATGGTCCTCTGGGTATGAAAGGAGACATGATCCACTAACCCACAAAGAAAGGCCCCCAAGGAGCCTCCAGCTGATGGAAACAGATGATGGTTCCATGTAAATCAACCGATCAGCAGTCATGCTGATTACCAGCAGCTCCAGATCTGGTTCTGATGGCAGCCAAGCCTCTTCACCTCTGGGTGATTGAGTGTTGTCTCCATTCCCAGAGGCCCAGATCTGGATCTCATTGTGCTGGACCTAGGTCAAGCACTGAAGGCATCCTGTGAGCCAGCATTCCCTGTTGTCTGCATCTGCACCTTCATTAACTTTCAACGTTGCAATTATGATAATGCTGGGGGATATTGCTGCTGTCTTGGGCAGAGAAGATGAGTCAGCCAGAGAGCTGAGTAGAATTGAAGTACTCAAGGGCTATGAGATTGAGGGCTATGTCTGTCACTGCATGTACATGGACATGTGCGTGCTTTCCTAGTTTTGCTCTGAGAACCATCTTCAACCACTTTTCTACAGCCACCATCCTTAAACGAACTCCTCCTTTCTTGCAGCTTCTCCTGCTCTTCTCTTGTAATTGCACTTTCACATTTGGATCCAGCCTTGCATGGACTTCTCCCCCACTACCCTCCCTGTCTCTGAGACTTGTTGGCCTGGAGACCTGGGAGAGGAATTTTTTCCATATCTTCTGCTGTTTGTGCAATGATTTCCACCTCCCCATGTTCCAGGTCCTCCCACCTAATCTAACTCCCTTCTGCACATTAAGCTTCCTCCAGAAGACTCAGCAGTGCTAACCCTTCATCCATTAAATGCCTGCCCTGTCCCAGCAACTTGTAAGAGTGGAATGACAGATTAAAATCGTGCTAAATGAATACCTGATGTGGGCTTTGCAGAGTGCCACTTCTTGTAAAACCAGAGAACTCAGCTGCTGAACTCTTTGGGGCAGGATCTGTTTTGTATTTATATCCTGTAAATTTTCAAATCCATTGCTGGTGCTAACAAATGAATAGTTATGATTAATCACCTATCATTTTGGGCCTGATCCAGCTTTTGATTACAACCTTTCCATGTGCTGCATGGGAGTTGGATCAGACCCACAATCCAGCCTCTTTTTAGCTCAGTGCAGTCCTTGAGGGGACTTTATCTTGTCTGGTTTAAGGTGTTTGCATTTGGGCAGTTTCCCCTGCTTTTGTGAAGGTAACATAAAGCGACACATCAAATCTGGAGATGTGACCACCAGGGACCTCCAGAAACTGGTGTTTGGGGTCTGAGAGACTGTCGTATTGCACATCTTTACTCACTCCATGAATTTTAGCTATATGAGGCTCGTGAAATGATATAGACTATGAAATAAAACCTCCTCATGACAAGGATGGAAAATTCAAATATCTTAAAGCCAGCCTGGGCAGTGCTCTTGTGGTATGGTGCTGCAGCTCAGAGAAGGTGATCGAAGGAAAGATGCCAATGTGCTGTTTTTTGTCCGCTAGTCACATGAGGGTTTTAATTAGCATCAAAACTGCAACTGTGAATCCTTTTATATACAGCAGAAAACAATGAAAAAGCAACTCCAGGCATGAATGGGTCTCAGGTGATGCAGCTCAAGCAACTAAAAATTGATACATGATCAGGTGGCAGGGTTTACATGCATGCCCCTAGAGCACATCATCCCTTCTGGTAAAGACACCATCCTTGAACCTTATAAGGAAAATACAAGAAGGAATCCAACAGACAACTGAAGAATAAATCACGGTTTTATGTACATGGAGCAGGTCCAGAACATCATCCCATCCTCTGAGACACCTCTGTCCCTCTGGTAACATGGCGAAAGGTTTCCCTCTGTAACAAGATACACTCTTCATCACCACACCAGCAATGAAGCAACATCTCACGTTCTGCCAGACACCTGGCCAAATTCTTCCACCTCTGACCCCTTGATGAACACCCCTATCTTCAGTGAGAAATACTTTCTGAGATTTTCACATGGGGCAGAACTGTTCCTCATTGAATATAAATCCTGCTGCTGCAGGAAATGTCTGTAAATTAAATACTTTCCTAAAATGGATCAACCGCCTGGGAAAGTGCAGGCACAGCTCATGAGCTAACCTCAAATGTTTATATGTAAGAGATAGTAGGTGAAATATTTATATCTCTACCCATGTTAGGCAGGATCTATCTATCTGAATATGCTCATATGCCTTATGTTAGCATCTAATCACTCCTTCAGCATTAAAGATCTCAGCAGATTGTCCATGTGAAGTAAGGTGTGAGGTATTATCATCATTATATGGAGAAGTAGCTGATGAATACAGAGATTGTCCTGCCAAAAACAGCTCTGCTTGCCCAGTTAATGGATTCATTCCCAGAGGTGCTGGCCCCTTCACTGAAGTGGAGTTCTGGGAGTAGTAAGGCAATTGTTGTTAACCCAGCTTTGAAAAGGGCTACCTTCATGCCTGCTCCTCTCAAAGCTGATATAGAGCACTGATGGTGCCAATCCCCAAATTTGGAAACATTTTTCTGATTGGCACTTAAGCTGGGAGTGATGGAGATACTCCCACCTTGGCTGTTCAGAGCGTGAGGTCCAGCATGAAAAAAGCCAAACAGTCCTGTGTGCCACAACTCCTGGGCCATGTCAGAATAGATTTTGTTCCTGTTAAGAGCCTCTCAAAGAATTTATCAGTTCCTGCTTACTGAAATAATGTAAAAAGCAAGGCTTAACCCCATAAACAGAGGGATTTTTCTTTTTCCATGAGTTGTTGTCTTATGAGGCAGCACAATAAATTTGAAATTTGATTTTCAGGGTGTCAGAAACCAGGGAGGCAATGATGACTCCCTGATAGGAAGGGAAGCAGCTCCCATTTAGAGGTTTTAACAGTAGCAATGCATCTTTCCTCTGCTGAGTTTCAGTGCCAGCAGTCTGCAGGCAGCACTCAGAAATGCTGTGCTGCTTTAAATCCCAGTTTCAGCTTTGTATTTCTGCAGAATCATAGAATCAGAGTTTGTGTTGGAACTCTTGGAGGTTATCCAGTGCAGCCTTCTCTGACCAGGTCTAATTAGACCTGGTTTCTCAGGGACTTGACAAGTCCAATTTTGAACAACTCAAAGGATGGAGATTCAGTTGGGAACAACCCATCCTTTAGATGAGTCCATTCATGGGGATAATTTTTGGATTTGTTCAGGCAGTTCAAGGAAAAGGAAAGATGTTTTGTAGGCAGATGCTCTGTTACCTGGGCCTGAACACTGTATCCCACCAATATTCCAAGACCAAAAATATTCCCTTACCCAGGTTTGTCAGCACACGTAGCTGCGGCAGAAGGTTTTTAGTGGTCTTATAATCACCTTTTGAGGACAAATTATTGGAGATTCTAGTTCAAGCAAGATGTTTGCTCCTCATAGATTTGTATTACTTGTTCAAGAGTTCCAGACATACAGGAGAATTTTGATTGGCAGTTCAGATGAGGATTAAGAGTTTGTGGGGTGCTCTTTTCCCCCGGTTCTTCTCTGATACCGTGAAATCATCCTCTGGATCTTGCAGAATGAATGAACCAGCTAAAGACCTGAAAGGTATTGATTAAATCCCTTCACTCAGCCTTGAGAGAAAAGGAAACAAAAATTTATTAGGAAGATCCTTCTATAAACAGTTCACAATTGTAGGTGTTAAACAACCCTTTGCTCAGAGTTCTAAAGGAATATTTTTCTTGTCTCTTCTCTGAAGAAAAGAATCTGTCCCAGCACTTTTTCTTGCCTTCTGAACAACTGAAGAGCAATTCTGCGCCATGCTACATCTTGAAGAGTCGAATCTCTTTAAGTCAAACTCTTCCTCATGAGAAATCACTGTCATAAGCCCAGCAGCTGATCTGGGTGTTTGGAAAGGAGACAGTCCACACAGAGTGCAAAATTATATTTTACCCTGAAATAAATGAGTGCCAATGCATTTATCTATGTATTTTCTTTTTGCTCTGAGACTGTGCAGTCCAGTCCATGGAAAACACTTTTTTGCTCCTTCTCAACATCTGCCAGGGAGGTTGTTTGTACAGATTTTTCATTGCTTTGTTTTTGTTTCCCTGAAAGGATACATGCTAAATCTTCAGGGTCAAACACGTTTTCCTTGAGACTCAACATGCTCATTGACTAATTGTGCTGGCATGGAAATGCTTCAAGATAACAAAAGGTGGCCTGGAACATGGTTGGATGGGAACAGGAAATATTATCATACAGAAGGGGAATTTTCAGGACAGACACACTCTCCCTTCTCGCAACTCAGTGCAAGCAGGCCCTGGGAAATGATTGCAGTGCTCATGTCAAGCCATCATGTGTCTTTAGATCACGCTGAAGTGGAACTTCTTGGCAGCTCACAAGAAGCACAGTGGTTTGAACACTGGCAATCACTGTGAAAAGGAGAGAGAAAGTAACAAAGTCCCAGGATGGAAAAAGATGAAGGCAGATGTGATTCAGAGGAACCAGGCTTTGCAGAGTCAGGAGGAGTTTGTGTCTCACTGCTTGTTTTCAACACACTTGGTGTCTGCATTGGGAGCACAATTTCAGGGGCAGGGTCTTCAAGGGCGTGTGAAGTCACTTGGCTTCTTGACATGTTTTGGTAAAAGACAAGCATTTGCTCCTTATCAGACTGGGTCCTGCATCATGGTCTTGGTCTAGTTGATCAGGGCATTGCCAAAATCTCTAAGGAAATTAATTGGTGAAAAACAGTTCAGATGGGAGAAAATCAAGTTAATTTTGATGCTCTGGCTTGCTTGCTTCCTTTCTTTCCCCATTAGATGCTCTCATATTCCTTTCTCCATGGAATTACCTGAGCTGTGCAGAGCCTGCATGTTGTGGAGACAGGCAGAGAATAATTACTTCACTGCTGAAGAGGATTTTTTATCCCAGAATTTGATATTACTCCTAATTTCCTATGGAAAGCAAGGTGTTAGAACTTGACTTCAAAAAAGCAAACCAACAACCAGAGGATGCCCTGTCCAGCTCTGCCCTGGAGCCAGCAGCTTTGTGCCAGCCAATCTTAAAGACCTTCCTGGGGATGTCAGCTGGGGAAGTGATGGGCAGTCCTCAAAGTGAGGGATTCTGGAGATCAGATATTAAGCCTTTCTGAGGTGTGCATTCCCCAGAAGCTCAACTATCCCAGCAAGTAGGAAGGTTTTCTCAGGCCCCATTCTCAGAAGAATTCCAGTCAAGTTGAATGTCCATTTCTAAAAGATTGCTCAGAGTTGTTGTTCCCATCCCTGGAAATGCTCAAGGCCAGGTTTGACAGGGCTTGGTCTAGTGGAAGGTGTCCCTGCCCATGGCAGGGGGGTGGAACTGGTTGATGACTAAGGTCCCTTCCAACCCAAACCATTCCTTGATTCTAAAATGCTTTCATTTCAGCAATTTCTAACAAGAACAGGATCTGCTGATGTGTTCCAGTTCTCTCTATGCTGTTTTTCCATTGCACATGTGTGCTATTGGGATGTTGTGAACCCTCCTGAAAGTTTTGCGTTGGAAGGGGTGAGAGAGAAGATGAGATGAACATGTCTAAATGAGAAATAACGAATGCTGCATGTGCCAGATATCATCTTGCACTTTCCTTGCTGGACACACAGTGTCATCATGGAAAACGCAGAGGTTTCCCTTCCTCTAGTCAATGGTCCAGTTTTCCTCCTCAATCTTTTTTAAACATATCCTCTGTTCATCCCCAGGCTATGGCACCAGTACACGAGAAAATACATGCTGAGATGGGTATGTCCTGGCAAATTCAGGGCCACTTGATAGACCTTCATAAACATTAAAAGTGCTGCAAGGGGGAAAAAACCCCCAAATCCTTGAAAATTAAAACCTTCTCTTAAGATCCTTCTTCTACAGGCAATTTACTTCACAATAAGACATTCTCTGGGCTGTTTGCTTGCAGAAACAAATTAAGGAGTACTTTGAAGGATCTGGAACACATTATTGAGGTGTAAGAAATCAAATCTTTGTAATTAGGACAAAAATAGGAAGCAAATCCAGACATTAAACAAACCAAGCATTCAGGTCATCCTGTGAGACAAATATGAGTCCTAAGAGGAGCAGTAACATTTTGCCCAGACTGAGGGCTGATTTTCAAGTTACTCTGGAGAAAAAACAGGGACAGGAAAGAATAAACCAAGCTTTGAGCTCAGCTGAGTCTTAGCCAAAGATCTGCAAGAATTCAGGGTCAGATTTGGGGAATCCAGGCTGATGGATGAGGTAGGAACCATGTCAGACAATGAGTTTGAGGTGCTTTTAGTGTCTTCACACACAGTTGGGACATATGGCTATTCCTCCCAGCAGCTAGCATAGTTTGCTGCCCTTTTTCATAGCTGCGTGGATCTGATAGCTAGTGAGAATGTTTCTGGAGCTGGATGGGATAAACAGAACTAATGTGGGTTCAGCTGAGTGTTTATCTGGACTTAGGCTTGTTTGGGCTTATGCACACCTGCACACAATGACAGCGGTGCCCTCAGCTCCATCATGAAGGGTTCATTCAGTGTGTGGTTTATTATAGGTAGGTCTCACTGAGTCTGAGATGTAAAATATCTCATTACCAAATGAACAAGAAATTAACTGGACAGATTCGCAGCACCATTGGCTCAAAGTGAATTTAAGGAGGAAACAAAATATACCTCTGAAAAATCTTCATTTAATGCACAAAGGTTTCTGGAGTAAATGGATCTGTCTCTCAATTTGTCTATCTCTTCCATCTTTGCTAACCAATGATGACTGGAAGCAAGATCCCAGATTCTGCAAGAAGTGCTGTGCTCCTGATGCTACATCCCTAACACTGTTCTTATGGACATCATTTTTATTTCCATATAAAATGCTTGCAGTGGCACTGCGGATGATGACTTGTGAAGGAGAATTAACAGTAGCAGACAAAATCCCAAAGGAACCATCTGATTTTCTTGTGCCATAAAAGACCTAGTTGCAGGAGGAATAAGAAGAAAGAGCACCAGAAAATACAACATGGATGCAGACTTGTTTTGAAAACAGATAGCTTATTTTATTTTGACAGGATATGAATTTCATAATATCCTGCTCTGAAGTGTTTGTGGAGTATAGGCGATCATGAATTATTGAGACCAGATCATGAGGCATAGGATGAAATGGGACCTCTTAGGTCAAAAAGTCCAGTTCTGTGTTAATCATACTTAACCATATTATTTAAATTAATTCAGAAAATGATCAGCTTCATCTGAAAACATAGTGATTTCTCACACAGCCCTGATTTCTTTGGAAAGTTGTTCTCGATCCTCCCAATTCTGCACATGAGAAATAGTCTACTTTCTAATCTCACTTCATTAGTCAATAAGTTATGGCCATTTGTGCTATATTTTTTAGATATATGGAAGCCAAATATCTCACACTCTTCTTTCTCAAGGTGCCTAAAATAAAATTAACAAAGAAAGAAAGTCAATGTAACATAAAATTAAATCATAGTAAAGTGTTCCATTGCTATTATTAAATGAATATCTGACCAGAACCTTCACATCTGAACAGTCTTGAAATTTAAGGCAGATGGGATCTAGCTCTGTGTTAATTGCCTGGTCTTCCCTGCTTAATAACCTCATGTCTTGATGAAAACCCTGTGTGCCAAACCCCCAGAAATAACCAAAATGAGCACCTGGAGGAAATGTGGAATGTAGTGGGATTTGGGGAAGCGGTTGGTGCTGCAGTTCCGCTGGCACTTTAAATTGTCTGAAGCCAACTCTAACAGGAACCATGTATAACTTTTCTATCTCTGGCTCTAGTTTCCCACTTTCCACTCCCTCCTTGGACCAGCATGGATATTTTGTTCAGTGAATCAGTGTGAGAGACCGATCTACTTTCAAACAAGCAACACTGGTGCAAAATGGTTGGGGAGAGAAACAGGAGATTCTTCTGATACACCTTTTGTGCTTTAGGAGGGACTGAATCATGTTTCCTGAAGTGTCTCTTGTCATTAACTAGGGTGTGGCCCAAACGTTGTTCAAACATCCACCTCTTACACCTCCGGGTGGTACGATGGGCACCCTTCCACCTCTCTGAGGTCTCCTTAGAGCTTAGGCAATACTATTTTGTGGTTTACCTCCCAGCTGAAGTCACCTACTGAATGAGCGCTGAGCCCTGCAGAAATCTGTTAATGCCACTTTTCCTGATCTAAACAACACAAAGAAATCAATGCCAAATATGTACTGAAATGAGCTATGGCAAAAGGTGCGTGATTTAGTAATGTGAAGCATAGCGAGCTCCTGTCAACTGTCTTCAACACCTCTGGAAATCAGGCACCATCTGCCCCCAAAAGTGAGGCACATCAGCTCAGCTGTCATTTTTGAATGCATTGGCCTATGGCCCAACATCTACACATTCTTGAGTAACCAATCCAGCCAAATCAGCTGGATTTAGCATTTAACAAATCAGCGATTGGCACCATAAATGTATGTATGGCACCATAAATGTAACTCATGGTATATATAACACAGAGAACAGAGCAGATTAGTAAGAAACAGGAGTGCTTCACAGTTCAAGACAACACCAGCAGGAGTTGTCGAACAAACAGAAAATGATGTGTAGTTATTAGAGCTGGAGTTTTTCCATTGGCTAGTGAGACTTCTCACCATCTGGGAGAGCTTTGAAAAAGAGCAGGAAGAGGCTTGATGAATGTTGTGTGGGGGAGTGTTGTGCAAAAGAAGGTTTGACAGGCTGAGCAAGCCAAGCAAAAAAAGAGCACAGCCAAAACAGAGACAGAAAGGAGCGAGAGGGAAGAGGCTGTGTGGGAGATGAGAGGAGAGGCTTGACTTGAGCATGAAAGAGGTTCGTCAACCCACGACAGTCCACATCACTCTGTGTGTGGGAGGCTATAAGATCCTTGCACTTCTGTGAAGACCAAGGTGCTGCAAAGCTTTGGGCTGCCACCACAAAACACCTGGCTGCCTCTCACCAGTCCCCTCAGGTGACCCCACCAGCTTTCATGAAGAGGTGTGTCTTTGGGAAGGGTGCACGAGGCCTGCTCTGCTAGAAGGAGAACTGCTGGGTGGATCCACCAGCACAACAACCATTTCACCAGAGCAAGTGATGAGCTTCAAGCATTTAAGGGAGAGGCTCAAGGTACCATTGGCAAAATGGTTTCTTTGCTGAATGGACCGCACAGCTGCCAGGAGTAGTTGCAAGTAAGGTTATAAACAGCATTGTGAGCATGGGTTTTGGTTGGCTGGTATGTGTGGACTGACTGTGGGGGGAGAGAGAAATGTTCATCTGCAAAGTTCAACCTACTATGAAATGTGAGGAAAAGCAATCCCTGCTTTTTTCACTTTATCTCTCTGAAGAACAACAGTGCACCTACACCATCACTTTCATGCCATCTCTTGCAGGGTTTTCCAACCTTCACAGCTGCTGTTGCCTTCTAACTTTCTCCCTCTATAAACATTTCTTGCCATTCATCCCTTTTCTCCCTGATAATGGGCCTCTCACCATGCTCTGAGTTGTACCTACCACCCTTATCACTGTGCTGCCAAATCTGGCAGGACCAGTGCAGATCCCAAGCTGAAAAGCCTGATGCTTTGTCGCTGGTGTTTGTCCATGTCCTTGTGAGTGCTGGGAGCTGCAGGTCTTCAACAGGATGGTTCTCAAACTTCTGGAATACTTGGGCCAAAAGAATTTTGTGGGTTATCAGTTACCATGAACCACCAAACTTTGAAGTGAAATAGTTCTTCAATAAAATTCCACAGAGCAGGTATTATGGCCTTGTAAGCCTGTTTTGTGATTTAACTCTCATATTCATCCCCCAAGAAAATGTTATTGGCTTCAATGAAAGCTCTTCTCAGTTCTGCAGAAATAAGTACTTTGAATATTAGCCTCTGGCTATGCTAGAGTGCCCTAGAGGTGCTGCAAATTCTACTCTGATCTAAGTAGGGATAGAGTGAAAATGGAAGGCCTTGAGGCTGTATTGTTTGTTTCATCATTATCACAGATTCAAAGCAAGAACTCCATCAAGGTTGTATTTTTCCCCTCCTGTTCTTGCGTCTTTGTACCAACATCCTTAAGAAAGACTGTGAGAGATCTGTAACAATAGTTCCTTGGAGTTGATAGGAGCTTGGGTGATGAACCCAGCTCTTGCTGGGTCAGTGTGATAGTGAATGAGAACAACAACAGATTGGCAAATGAGACAACTGCTGCAAGACTAATTAATAATAACTAATTAACTAATAATTAGTGGGCTAATTATTTCAGTATTTCCCTCTTTATAATTGCTGCTCTAGATGTTCTCTATTGACTGTTCGCAGAAAGAGGGAACAGGGACTGTGGACTCATCCAGCGTTATAGATCCAAATTACTTGGATGGTCTTCTTAAGCAGCTCCTTGTTTCTAGGGACTGTGATGGGCTGTGTAACTTGTTAGCCGTGTGTGTGTCTGCATACACCCATGCACAGAAGTGCATGGATGGGCAAATATAACAGACCCACTGCTGCGAAGAGGATCTGGAAAAAACTCAGATCTCAGCATTCAACTGTAATAAGTCACATAGCTATTGATGCAATCCTTTCCATCAAGGACTCCCAAAGCATTTTAAGGAACCAGTATTTTCAATCCCATCTAAAATAATAGCTTCAAAGGAGTTACACCAAGTCCAGTCTATGTCTGCAAGACTTGATGAGAAAACCCACATTTTCTCTCTCCTTTCAGATACTCTCAAACTCTGCACTTACATATTGCTCTATTTTATACATCTGTTGGTCAGTAATGGACAGAAAGGTTTCACTCCATTTTTTGCACTATGCAGTCACAGATCTAATCCCCATGCCCCTCCCTTCTCTGATTTATGAGAGCAGACCAGCCCTGCAACCTTTTTCTTTTAACACTGCACCTGCACATCATGGCTAACAGCTTTAGCTGCTTTCCTGCAATAACTCATAGGATCTCTTTCCTAGGCAGCCACACCTTTACATTAGCAGACATTTCCTCTACTGGTTCTTTGCTCTCTGGCTCATTTTTTGACTGCCCTCAGCCTTTCCCCAGAGGCCGAAGTGATCTAAATCCTGTGGTAACAGACTGTCCTGTGTTTGTGGTGTGCTTAACTCCTAAGTCAGCATCACATTTGGCTTCGCTGCTCTCCTTCCCATTAGCTCCACCACTGCTGTTAAGAAAAGCAATCCTACAGCTGAGGTGCAACGTACATAGCCAGGGAAACTCCCCTGTCAACTTCTTTCCCAGTAGTAGTTTTACTCTTCTTTACCTTCTGACCTGCTTTTGTCTCGAATTCTTTTTATTGGGGCACTTTATGTGTCCCTGATCTCAAGACTCTGATTACATGCTCTTTAAAAGACTTCTGAGAAAAAGGGAGATCTCTATCTCTATCTCATCTCTATCTCTATCTCTATCTCTATCTCTATCTCTATTTCTACCTCTACATCTCTATCTCAATTTCTATTTCTATTTCTATCTCTATATCTCTATATCTCTATATCTATATCTCTATATCTATACCTATCTCTATCTCTATATCTCTCTCTATTTCTATTTCTATCTCTATATCTCTATCTCTATCTCTATCTCTATCTCTATCTCTATCTCTATCTCTATCTCTATCTCTATCTCTGTCTCTATCATCTCTATCTCATCTATCGCATCTCTTTCTACCTCTATCTATGTCCGTCTCTAATCTATAACCTCTGTGTCTTCCTCTCTCAGTTATACCAGGGTCCAGCACAGCTGGTGAATTACACATCTGAGCTAAGGGATGGGCTTCATGACCTGCTACAAGAGCTCATGTCCCAGTACCTCCTTGACTGAAGCAGACTATGACTTGAGGAGAATTTGGCCCTGAAGTGCATGTCATGCCATTTCCAAGGTGGTCTTACTTCCGTGTAGAGGCTTTGATTTTCCTTCATATCTGAAAGCTGGAGCAGCAGGGAGACATTTGTACTTAAAAATCTCAGAATAGAAAAGGGATCTGTTATGAGGAATTCCTTTATTTTACAACAGGAAAAGTAAAGAGAACAGCTGAGCACAGCTCTCCACTAGCACTCATCTCAACTATACAGCATCTTCTTTTCAAGGTGGCCACTTAGATAGGAGAGCTTTGAAGAAAATTGGCCACTTCCAGCCACAACACTATGAGACAGAGCCAGGCCCTTTTGTGCTCTGTTTCCTCTCTGGAGAAAAGCAAATAGTATGGGGTCTGACCATGGAGTTAGGTGTTTAGTGAAAAAAACAACCACTATTGCTTCTGCACAAAAATGAAAGCTGGGACAAGAGCCTCAATGCATCTTCAAACAAGGAGGGAACAGAGCTCAGGTGAGTCCTTAGGCTGGGAAACTTCTCAGCGTCATTTTTTAGAGTTAATGGTCAGGCTCAGCTGCAGTCACTATGTGATCCAGCCACTTTGCAGATACCTGCTGTCTCCCACATCTTGCTATCACATTCTTTACCTTCAGCTCAGGTCTGCTGTGCCTACTTTCAGATGGAGTCAGACAGACATATTGGGAAACCCTGTATAGATGTAAAATTACCTTACATCACAGATATGAAAGGGAGGCATCAGTTTACAGCGGCAGAGGATTTATCTCCAACTTGCTAACCTGAAGCAAGATTGTAGAAGGCAAGGAATCCAATATATGGAAATAATAGTGATTAAAAACAGTTTTATAGCTAAAGCATGCTTTTCTCACCCAAAACAAAATGTGGAAGCACTGTTCACGCACCAAACATGCAATTAAAAAGGATCTAAACCAATCTATGTATCTATGCATTGCAATCATTATTGCTAATGCATTTTATTGGGTATTCAAAATCAACAATGCACTGCTCATGTGTGACACACCTGCTGGGTTTTCATGTTCTGTGATCATTATTGTAAAAGATGCTGTTTGAGAAAGAGAATTCTGGATTCATCACCTCTGAAGTAAGACATTAGGAAGCCATAGTGCGTCTTTATCACAGAATCACAGAATGGTTTTAGTTGGAATGGATCTTCAAAACCATCTCTTTCATGGCAGGGGCACCTTCCACTAGACCAGTTTGCTCCAAGCCCTGTCTGACCTGGCCTTCCAGGGATGGAGCAGCCACAGCTTCTCTGGACAACCTGTGCCAGGGCCTTCCCACCCTCACAGGGAAGAATTTCTTCCCAATATCTAGTCTAACCCTGCCCTCTGGTAGTTTAAAGTCATTATCTCTTGACCTTTTCTTTCTCTCTTGAAAAGAAAGACAGCCGCCATTTTACCATTAAGCCTCTTGATATCATTCAGATTGATACTTGTGATCAGAGTGCACTGACAAAATGTCCCAAAATACCACCTGCAGATCCACTGAAGCTCTGGGATGAGACAGCCCATAGGGTTTATTTCTCCTTTAGATGTGCTCCAAATCCTACAGAGGCCAGCCAGGGACTTCTCACCGAATCAGGCCATCTGCCTCACTCTCTATCAACAATTCACTGCCTGCAAGGAGGGAATAAGTGAGTCCAAGAAAACTGGATTCAATTACTGGTTCTGCCAATTGCTTTCTCAGTAGGTTTATGGCCTCTATTTCTCCTCTACTTCTTGTTCACTTTGGCTTATCCTTGTGGCACCAAAGCAACATCAGTCTCCACTGGGATACTGAGATGCTGTTGCACTGCAGACACATTCCAAAGGAAAACACACATAATTCAATTATGTAAATTTCTCAGTTCTCCTTAGTTCCTCATGTTAAATAGCTTCACAGCTTCATTCCACAAGAGGCAGAATGGACACCCTGACTTGCAGCAAGTGACCACATAACCCAGTGTCTTCAATAGGAATGTAAACAGCATAAACACATTTGCTTCTACCCTTGATCTGACCAATTCCTGCATAGGAAACCTAATAGCTGAAGTATGTCTAGTTAGAAATCTCCTATGGATCTGTCTTCCAAGGTCTCATCTCACGCACATGGTCGTGTTTTGTGTCTAGCACATCATCTTTTGAGGAGATCTGTGGGTTAACTGCTCACTTCATGGACCCACACACAGCTGGTGAAACTCACTGGTGAAGTTCCTGAGTCAGCCTGTCCAGTGTTGCAAAGTTTGCAATAATTACCCCAGGTAAGCATTTCATCCAAGTGAGCATGCTGCGGGGAGTTCAAACTTGGTGTATCTTAATACGTAACACTTAAGTCATCAAACACTTCTATAAGCTGGTGCCTCGAGCCCCCTTTCCCTGTAAAATGTCAGCCAGGCCCATGGCTGCAACCTGCCTCTGCTTTGAGGCAATGCAGATCATAGCCTGGAAACTGAAAAGCACCTCAGAATTAAAGGCTCTCAGATTGTATGCCAGTGCCTCAAGAAATGAAATACAGTTCTACTCCTAAAATGTCAAAGGTATGTCAGTGTGAAGAGGAAAAGGAAAGAAAAAAAAGTGAAAAGTTTGGAAAGAGGTTTTGCTAGCAGCCAGGAAAATGTAATTCCTTTTACTTAATATTTTTCTGCCTCTTCTGAACTTGAAGTTTTGTATTAGTGGAGGAAACACAATGGGGTAAAAAGTTAAAATGGAGTGGGAGCAAATAAGTGCATATTTGCTTTGTGTTGAAGAATCATATGAATAAAGTGATGAAGTCCTTGCAAGTCTTTAACACCCTTCCCCACAGTCTATCTCTGAAATTCCTTCACCTCTCCTCACTCAGCAGCCAGGACAGCAGCTGCTTTCTGTGATCAGCTGTCTCACAGGTACAATCATGCTTGCTCTGAGTGATGCAGCTGAAGAGATGATAGTAATTTTTGGTTTCATAGCACTTCTTTCAGTTCTGGGCACATTTCAAGAGACTCCAAACTTTGACTGACTCAAGGACTACAGGGCAGGAGAGGTGAAGGTAAGGGAAAGATGGGTTACCCAAATGAACAGAATCAAATGACTGCTGCAGAGCTGGAGCAGAAATGATGCAGCACATACATTCTGCATTGCTCCTTGGAGCCCCAGGAAGAGACTGGACACATTGAGTTGTCTTTATCCCCCAAAAAGGACCTCCATGGCTTTTCACAGACCAACACATCTCAGAGCTCCCCTTCTTTTCCCCTGGCTTCCCCACGACTCTCAACGCCCAGCCTTAGTGACATCCCAACAAGGGTGGCACTCCCTGATCACCCCAGCAGTACCCACCATCCAGCTCAGCCAGCACAGAGGTTTCTCTTCCTGCCACCTGAGCTCAAGGCACAGCCATTTGGCACAGGGCCAGCAAGGCTTCTCCCATCACTAGATCCCCATTGGTTGCTCTTCCTTCAAGGGCCTCTGTCTGGCTCTCCTCCACTAATGTTCTCTGTCATTCCAAAACAATCAGCCAGCAACAGTGCTTATGTCTAGTGAGACCAGCGAGCAGTGGGTCAAGAGTGCACCCAAGCAGAATGTGGTGTAAATAACTGACTCCATCTGCTTTGGGTCGGAACAGCTTCAACTCATCAGAGGGAACCAAGGAGCCTCCACGGGTGGTGAAGGGGCTTTCTGAATCCATCTAGGGAGCTGGCACTGGAAGAAGCCAAATATGCTCTTAGTGTTTACGCTGTCAGGCTACGAGGTATTCATCTTCATCCCAAAACACATTCCTCACAGAACACTTCTGTGCTTCAGACTCTGACATCGGGAGAGCTAAGGAAACGAAAACTGGGAGGATGATGCTGAGCCGTCAAGCCTCGCATACAGCAGCAACTGCTCCCACGCCTAGGATGCCTCCTGAGAGGCATCAGGACACTATGATGCTCGGTTTTCATCCTGCCCACAGGCATGTAAAATGAAGAATTATATCCCTAACCACTTCCAGCTTGCTGCCATGTGGGGAAGGTGCAGGGAATCAAAGGGGTTGTTGCAAACCCAAGCTGGAAATTTTCCTCCTTGGGTCCCCTCCAGCAGGCTCAAAACCTTAGAGCAATGAATGGCCAGCATTCCTTGAGAAAGGGATGGTGGGCATTGCTGGTATGCATGGCATGTAGGTACCAAATAGAGATCTAAGTAGGACTACTCCTGCACTGTCACCTCTCCCCAGCTCCAGATATTAAAAACAAGCAAAGTCAGAGCTCTAGCAACCTTTTGGGAATAAGGGTCCTCCTCCTCACCCTTCCTGCAGTAAATGGATCAAAATTTAGAACTCTAAATTGGAACTCAGCTTTGAAATCCAGGCTTGTTTTTGTGTCCTTCATGCCCACGCAAATATTTTCAAGAGAAATTTTGCATTTTGGATGTCTCCACTTTTTAGGCTTGTCCAAAAAGGGATTCCACTAGAGCCCCAGTTCAATGCTGAATTCAACCCACTCATCATGTCCCTATGGTTTGTCTCAAGTTGAGTACCTTCTAAAATTAAGGTACCACAAAATAGAAGCAAATTCTGCAAATTTGGCCACAGATGTTGAATTTCTCATGCAGTGCTCCTTTTGTCCCATGAACAGAATTTCTTTCAGTCCTCAGACTAGCCAGACACCATTCTTAATATTTTTCTTAACATTTTTCTAAATACAATAAATTTACAAATTTAATATAATTTTTAGTGCATGTTTTCAATAAGAGGCTACAGTATATAACCTCTGAAAGCTCCTTTTCCCTTGCAATAGTGATAGAGTAGTAGAGTAGTTTATAGCTCCTTCTACCCAGAACCACCACATCATTTTGACTGCTGTCAGTGTGGCAAAGGAAGCAGGACTTTGGTTATGCATAGGGCAAGAGTCTATTATGAAAAATACCAGGGAATTCCCACAGGGACATCTGCCTGTCCACAAGGACATCTTCTGCAGTTTGTATGAAGCCATGGGAGCTGATGGTGCGGCTCTATCAACTGATGTGCCTGAAGTAACCACAAGCATCTCCCAGCTGTGATCACACATGACACTCCTTTCCCCAAAAGAAATTCCACTGTCTGGGAGAAGGAAAATTACTTGAAAGTTTTGATGGCAACTAAAGCCCTTTTTTGTTCCTCCTCTCACAGAGAGCTGAAGTTTGTGATCACTTACTCTTTGTTGTTAAGTTATCGCCTCCTTGGTAATCTGGCATTTTTCTGCACCCTGTCAAAATCCTTGAAACATTCAGTTGTTTCAGCTAGACTGGCTGAAAACCACATAGGATGAGCCTGAAAATAAACTCCCAGGGCTAAATAAAGGAACTACTTCTTGCACATCCCTTGATGTGTCATTCAGCAAAGTGATGGGAGCTGTGCTTTACCATCTCCAATAGAGAACAAAGAAGCAGGTCCTTTTGAATGTGGTGTCAATAAACATTCTCCTTCCTCACTAATTTAGTAGCAGCACGTGGTCCAAACTTCTGGGGCAGCTATGAGTTCTGGTCTTGAGTTGTCCCACATGGTAGACAGAAGAAGCTGAAATCTCTGGAAGAGACGTTCAACTTGTTCTGCTAAGGAGAACAGAGCAAAGCAGGACAAGATTAAATTTGAAAGTGGTTTTCTTTGTCTTTTGGTTCCTGTGGCTCCTGGCTGCCCTGGCTTCCTTCACTCATAAGCTCCTCTGAAATTTGGGAGGCAACAAAATTCAGAACCTCATAAGGCCACCTGTCATGTGGAAAAGAGGGTCTGACAAGACAGCAAATATCAGAAATTTTTTAGGAAAAGATAAAAAGGCAATGAAGGCTATCCTGGAAGGGGAACATGAATTTTTAGAGAGTTTGTGTTTCCTTCTGTACCTTCAGGAAAGTGTGAGGCAAAGGGAGATGATGACATGGTTCTCCCCACTCATCTGAGCTGCTGGCTACACCCAGCTTCTGCAGAGTGGGATGACAAAGCAACATTATATGATGCAGACTTTACTGGGTTTACAACTCCCAGAAATCACATTTCTCGAGGCTTTCATTCACTCCTCAGCCCAAACAATGGCTGATTCAGACGGGAAAGTCCACAAACTCAGGTCTCCTGCAGTTCTTGTCTCTGACAGTGCTATGGTGCTGCAATAAAAGGATGCATTTAATGGAAGGACTCTGAAAACTGCCCAAGGAGGTGCCACACCAACTCTTCTTCAGACCTTTGGTGTCTTTGGTCACATATAAGGGACCCCACTGATATCCAAATGGCTGGCTCTGAGCCTGGTGTTGCAAGATGAGGAAGCCAAGCTGTGGCACTGAGCCAAGATATAGTCTTAGGAGAAGTGCAAAACAACACAGGCAGTCCAAGTATTTAAACCTTCCTCTTGGCATGTCAGACATGGGAGAGAGAGCAGGAAAGTGATAGCAGGTGGTGTCATCCCCTCTAGCTCCACTCACATATCAAGAGGTGTTTTCACCAGGCTGTAAGGGTCCAAGCCAAAGCACATACCAAATACTGCCAAGCTCTGGCACAGGCTGCCAGGACAGGGGTGAAGTCCTTATATCCCTGGAAGTATTCAAAAGCTGTGGAGATGTGGCACTTGAGGATGTGTTTGAATGGTGTCCTTGGTGGTACAGCGTCAATAGTTAGATTTGATGATCTTAGAGGTCTTTTTCAACATAAATGATTCTATGATTCTATGTCAACTTCAGCAAAGTTGATTCTAGCTATCTTGGGGAGCAATGCCAGAAAAATCCCACATTCAGAGGTTTAGCCTCATCTGCAATTAGTGGTATTATCCCAAATATTACTGTGGATTTTAGATTTGGGGAGGGGTTCTTCATTCCTTTACCTTTTTGTTCCCACACAGACAACGTCAGCAGAACCTGGTAGAGATGTGCCTACAAGGCTATAAGTGAAACTTCCCACCTTGCAGTATGCACCACAATTTGTCTTGAACAAAGATGAGGACAGCTGGGATTTCTATGTCACTTGAGGGCCAGGACTTCAATTTTAGCCTTGTTGGAGTAATAACTGGGTAACACCCTAGAAAGTCCCAGATATATTATTGACTTATAAGTTTATCCTCTTAAAAGTGCAAGCAAACTGTAAGGTTTAATCATGTTTGCTTTCAAGCTGCTGTAAAAAGCAGGACAGTATAACACACAGAAGCTGCAGCTCCTGAAATGCAAAAATCTTCACCTCACTTTAACACTGGCTTTAATGAGATACTGCTTCTTTTTCACGACTTTGCCACTTTTTCTTTCCCTCCCACCTTCCAGTTACAGTATATATATTTATTCTTTCTTATCCTCCTGTTGATCTTATGGGACCCTGCAGTCTTTAAAGATTTTCTGATGGGGAATATAGCACTGGGTATTTGAGGGACAAGCCTACACCTGGTCTGCAAACAGCTGGAGGGGTATCACTACTTTTTGCTTCTCCTCTCCTGGCCGGACTCTCTCTATGCCTCTCTCTGCCAAAAGCACACTGGGGATGAGATGTGCCACAGTTGCTCTGATTCCTCCTGTGCACTCAACCAGGCTGTGTACAATGACCAGGACCCAGACAGAGGGCAGACTGGGGGCACCCACCTCACTGAATGTGTCCTACCCTGGCAAGGGTCAGAGAGGTTTCTAAGAGCCTGTTGGCTTTGGCCTGTGCTGCAAGAGCTGCAGCCCATCACTCTTCTGCTGGTGCCCAGATGAGAAATGGGGATTGTACTTTTCTTATGCCCTGTTTTAAAAGAAATGACAGAAGGTGGTTTACCTCTTTAGAATTTTATTTTGCTGCCAAAACCATCCCTCTCTCTGCACCCTAGTTCCATGCAGACACCGTCTCCAGGTGATCTGAAGCAGATGTCCATTTTTCCCTGATGCTCAGGACTGACCATTCTCTTTTTGAGATGGAGGAGAGAAGTGGCATTTTCTCTCTTCTATAATCCTCTCTAGATGAAGTTGTGAGCACAGCTGGATTTAATGCAGGTGATTGGGTGAGCTCATGAGAAGTTTCCATGGAAGTTGTGGCATTAAAACCCTCCATCCTTTGATGGCATCCCTAAACCCTCACACTTTTGCAGAGAGCCTAATGAAATCAGAACGAAGCAGCAGCCTGTATGTGGAGAAGGAATTTGAGACATTAAACGAAGGGCAGATTAAGGTTAAATGGACCCCAGATCCCTGCAAATATTGCCCCATAAGAGGAAAAACTTACCTGTCTCACAGGATTTTTTCTTTTCCCCCCAAGAGAACTGTAATCACCAAAACTGCACTGTTAAGAGCTTAATACATGAACCACAGGGTGAAATTATGGTTGGTTTAGATCATCTGATGATCAGATCTGATGGGTCCGCTCCAGCTCCATGTATCCCACTGTCTAAAGGGCTGGTTTGCAGGGAGTCCTTTGCACAGAAGCATTTCTTACAATGAAGATGGTGAAACACTGGTAGAGATTGCCCAGGGATATGGTAGATGCTCCATCCTTGGAAAAATTCAAGGCCAGGTGGGACAAAGCTCTGAACAGTCTGGTCTAGTGAAAGATGGCCCTGCTTATGTGCCATGGAGTTTGGTCTAGATGGTTTTAAAAGTCTCTTCCAACCTGACCCTTTCTATGAGCCTATGATCCCGAATGGCTAAGTAAGGATACATCTGCCCATGTCTAGGGGGAAAAAGATGTTAAATTAGTAGGTCTTGCTCCAAAGGAAAATGTTATTGGCTTTTTTCCTTCTTTCTCTTCCTCTTTCAGTTGGGTTCTACACAGCCTATTGTTGCTCTCCACATAAAACCTACTCCTAGTTGCTTTCATAAAATGTCTTTTCTCCCCCACGAGTGATTTCCAGTTGTTCAGGATATGGACTCTGTTCCTGGGAGCACTGTGCCTGCAAGGCTATAGCTCTGGATGCATTTGACTAATGGAGCACACAAATGATTCCCACCTGCAGAAATAGGATGTGATAAAAGACATGCCACTTGTCACCTGCAAACTTGTGATCCAGATATCACAGAACCATGGAAAAGTTTGGA
>WEKY01019613.1:311-46557 GCA_013390045.1 Picathartes gymnocephalus | reverse complement strand
GGAAGGAAGGAAGGAAGGAAGGAAGGAAGGAAGGAATTATATGAGTAAGAGGCTGTTAATATAACAGTGTAGAGACTGCTGGTCTTAGAAAATTTTCCTCCTCTTTTTCACCACGATCCCAGTTACAGCATGGTCTGGGGCAGTAAGTGTACCTGTTTGAAATATATGGACAACTGTGATCTGATTCCAGCTTTCAAAACTTGCTAAATTGGCCAACAGAGAAGCAAATGATGGAAATCTCATATGCAGAAAGCGACGGAGAAGAAGAGGGGGAAAGAAGGGAACCATGAGAGGTTTTTGGTTTTTGTCCCTTTTCTTCTTTAGCGTAAACTGAACACTGAGACACGTGGAAAAGTCATTGCAGTGTGTAAACATTTGTAGAGGAGAGAAAGTATTATTTTTAAGATTCTACAGTTAAAACCACCTGGCTCATCACTTGTTTAGCACATGACATACAGAGAGACTACTAGCAGGTAAATTGCTCCTGGGGAAGGAGGAGAAAGCAAGAAGGAGCAGAAAGAAATCAATGAACAGTCATCTTTGTGGTGATTTTCTCATTGTGTGAGCTGGAAACTGGAAACTTGAAATGGTCTTTGCACCTCGAGTCGTCAATAATTTTCAAGCATCATTCTCAATAAAGGTGTGGACCTGATGAATGGTGATGGAGTACTGATTTTAAGTCTCCTCTTGGCTGAATTGCTTGTTGGGGCTGGCATTAAAAAAAAAAAAAAAAAATTNAAAAAAAAAATTAAGCGTCCTCTGCACCCCCACCCCATTCTTTTTAACCAGCAAGTATTCTAGCATGAAGCTTTTAAATATTTTATATCTAGAGTGCCTTTTTCATTAAGAGTACACTTTTATTTCTTGACATTGAGAAAATGGATCAGGATCATCACTATAAAAAATTTTGTTTAAATGCAGATTTTGAAAGCCTGCCAGGGTTGAATAAAGAATCCCTGCAGAACAAACACTATAAAAATCAATAGTGTCCTTTCCAGGGAGGTATATTTAACTGGTCATGTCTCCTTGCATTTCACTGTAGCACTTTTTGTGGTTTTAAGCCTTTTTTCTTTCATAAATTTGATGCCTTGTACCAGGTTAAACTAAAAAGGACTGTTGCACTCTCTGGGCCTTAAATAAATAACTGATCACCATAATTAAACAGACACTTCTTAAGCTTTCTTTTTTTTTTATTTTCCCATTTTTATTTTTGCAAGGGAGAATTCCAAATTAACTTTAGGTCTGTTCTTTAACGTGTTATTGGCATATACAGGAGTAGCTACTCAACTTGGTATATCTGCAGCCAAAAAAAGAGGTGTCAAAAAGCTCTTAAAGAGTTTATACCCACGGACTGTAGACACTGATATTTCCAAAATTTTAAACCTCAGTTAAAATGTATGTATAACTTTCAGCAATTAAAAAAAATAAATAAAGCAATGTAAATTCTATATGAAAAGAAAAAAAAAGGTTGTCTTGTTCTGCATTGGTTCAGCAAATCCACAGTTAGAGAAATAGACCATAAATATTTCCCTTCATGCATGGTGCATAAGAGCCTTATTACATGTGCATAAAGATTTTGGTCTTCTGACTACTGCACAATCTTGGCAGGGAGGAAAGAAGGAGTGCTTTTGTGACAGAGGATGCACTGGATCAAGTGCTCCTGGAGCCTTCTGTAAGTGCTGAAAAACCCTTCTTGAGTAAGTGAACACTAAAACACACAAGTTATAATGTCCACCATAGCAGTTTGTTGTCTAAATGAAAAAGTTGCAGTGTCAGAGATAAAATACAGTAGAATTCCTGAGTTGCTATAAAATATCCTGTCATGCAAATGTCAGTGCTCTATTGGGTTTTATAAATGATGCACTTCTGCCAGCTCAGATGCAGCCTGGGAGCCTTGCCTATTACAAAGTTTTGCCAAAATGCTTCAAAGTGCTGCAAGTATTTTCTATATCAAATGGTGACATATTTTAAAGTCAAGAGCTGGATTCATCCATCTTCTCTTTTTTTCTCAGTTCTCATCAACTAAATGCAAACTGTTGGATGATTCTTAAGCATTACAAATTTGGGTTGAAAGTCACGTTGTCAATATCAAATGCTAGAAAATATGGCAGGCTTTATGATTTTTGTCATCAATTGTATTTCCACTTTTATTTTGTCCTCTAGGGTTAGCCAGATACTTTTATACATGGGATTCAGATACTAGAATAAAGGCTTCAAGTTTGTTTAAGTATCCTGATTGTGAATGCTATTTCAGTCAAATTAGATTGCCAGAGCATGACAGCAATGTCATTGATTTATTATGTTTTGAAGTCCTTCCCAAACACACATTTCATTATTTTGTTTTGTTTGTTTCTCCTTTCTTTTTGTTTTTTCTTTTTTTTCTTTTTCCCTCTTCTCCTCAAACCTATGCTTCCCGGAAGGATTCTTTGTTTTGGACTGGATAAAATTCATGCCATGTTGTGATCAGTGTCCCTCTGAGGCTTTTTACAAATGACCAAATATCTATATCCTAGACATAAAACCAAAAGTGAAGGGTTGCAGAACTATTGTATAAAAAGGGAGCAAGTCAGGACTTCCAAGGCTTTGCTCTATGACATGAGATCAAATTCTGCTGCAGCTTGTATCCCTCCTAATTCAACTTTAATAAACCCAAAACTACAGGTAAAGACAGACTGCGGTCCATAACTTACAGGAAAGCATCCCTTTTGATCACTTCATCCTCAATTTTATATCTCTCAATATAAACTTTAAAGTACATTGCAGTAAAATGGTGACAGACTGAACATTGCATGAATCCTTCAGGCATAAGAGATGGAAGTGTCTGAGACAAGGTAGATTAAAGAGCTTCTGACACCTGTGCTGTGTGAATGTTACCCCTTGTTGGATGGGCAGCAGACTGGATCAATGAACCAACACGCCCGAGTTATTCTTAACAAAGACCAGATCGGTAGACTTGTTTACTTTGTAGGTTCCCAGAAGCTGTGGTGGCACAGCCAAGGCACAGTAACAAACACAGATGATATGGCTGGAACTGAAGTAACTTAAAGAATTAGGAACCAAGTGGAAACCTTTAAAAAACTCCGGTATGTAACAGCTTATTTTCCCACTGTTTGATGTCTCTGGTGACACATATAATCTTTTCCTAATGCTGGCCTGTGAGGCTATGTTAGCAAGGAAAAATAAAGTTTCTGACTCAGATGAACTTGATTTAGATTCCAACTTGAACACTCTAAGCAAATGAAAGTTCAGGTCTACGCAATGGTTATGATCCACAAGTTAAAATAAATTGCAGAGACCTTTTTTTTCTTGTTGAATTCTTCCTAATATTAAAGATACTTAACCCTGAATATGCTAATCATTTACATGTCAATCTTTTGAAGAATAATTTTTGAAGGCCAAGATAATATTTCTGCTTATGAAAGCACCTGCTTACATTTCAGTGACTTCAGAGAGATGTAAGTATGTAAGAAAACACTTCAGCTCATACTTGAATAGTTTTTTTTTCTCAAGTGAGAAATTCAATTAATAACCGTTAGATATGTTCGTGAATACAATTAGACATGTTTCTAAATTTGTAATGAATAAGTTAATTGTTCTTTGGTATAGTAAAATGATCCATTACTGAAACTCATCCCTTGAGTACTTTGAAGATTTGTATTTCAGCCTTTTACAATACCGGAACATTCTAAACATTGAATGTGGTTTATGCAACATTTTCTCTCTTATTACTAAAAAGTCTTTACATTGATTTGGAAAAAAAATCCAGTGCAAGAATGATCTTATCAAATAATTCATTCATAAATAAAAGGAATAAAATTATCATCTTTTTTTTTCAGAGGACAATGAAATTTAGGCAGAAATCATACTTTCTGGTTTTGAAAATACAGATATGTCTGAGCAAAAGCTGCTTTATATTATGCTCAAAACTATGAAGACAACTTTCCAGGTAAACAATAACTCTTATTTGCTTATTTTGTATGCAGGCATTCAGTCTGGATTTCAAACATTAAAACCAGCAGCTGTATTGCTGATGTGTTATTGTGAACTGCTGTATTTATACCTGCATGAATTAAAATATATAACTTGAAGTTCTTTGAATACTTGCTGTCTTGTAACTATGTATTCTTTTTCATCAAAGAAAACAAAAAGATTCCCTTTAAGATCCAGGCCTTTTAAAATCAGGTCAATGAAACATGTTTATTGAGATTATTGTTTTTAGAGATTAAGATTTAGTTTTTTCAGCACCCACCCTAGAAAGAAAAACTTCCCAGTATTTCAGCATGTGTGTTTCTATGCTCATTTATAATCATGCTGAAACATCTGCCTGAGAACAAGTTTTCTTTAAGGTTTTAGTCAAACAGCCAAAACTTATGCTTTTATCTGTGTGCTTTTCTCCAGAAAACAGACTAACCAGCAAGTGAAAGAAAACACATGCATATAATCCACTGAATTTCAGTTACATTATTTATTGCAACAGAGGGGAAAAAAAAAAAAAAAGGGTGTGCAGGTAGTCCATTTTTTGTCTTCTGATGTGACAGGACAGAATCTTCAAAAACATTTTTTTTTAAAGAACCCTTCCAAAATGGCTTTTCTACACATGCATGTGTCATTTAGATATGTGTTATTTTACTAATACTATCATACCTATTGCTAAGAAGGAGCTAGACAGCTCAAAAATGCTAAAAAATAAATTTGAAGTGTAAAAGACTTCAGTTAGTGGTAAGGAAAGATTGTAAACTTAAACTATTAAGGTAGGTTAATACAATTGAAAATACAAGTGATGAGTGAGCTGTGAATCTGTCAACTTCTCTTTGAATATACACACATTAGAGTGCAGATGAACACAAAACACATCTAAAGTAAGAAACTAAAGGCTGATTAACACTGTGGTTGCTCTTTGTAATTTATAACAGCAAAGTTTACTGTTTCAGAGAATAAATTCATGGGGAGCTGAGATTAAGATGAAATTACTGTCAATAGAACACCACACAAAAAAGCATTATGTAGAGGTTATGCTTTATGGTGTTACATACTACCAGAAATATTTTCCTAGATTTGATGGACTACTGTTTTGTTCTGGTCTAGATATCCCAATGTTCTATGTAATGGTTACCTCAGCTGTGATGCTTAGCACCATAATTAGAAAAAAAGAGGGATAATGCCTTCCTTGCTCTCCCTTCGCAACTCTACCCCTCTGACATCTTATCTGTGGAAAAGTATTGTGTCCTTGAAGAAACCCCTTAATGCAGTAATCAAATCAGTAACTTGTTCAGCTCTGAGATCAGAATCACTTAACATTTTGCTTAGGTATTCATGATTTTTGGTTTTCTCTTTTTTTTTTTTTCCTTTCACTGAAGTTGCTTCATGGCAGGTAAAGTGCCTTCTAACATCTCTTCTGAAATATATTCTTGCTTTAGGAGACAGCTTTCCTGTCTTTCCCAAAAACAAAGGACAAAAAGTCTTTGAACTCTTGAAAGACTGATGCACATGCTTCCTCTGTAAGCAATATGAGTATTAATGAGGGGAAAAATCTTGAACCAATTGTGTTTCAAATGAAATAGGAACATGAGGAATGTCTCCCATGAGAAATCAGGAGTCCATTTAAAGGCAGGCTAATACATATAGCACTCAAAATCAACAAAGAAATAAGAGAAAAAAGATCTATCTAGAAATGCAGGCATCCAAACAACACTCTCCTTACATCTGTGTCTCTGCAGTCCCAGATATCAAAGCCACCATCCTCTAACCAACTGCCATTCCTCAGTGTCCTTCAGTTTATGGTAATGATGCAAGCATTGGAGGCTGATACTGGGAAAAGAGAAACTCAGAGCTTTAAATGTCAGACTTTTCATTTTGGAATACTTTACTCTTCTGGTCTTAGTTACTCGACGTTCTCTTTTTGTTTTTTTTTCAGATGGTGTGCCTCAGTAACCCTGTTAGGCAGATAGGATACTCATAACTCTGGATACAGGGTTCTGGTCATTTCTAACACAGGACAAAGTTGTTGAGAACCACAGTGTCAATCAAGATTCAAAATTACTCCTCATTGGTCATTGGTAAATAGATTTATTTAGACAATTCTAGTTGCAAAAAGGGCTTTTTGTAAAAAGAAACAAGAAAAAGGGATAATAAAAAAGGAGGGAGGATTCCATCATGACAGGCTTTTTAAAGAAAGAAAATCTTGAAAGTATCTCTGACAGCTCCAGTAATAATCCTGACTCTGCCAGCAGAGTGGTGATGAATCCTTGTGTTGTCACCAAGAGTCTCTTTTCAGACATGCTGTCCTGGGAATTGGCATTGTTAAAATGATGTTGTTGTGATGGTACTTTCCTTCCTGCAACTATCACATCAGGTTCACCCTATGTAAAAGCAAACTCAATGGTTTTGGACAATTACTAAAACAGAAGAGATATTAATGTCTGCTAATCTATATTTTTTGTGTGTGGGAGTCTCACCAGCAGCTCAAACTCAGTCATATACACTGAAAAAGCAGTGAATGTTTCTAATAGAAATGCTTTGTGAGTTTTTCTTCTCAATCTCTTAGGAAATTTTTATGGTACGTGATTTTGAAGGTTAAAGAAACCCAGCTTTGTTTGCATGCCATAAATTAAAACCATCAGTATAGAATTCATGATTCCAGTTTTCAGTTTCTCAGAGTGGAAAAAAAAAAAAAGGATGCTGTCATTGTTGCTGTCCTTTGCAGGCTAGGGTTGATGTGTAACCGCAGGTGCCTTTGAAAGAAGTGTTGTTGGCTCTTGTAAAGGCAGACTGCCCAAAGCCACATCTTTTTTTATTTAGGGAAAGGCCATTGTTTCTTTTGTTGCACTCTGTCAGGGGAAATCTTTGTAGAAGAGCTCAGGCAGATTAAATGGCACAAAAAAGTTTAAGCAACATGGCCACACTCGAGTTCATGGACACTACAGGTCAGTGGTCATATTTAAACCTGCTCATACTTGAATACTGTCCCCATGATTATCTAAACCTAGCAATACTGTAAGATAATCTTCAGCTTTAATACTGGTTTGTTAAGAATTTTAAGGTTTTTTTTTTCCTGTTTCAATACATAGAAGTATAAAGCATATATTTTTTTACACAAAAAGTCTAAGTAATCGTTAACAGTCATGGTGAAGCAGATGAAAAAGAAAGTAGCCTGAAAGAGGTAACTCTAGGAAGCTCTAATGCAAAATATTACAGATGTTATTATTTTTTGGTTGTAAGTTGAAATTTTTGGAAAAAAGATAGTGTACATATCTAATTGCAATCTCTATGATTGCGTAAGATTGATAGTTCTCAAATTTTAGAAACAGATTTAAATCTTGTGCCATTTCATATAAAGCTGAATTATATCCTCTCATACACTAAAATTTTCATGCACAGTTTTGTGGAGATTTGGGTTCTAGTTCTTTGTAGAAGCTGATTTTCTAAGCAAGATTCAAGGTAATTACTACTTCTACTGGCTAAATCTGCAAATAGCAGTATTCAGCCTTCTAAGTTGCATCAATTAGAATTAGAAGAAAATCTGTATGCATGATTTGAAAACAGCAGTAATGAAATAATACTGGTGTTGGGATGTTTTACCTGTGCCACAGCATTTTGTTCTTATAAAAACCTTAAATTTCTTCCTGACTTTTACAACATGCTAAAGTATATTTAATTTAAACTATAATCAAATGCAAACCATAAAATTTACATGAGTGTAATTATATATCCCAGTTTTATCAAAACGAACTGTGGTAATACCTATATAAAATGAGAGATGTTTGATTGTTTTCATTGCTGGTTTTTATTTAAAATTAGCACATATTGAGAAAATAGTCTTCCTGCAACCAGCTTTGTCAATTGTCAATTGACAAATATTGTCAATGGAGCAGATTCTATCTGTTTGTAGTTTGTAGCTTGCTATCTAGGTTATCTAAGTACCTTCAGTCCTGGGTTTTTCAAGTGAGGTTTTTATCCTTTGGTCTGTGTCTTATGCCTACCATACCTTTTGGATCTCTCTACATTTAAAATGGTGTTGAAATAACACACCAGATATGAATGTCATTTTTGATAAGCAATACGTTCAAAATCAAGTCATGGAAGAGGTCAGTCTCATTATATGGAAAGAAGAATGGAACATCTAAGCCATTTTTTTCTGGATGCATCGGGAGTCAGTTCTAGCGTTCAGGGTTTGTAGAAAGCTTTATTCCTTATGCGTTGCTTCTGAGCTACTTCCAACACAAAACAAAGAAACCTCACCTTTTTCATAAGTAGGTGGAAAGTCAAATGTCCAGGCAAAGGGTGAAATATTTATTGGAAATGAAATTGTCAGAAATTTTTTTGACATCTCTATTTAAACAACACTTGGGTGACTTGGGAGACCACTTCAGGAAGCATAATATTTTGTTAAAAAGAAAAAGGAGCTTTAATCTAAACTAATCCTCCCTTCGTCCTCCCTCCCCTTCCCCACCTCATATGCATATTGAAAGGAGGGATAATTACAAGATGTATTCAATTCACACTTGATTTGTTTGCCTAGCTCCAACCTGCAACAGTCAGTGCTTTGTGCTTCAGTTCAATATTTTAGTTGCCAGCAGCTGTTCAAAGGGACTTGCAGTTCCCTGTACGTTGTAGCTGACATCAAGGAGTATGTTCATAGTTATGTATAATAACATCATACAAGAAAGTGATATACAGTTATTGCAAGCTGCCAATCACTGCATAACATCAGGCTTCGGAAGACATTGCGTTTTCTTGCTGATGTATTATACCTCTCCAAATAAGGTGACAATCTATAATTAGGTTGTGTGATACATATTGGGGCAAAAAAGAAATATGCAGGGAGACGTTCAGGTATCCTTGTTTCTCTGCTAGAGCTAGCAGGGCTTTTAGGATCCTTTTAAGAACAAGTCTTTTGATAGTCAGAATAAAACATTTTCTAAAGCTAACTTTTCTCCTGCAAAGCACATTTCTAGCTGGAATGCTGTTTTCCCTGTGTAACAACTCCTCACATTTGGCGCTTTCCATAATCAGAATCAGACAATGGATTACCATAATATTAAGACAAATCCATAGAATAGCTGCACTTTATATCAGAGTGCAAAAGAAGAATAACAAGTCCTTGGGACAGCAAAGATGTGGCTATATCTATCTAACCCAGCTCAGACCACCCTAATCCCACATTTCTACTGTGAATTTCATTTGTGCTGTTTTGTTATAAACCAGATAATGCGTTATAATCAAACAGAAGATCTGGTTTTGTACTTGATGGCATTCCTGTAGTCAAGGGTGGCATTCTAGTGAAACAGAAGTCAGAATTGATTCTGATCTGATACTTTAAGGATTTGGAAATTGTCATCCCCCTGTAATCCAGCCTGATATGCTTAGCACAGAAGGAACACTGCTGCATTCATCACTGCCCAGCACCTTGACAGGGCAATGACCAAGGCAAACTAACATGGGAGATTGGTTAAACAGTATTGCACATGTAGGCCCAGAAAAATGAACACATGGCAAACTGTTTTGACATGTACTTCAGGGTGATCTTAGGTGGCAGCAGCAGGCAGCCCAAGATTGCTCAAACAAGGGACTGAAATGTCTGATCTTCTTCTGAGCTCAATCCCAGCCCTGGTTACACTCTTTCTCTTCGGGAACTCAGCAGGCTGCAGTGAGCCCCCATCGTGCAGTGGCTTTGAGGGGTGAATACTGAAGAAAGTCCTAGCCTGCAGTTAGGTTAGAGCCCTGTACTGTGGAGGCAGAAACATTCTTTTCCCCAGTAACCTCCCAAACTGGTTCTAGTCTTTACCCTGAGAACCTTGTTGTATGGCTATTGAGATTGTTTTAATTTTAAAAATCATGTCGAGAAATACAATTTCTCACTAACTAATGAAATCCAAGGCTTTTCATGAATAGAGCTAAACTGTGAGGAACTTAAGTTAAAAGGCTTACCCACATAAAACAAAGCTCTGTTTATGATTGTCGCTAACTACTTAAAAATTGGAGGTAGTGCCTCTTACAGTGTTTTCCCTTCGAGATCTGACTTATAAAATAGTTTTTCATAGTAAGTGAGATAATGTGAAAATCTGCATCCTGGAAATAGTATACGTTCCCATGCTTCCTAATGCATGATAAAGGCAAGGTACCTGCAAACTCTATACCAGACCACTGAGAGACAAAATGAAGGAGGAGGCAGGGTGAAGACAAAGAACTCCCATATGCAATGTCTACTGTAAGTGTGTTCTCTCAGATTAATACCGTGTCACCTTGTAGGTTATGGCAAGTTATTGTAGGATAACATAAAAAAAGAAGTGTAAAAGTATAGTTTATTGATAAAATAAATATATTTAAATATGGAAAATACTCTACAAACATATACACAGAAATAAAGGACTCTTAAAATTGGGACCCTTTTCACCCTGGATGCTATCCAAAAGACATTCTGTTTGTGGGTTTTAGTATATCTGCAGAACTAGCGATTAACTTTTTATATAAGTATCACTAATGTAGGTGTTCTGTTACTGATGGAGGTCACTGCTTCAGGCATGCATATAGTCACATGTTGAATACAAGGTCAGATTTATCCAGGTTAAAACAAAACTTCAACTAACCTAGGATGTTTTTATTATTTTAATTATTTTAATTATTTTAATTATTTTAATTATTTATGGAGACTTCATAATACTCTTTTATCAAACTAACTCTTTAGCATTTAACTAATCTATTGGAACCTGCTGAGCTAATTTGAGGAAAAAAATAATACTTCTAGCCTGTACTGTATTTTTTCCAGCTGTATTGAGCCTTACACTTCTTTTCAGAGGTAGCCTGATCACCCTTTATTCAGCCATGTAAATGGGATTCATACATACAGCTTATTAATTACATGTCGGAAGAGCTAGCCATTGATCAGTTTAGACAGGGTGAAATCGGGGATAAATTCTTTGTAAGATAGACACTGAGAGGCAACACTATGATGACATTGATCACAGTGCTGTTAATTTTTTTTTTCTGAAAATAATTTTTTTTTCCTTTATAATCAGATACAGTGGTTTTCTTACTCCTACAGAAGGAAAATGAAACCAAGCAACATGTTCTCAAATCAAAATTCTGCAGTATGATATTAAAGAAAAACAACCTCAAATAAAAGGCCATGCCAAATTAGCATATTTTATTATGGAATGTAACAGCCACATTTCTTCACAGTCAATTCAATATTTTTGTTCAAGTTTAAACTGATTACTTGGAAAATGAATGAAAAACATTCTGTAAATTGAATTTCAAGGCAGCTGCCTGCTTAACAGGAAAGCTGAGTATCAGACTAGTACTGCTTGAGAGGTTCTCCAGAATCTTGAAAGCATCCAAAAGTATGATGATTATAAATTTCTACAAGTTTTATGTAATTATGCATGACATTTAATAGAAATCTTCCAAAGTGGCTAGATGAAGCTTATCTGAGCTCAAGTGAAATTAACTGTTAAGAGTACACTTCAAAACGAAATCCTCCTTGTTTTGCACATCTCACATTACAACAGTAATTTTGACAAAGACAGTCAATCTGTAACTAAAATAAACTGTGAAACAGAAGCTATTTTTTAATTAGCTATTTGAGGTTTGATTTATTTATATCTTTTTATCCTCATTTTGCTTTGCGGTAATCTTAGTACCTTTGATGCAGGTACTCTGTGCTTTGATGATTTTTCTCTTCATGCTTTCTTTTCAAAGCATTTGATATATTAAAACATGCTGGTCTGGTTGGATCATTTAAGATTAAACAAAAAAAAAATTTAAAAAGGAACTATTTTTATCATTATTTTGTTGACTGAATGGCAATGGACCAGAATAAGAGTCTACAGAAATAAGTTTTGCATGCAGTATGATTATGTAACAGAATCAGAATGCTATTTCTTTATGCACTTTTTTTTTTTTCACTCAAAATCCCACTAGGTATTTTAAAACACAGCTGTCTCTATCCTAAAAAGAAATCATTTAACCTCAGAGAGGTCCTATCATTTAATGACACTCAGATGTTACATAAATTTAAACAAAATACTGAAAACACCAACAGTTGAGAACTTCTTACTGATATCATTCTTTAATGAGTTTGAAGGAGAGTTTATGTACAAAACCCTCCTAGTCTGCATGGAGCACACATGTGAAGATTCTACATAACCTTTTGTTCTGAGACAATGGAACAAGCTAAACTATCCACTTTCATCTAATATTCCCATAGCAAATTCTAAACCTAATTACACAGTGTAAACTGTTTGTTACAGCTCTCAGTATTCCTTGAATTTCAACAGGAAAAAAAAATCAATGAGAAAGTTAAATAATCTAACTTCACTCTTCTATTAGACAGCTTATTACCTTTGTCTCTTTTAATATCAGCAATAAAGGTAAAGTCAGCAGCTGGATAATGTAGAAGTATTAAAAGTGGAAGAGGTTTGAAGGCTCACAGAATGGTTTACTGAAAAAATCAGAGGAGATTTTATTAAATACTGATTAAGAATGGAATATGGAAAACACTATTGCTAAATGGTTTGATGTGAGTCATTAATGGAAAGGATTTCTGGTAACTATGTATCTGTACTAGTGAAGAGTAAAACTGTGCAATTGTAACTGTCCTTATGTGCATAATCACTTTTTTCCCTTAGGCCTATTAATGGCAATGTCAGTGACAGCTGACCCAGCTCAGTTTCCAAGCCTAGTGGTGAGGCAGTCTCCTACTGTATGTGCACTTATGCCCTACACATATGTCCAACTTGAACTGCAAGAGTACACACCAAGCGTAATGGGACTATGTGGTAAAACAATCTGCCAAATGCTCCTGGTTCAGAGGATCTTGTTTCTTTTTCACCCTATTCTTCCCTAAACTTCTGTGAAACTGTTTTTCTGGGCATTTTGTCCATAAAGCATGAGAACATATTGCAAATGAAAGTTGTGATTTCTACTTCTTAAAAGTCTTGTGCTGTAATTTGCTGTGATAGCAACCATACGGAAGAACAGAAGTTTGGGGTCTGTAAAAGGAAGTGACCCTCATTTTCTTCAGGAAGTCTAGAGGCCACATAGAAAACACCATTAATTTTCATTTCAGCATTATCTTGTCTTCCCAGTCCATTCTCATTGAAGTGAAGCACATGGGGAATGTGGCTATTTTCTTCTTTCAAAAAATTTTTCTAGACTTTCATGTCTAGGAACTTTCAGATGTTGAGTCATAAGGACTTGTGAGCATCAATTATTGCATTGACCTCTATCAGGACTATCAGCAATCCTGAAGAGGTTTCTTCCAAATTCTAGTTCAGGACTTAAGAGGCAATTAAAATGTGCTTCTGAAACTGTTTACCCGATGTTTTTTTAAATGTGTTGTACAAATTCAAGAAGAAAATCTTGAGAGACTAATTGGTGCCACAGATATACTAAAGCAGAGCAATTCACAAGGATCTCACTTGAAGACTGTAACTTCCATTTAAGTTGCTACAAATTATTCAAATTTAGCAGCTTCTGGTAGTAAATACTAAGTAATTTTACTTAAATTCTTCCTGAAATACATTGACACAAGTCCCAGGTATTTTATTCCACCTGTGCCTACATTGTGGTGAAGATCAGATTTCTAACTAAACATCATCCACCTCTACAGATGTGACAAATGTTTCGGTTGGTGGGTATTTTTCCAGAAGTCAAATATTTTATGTTAATGTAATGTTATATTTTCACACCTCAAATTCCTTCCATGGGGAAGCTGTTATTCCCTTGAAATAATATGTACAAAAATAAAATCTAAAATTAGTTTCACACTTTGCACTTACATTTACCTGTTTCGTGAATGTTTGAGTAGACTTAAGACTGGAAGAAGACACTAAATAAAGAAAACAACGGTGGCATTTTAATGCCAGCTGTTTTGCTGTGCAGTATTGCTAAATCCAGTTGGAAAATGCAGCTCTTACCGTATTTCGTTGAGTCAAGTGTAGAATTCAAAGCTTTATAGATGTCAAAATTTAAAATTCAAAATTACAATGCAGCCTGGTGTCTGTGCTCTAGGGCCATGTGCATGGGGTAGGAAAGGGGGCAGTTATATGCAAAGAGGGTGTTGAAAACAGAAATCTCAAGTTCTGTAAGGAAGACCACTTTCAGATTTAAAACTTTTTTGCCTGTCTCCTCCAGTGGTACCGAAATGTGTTCTGTTTTCTGCCCTAAATATAATAATGTCATTCTTTTGAATGAATGAATGAATGAACTGAATTAATATATCCCACCACAGCACCTCACCAGGTTTTCTAGGTTATTTGATCCAGATCTTTTGGGCTCCTCTCACAAGAGAAGTTCTCTACTCCAGTCATCATCAATATGGCTCTTCTCTGCTCCCCTTCCAGGTTGAGTTCATGCAGCATTTTCCAAACACAGACTGCACTTAACAGCACTTCAATCAGACCATGTCCAAAAATGGAAAAGAGGTGAAGGATTCTGAGAATAACAAATTCAACCTCACAACTCATATCAGTGCCCCCTGACTGAGGACTTCACAGCAGTGGTAAGTAGGCTTGCTAGCAGTGAGCTCAGGCTTAACATTCAGTGGAAATATACCTGACATTCAATACATCTTCCTACAACATGATAGACCTGTATTATATACAGCATTCCAGGTGATATATTAGGAGTGCCTGCTCCAATGACATTAATACTTCCATATTTCTTTGTGAAATACCTTGCCTGAAAAATCCTAGGATTGCTTTTGACATTTTCATGGCTACTTCACAGAGATGGTTCATAGTAATCTTATAATTGACTAATACACCTAGATCTTGCTCTTCCTCTGACATTTCCAAGTAATGACTTTCCATGTGAAGGAGGAAATTCTGGTTATTAATCCTCAAATGCATGACCTTGCACTTTTCGATGAAATCTCATGCCATTTCCTTGTTTCAGTCCTCAAGGTCTTTTGTTTTTTCTTAGGGTAA
This sequence comes from Picathartes gymnocephalus, assembly GCA_013390045.1. NCBI lineage: Eukaryota > Metazoa > Chordata > Aves > Passeriformes > Picathartidae > Picathartes > Picathartes gymnocephalus. The sequence goes on along the minus strand of WEKY01019613.1, from coordinate 31,630 downwards.
GATTCTGATCTTTTCCTGTGCTGACAGCACCTCTATTTTACATAATCAACAGAATTATCAGGCTGAATGTAGTACCAGGATCCTCAATGAGAATGTTTAAGTCAGAACCTAACATCAACCTACCTTTATTTGTAACTGCCTTTGAACTTGCTATGCCAATTTTTAATGTGGCTATTGTTGTCTCTCATTTAGTTTGTTCCCCTGCTAAGTTAAATAGATTTTCCTAGTCTGGCAAATCCTTATCAAAGCAATGTCCTTGATTTTTTTCAAAGAAAGATATCAGATAAATGTCACAACCTACATGTGCTAAAACCATGTTTGCTTTTTGTTCTGCTTGTCATTTACTGGTTCTTTCTTTCAACATTTGTTCTGTATTTCTGGACACTCAATAAAGAAGTTTGTAACATCCAAGATCATTTCTCTAACCTTTTGAAAACATTCTCAGAATGTAAATACCATCCACAGTGTATTTTATTCTCTAAAAATTGTCACTAGACAATCTTGCACAACTGGGTTTTGAGAAATGTAAGGATCCAAACCATCCTGCAGGTTGCTTGCACCAGAGGCTACATTTGTGCAGAAGTCAGGCTGGTAACATCTCATCAGGTAAAGACACAAGACTTTTGCTCTGGCAGTTGTGGCATTTTGTGAGCACTTGGAGGTGAGCTGAGCAAACTTCTTTGCTCCTGACCCCAGGGTAACTGAACAGTTATCTTTGCTTAAGAGGTTTAGGACAAAAAGCCAGATTTTTCACATCTCACAACACCAAGGTTTATTAAAATTCAACAAAAAATTTGGCTCCTTTAAGTCTTGGATGTTCTTGGTTCATGCATTTATTATGCATACAATTCCTATATATGCTGAAAGGATATGTTTTTATGGTGATGAGATTCTTGACCACTCACATCTTTATCTTACAGTCAAAGGAAAAGGAAACTCTGGTCTTAGTCTTACCACATAGAGATCAATTTAATTGGTCCCTAGGTGATATTGAACTAATCAAGATAAAGTGGAACTTGTTTGCACTGTAGCTCGTCTGGAATCATATTTGTGTGAAGTGAACCAGAAAAGCTAGGTGGAAAGTACAGGTTGTGAACTTTAGCTAACAAGTTCTGGATCACTAAAATAACATCATTGGAAAGCATGTATCACATTAAGTTATACTATACAGAGAACTAACTTATCATGTTTTTTATTAGAAATGTTTGTATGCTATATATCGTTTGGTGGAAAAAAAGTCCTCTGTATTATTTCAAAAGCTGGTTTTGTCATAAACAATAAAATAAACTTGCATTAAAATTCTAAAGAGACAGTATCTGCAAAATGTAATTAGACCAAAAAATCTATTAAAAACATTCGGTCCAATGAAGATGATATCAGCCAGTGGAGGAAAAAAAAAAAAACCACAAGAAAAATAAAAATTATTGATTTCTTCAGAAATCAGGCAGCTATGTAGTATGCCTTTTTGAACTTAAATAGGCTCTGGTAGAGGTAGAATTTCTGAACAGAAAAAGAAAGAGTTGTGTTATGCCTAATTGTGGTTTGTTATGCAAATTTTTTAAAACATCTAAGCCACTCTTCTTAGGGTTTAATGTGCCTGTTTAGGTAGATAATATATTCTCTCTCTAATCACTGCAGTGATATTTCTTAAACATAGACTTTTTAATAAGAAATGCAACCAAAGAGTGCATATTTCTTTACTGGTTTATTTTAAGATGTTAAGAAAAAATAAATCTCTAACTGTATTCATGGAGGAAAAACAAAGACATTTGCCTAACATAAAAGTGAAACCTGAATAGGCTTTCTATTGAGTGTGCCATTGAAATATTTTGGTTTTTTATTTATTACTGTTGGCTATTAAGCTTTTATTAAACATCTCAGAAATATAAATGTACAATCCCCCCTCAACCCCCATCCCTGCCCATCCCAAGGCATCTACAGGTTTTTTTTCAGCCAGCTATTAAGATTATGGAGGATGACTAAGAAAATTAATTAAAAATGAATATACACCAAGGGTTGTAATTTACAGCCCATCAAGTTTAAAATATTTTTCTTAGTTTATAACATGTTCCTCGTGTGTGTTAAAATTCAAGAAAATTAGTCTCAGCCCTATATATTGAATTTCACTGTTTCATTAAAAAGTTGCTTAAATGCTTTCATTAAGTGGAACATTTATTTAGATATTAAGGGAAATTATGTTGAATATGTAAATGATATATTTGACACCAAAAGGGGAACGAGGCAGTAACAATCTTAATTAAAAATTCAATTCTAACAGGGTTTGCCCTCGTCAACTTAGAAATACTGCACAGACTCTTTATTAAATAGCAAAGTGTGTGGTTAAAAGCTATTCACTGTGTTATGTGGTAAGTAGTCTTTCTCCCCACCAGATTCAGTTTCTACAAAAGTCAGCAGCAAAACTCTGACTCTAGAAGGCAACAGATTCAGTGTATGACTTCAGAGCAGTTTCTTCCATGGGATAAAATGGTGCATTCTGGCCTTGTTGTAGACCTGGCTAGATGGATCTACAAGGAAAGAAGAGGAATGTGACATATGCAGATGCACTTCCTGTCCTCTGTGCCAATCTCTGGCTGTCCCTACCAAGAAACAGTATATACTGGACACAGTTTTGTTCCCTCTCCAAAGCTGCTGGACACAAGCAGAAAATGGAGCAGCTGAAGCACTTGCATTATTTTCCATTTATGCTGTAATGTATTTGTTTTGCCTGTCTTTTTTTATTTGAAGGATAATACTTTCTTACTGGAAAAATCCGTCAGCAGCATAATGACTTGGAATCAGCAGAGGGAGCGGGAGCTAAAGAAGCTGTGAGTATGTTTGGAAGCATTTGAGTTTTCAGAGTCAGAATACAACTAATGGTTGAGGCAGTAAGGGATCTCTGTTCCCACTTGTGTTCATGTGTGGCAAAGACATTTGGGCTCAGTGGCTCATCACGTGGCTCAGACTTAAAAAAGCTGCTTCTCTCCCTTTTTCTGCCATTGATCTTGGAGCATGGTCTTGTGTAACTACTTTGAGTGTTGAGGAAATTTTCCCTTCTCTTAGCCTTTATCTCTTTTTCCATTTGAACTGCAAGGCTTAGGAGAAGGAGTGTCTCATGACAGGTGTAGTTATACTGAAACTCTTATTAGCTAGGACCTATGGAGTTGTAATATCAATAATTAATAATAATGAACAGTGCCTGGTTACTGATTCATTAAAACTAAAATTTGTCCTAATTTTAACTGGATCCTGAAATCTCTGTAGACAGGCCATACAAACCTACTTAACAGCCCTGCCAGCCATTTGACTAGTTCATACTATCATTGGATTTAATCTTTCCAGGACTAAATGACCTCGTGCACGTCAGCAAAGGAAATAGATTGACATTAGCAAAAACTAGGGCATTGTGAGCTGTACCCAAGCTGGTAAAACATCATCTGAGGAATTCGTAATTCCTATAGCAGGTTGTAGTGTGGTGTAAATTGAATGAAATTGTCACAGGACATGGAAGCCACTCTCATTTTTGTACTTTGAAGGGATGAACCTTTCCTTCTTTACTCAGGCAGCCTAAATATATAGTGTCAATGTTTTAGTCTAAACCTCTTAGGAGTAAATCCAACAGCTAGGAAATACTGAAACAGAGAAAGAATGTGGATGTCTGATTCAGGCCACCTGACTGATCTAGAGAAAACTAATTTAATTTTTTGGCAATTAAAATAGATATTGAGAAACCTCTCCCTTCTTTCTTTTCTCACGTTCCCATCTCTCAAGGCTGTTTCTGGCACAGTTCCCCCGGCTCAGCCCTGGCTGCCGGGCAGCGTTTTGCCCTCCCTTGGCCAGGCTTTCCCCGGGGCTCTGGCCCGCCCGCCCGTGGCTGAGGGGCTCAGCCCTGCCCTGCGCTGGGGCCGCTGCAGCCGCTGCCACCGCCTGGGCCCGGCCCGGGCAGCCCCGGCACAGCCCCAGCGCTGCCGCCACCGCACAAAGACTCAAAAAAAGGTGAAAATCGGCCATGTCGGAAAACGTACTTTGGATAAGCACCTCAAATTTCAGATGATTATATTTAATGACAAAGCGCATTGAGGTTTTGGAGACTTGCACTTTTTTTTTTTTCTTTCTTTTCTTTCTTTCTTTCTTTCTTCTTTCCTTCCTTCCTTCCTTCCTTCCGCACCTTCCTTCCGCACCTTCCTTCCGCACCTTCCTTCCGCACCTTCCTTCCGCACCTTCCTTCCGCACCTTCCTTCCGCACCTTCCTTCTGCACCTTCCTTCCTTCCGCACCTTCCACACCTTCCACTGGGGTCTCTTACTAAAATACAATTCCTTTTCCTTTTGACTCTTTTTCTTTCTCTTTTTCTTTCTCTTTTTCTTTTTTTTTTCCTAGTTACTATCTGGAACAAAAGTTTGTGTTATGTTTTAGCTATTAAACTTGTCCTGTCATGTCAGAAGGAATCCTGAGGTCACTGGTTCTGTTTTCCTCAGAAATGTATCATATAAGCAAAGCATAACACACACAGAGAAAATGAAAATAAAGAAAAAAGTTTTTGAAGGGTCAAACATAGGGCATGATTCCTCACTGTGCCACATCTTTGGTCAATAGTTTGCATTGATGCTCTGTGGATTTAATTTTCAGGAGCTCAAAACAACTCTCTCTAAGGAAGCATCTGTAGATATCCTCTGCCTGAGAATTTTTGAAAATGGAGCCAAAAGAGAACAAAACAACAAACTTAAATTCTGTACATTTACATGGTAATACATTTCTCTAGCTTCAGGTGCCATATGGATTACAAGTTATAGCTCCTTAAGTTTGTACTAATTTAGTGCTTTGGTGTTTAATTTGTGTGATTTAGACTGGGGAAAAGGTTAAATGTTACTCAGCATTATTATTCTTTAAAATTTTGTTAAATTTCATTGTAAAGAAGGCTTCTAAGTTTACTAAAAGTTTACTGAGTTTCCTAAAAATCAGACCAGCAGTAAAAGCAGGAAAACTGGTTTAGATAAAACAGGAAAAATGTCTTCCAACTGTTAATATAAATATGATCATCTTATATCCCAGTACTCAAAAAGATATCCTAGTATTTCTACTACTTATAGTCTAACTGAACAAACAGAACCAAAACATATAATATGCTCACTCCTTTAATATTTCTTTGGATAAATTTGATCTCTTGAAATAAACAGATAAATTTATTACTTTAGTTACTCACAGTAACGCCACTGAAATTCTGAGCCCTTAGAGATCTTTCTGCCACTGCTTATTAGAACTGGTCAGGCACTTGATAAATGTTCAAGAAGAAAACTAGAAATAGCAAAAAGTAACTGTCAGTGAAGTACAGCCATTTAGCTGTTGCTGTTTTTCAGTCTTTTCATAGCTTCCAGTTCAGCATTTCAAAACACATTTCAAAATACATTTCAAAATACATTTCAAAGTGCATTTTTGTTATGAACTGGAATGAAAAGGCAGGATTTGGAAAAATCTATTTAAAGTTCAGAAATACATTTGCTGAAGGCATAAGGAGTTTTTATTTGTGTCATGCTTAAACCTTCTATGTATTTATACAGGATTGTATATTAATGAATTAGACTTTTATTAGAAAAAAGTCAAAATATAATCCAAACTGTAGAATTAGCACCAAAAAATTGACAATAATCAAGAAAAAAAATCATAATTATTCATTTGGAGTCTTTCCAATAAAATATTTCATTAAGGTGATCAAAAAAAGAACTTACATGTGATAAATCTTCAGTATTCAACTGTTCCTTCAAGACTATATCAAGTTGTAGAAGCACACAAGTAGCACTTAAGGATGAGAATATCTTGGCCTGCGGGAAGCACCTTGCTTCGTGTTATTAAAGTAACAGTGGAAAATTAATGTCTCTCTCAGCAGCAACCCAGTCAGCAATAGATGTTTTAAATGAAGGAGAAGGAAAAGGGAGTAGATGCCATGTATCATTCCGATTGTACTTTTGATTTATGACTCACTTCAACCTCTCTGCTGAAACCAACATACATAAAATCTACCACAACTAAAAAGGACTTTTCTCTCTTTAAAACTAGGCTATAATTACACAATCGGAGCCTGATATAATTACAACAGTTAATTCCCTTAGGAAAACCCTTTCATTTTAATTTCAAGATGAAGTTAAACAAAGTTAATTTCAGCAATGATCAACAAGTCAATGAGAGAAAACTTAAAGGAAATGTTAATGTCACAGGAGCATGTAGGGGAGCATAAGGCTTATTCTGTTGTCAGTAATTAACTAAAAATGTTGCATGTTTAGCAGTACCCAACCAGTAAATCTATTATTCAGGAACACTCACTGAAGTCAATAAATTAGAATTTTTAAGGCTTTTTTTTCAGCCTCAAAAATGTTGTAGTCGTTCTAGTCATGAATGGTTTTTATAAGCCACCAAACAATGAGAAAGAAAGATATATCTGCACAGTTCTTTGTGTGCTGATACATGATACGTGAGCTTTCCAGTGCAAATGAATGCAAGCCAACTCAGCATCCAAAGTCATAAGCCATTGTTAGAAAGATGCAGCCTGGTTAGCCAGGCATGTTGGGCTTATGGGGTCTATAGACACATTGTTCTCTCTGTCTTTTCTGGGAATACGAGATTAAGGAGGATTAGGGAATGGGGAGAAGAAATCAGAGCACTCAAACCCTTATTCGCTCTTTCATATTTTTCTTAAGGGTGTGTCTCTTAGAGGAATACCCAAGCGATGGGAAAATTGTGCACTACTTTTTGTAAATTTTGCACATGCTCCCCATGTGCTTGGAACAGCGTAGAATTAGTTCCTCCCTAGCAGCAGAGGCAAGACAGCTGTATCTTGCCATTAGACAGATTCTGACTCTAAATGTAGCCCATATTGGACTGTTTTGGAAATTTTAACAGATGTGGACTTTAAAAAAAAAAAAAAAAAGCTACCTGCAGGGACCAATACCCATAAGATATAACAAGTTTAAACTACTTAACTTTAAGGAACAACAATTTTCATCATTTGAGAAAAGGCTTAAGATTTGTAGCCACCTTGGCAGAACACGTGAAATCAGTATGACATTAAGTGGGTGTGAACTGAGAAATGCAATATTTATTTTCTTCCTAGGTGATGGCAACACTAACAGCAGGGGTAGCTTTCTCACGTCCCATGGCTCCTAGTAGTCACACAGAGTCTGCACAAAGGTATTACATTGTGCTGCCATTTACAGCTGTAATGTCAAGCCCCTCCACATATTCAAAGTTATCTATATATTGAGCTCATGCCAGCAGAAACAAAGAGCGGACACAAAGTCAGCTGAAAACCAGCACTTCCCCAGGCAGTGCTTCTGTCATACCACAAGGGGTAGAATAAGATTAATGCCATTACTACACTGTAAGTGATCTTCAGCTGAGTTACTACAATGAAAAAAACAAGTATTCTCTCAAAAAATGAAGCATCTAACATGGTATCTCAAATTTCCCTCAGTTCTGCTAATAGTAATGAAATTTAAGACATGCTAATATTGCTTAATATATTTTAAAAAAATAAATTTGTATATTCAAGCACCATATTCCCATGGCATAAAATTGTCTGGCTGTGCTTTTATCACTAGCAACAATATTTCACTCCCATAGAGAATAGAAGAGAAAAGTTTAAAAGGCTATGTTATTTTCATGTTATTTTTTGATTATTTTGAAGCTGAACATAGGAACACATCTGTTTATGGGTGATAAACATATTGGCGTTGCTTCCTCCTGGCTATGCCAGTGCTCTAATCAGGTAACTCTTTCACATGTTTCTTACTTCTTGTTAGTCTAACAGGGATATCATTATTTCTTTTAATAGAGTTTTAATACACTAAATTCCTTTATTACATTACAATATTTCTTTAATACACAATTTTGTGCCAATTTATGTCTCAATATTTATTTCTCCCTCATGTTTCTCTCCATAAAGAAATATATTATCTCTTTGACCCTCATTGTTGTTCAGGCTTTTATTTTATCTTCTGTGCATTTACTCCTGACATTTGTTCTGCTTGGTACCTTTCCTGTTCTTTCTGTTTTCTTTGTTCTCTTTCTATCCCCTCCATATGTGTATGGTTTTAGTGATCTGGAAAAATGGTCATCTGCAATATTCTTGAAACTTACCCTGACGCTGCAATTCCTCTTACTTTAGGAATTTAAAAGTTTCTAGGAAGGCTTTTCATACATATTTTTAAAACAATTTTTCTGATATCTCTTTACCATGTTCCCATTAACAGCTGTTCTCCTGTGTCTTGGATTGTCAGAGACTGAAGTAGTTCATGCCTCAAACATTGATATAAAGTTTTGCTCATTTTAACAAAAACTGTATAAAGAAGCTACAACCAAAGAAGCCTCCCTGAAGACACCTGACTGGGACTTTGGACTGAAGGTCAAACTGTAGAGATTAGATAAAGGGAAACCCATTGTTCAATCATCTCAGGCGGAGGGAAAGGTGTGCATCCACCAAAAGGTCAAAGCCACCAGCTGTGCTGAGGATCATCCTCTGCTGAGTTTGGGATGGGGGGAGAGCACAGCTCACAGGAGCCAGGTTTACACAGACTCCCCCCACAACCGAGGGGAAGGAGGAGGTTTCGGGTGCGTGGCAGAACCTCTGGTCAGAGGCAATGAACACCCATCCTCTGATTGCACAAAGCGGCCCTGCTGTGAAACCCCCCAGCCCCACAGGCCTCATCCACGGGACTTTCACGTGAGAGGCAGCTGAGGGGGAGTCACAACTCATCACAGACCCCCCAAAGTGTTCCCCAGAGGCCTTGCACCGCAGGCTGCACGTGGTGCAACAGATCCAGAGTCTGCTGCAAAAGACAATGGCAAACTCCAGGGACAGGCCTGGACATCACCCCCCGCCTTGAGGGTACCTTAACCCAGGACATTCCGTGCTTTGTGGGGAGACCTTCACCACCAAGAAGACCAGCTGGAGAGGATCAATGGAGCATCGTTGGGATCCACGGAGTGGTGATATTTTCCTTATTCTGTCCCTGTTTCTCTCTTTCTGTCCCCTCCACCTATTTCCTGTTTCTCTCTCTCTTTCTTTCTCTCTCTCCTATTTACTATCAAATACTATCAAATAAACCCCATGTCACGGGTGGATGGTCTGATTTTCACCTTAATGCAGGTAGCGGCAGTGCTAAGAACCTTAGTAATTGGATCATGACATGGATCACAACTCATTTTGTTGGGGTTTTTTTTGACCTTGCTACATAGCTGCTTTTAGTTGCTTCCCATATCTCACTTTGCTCTTCTCATTAACTTTCTTTTCATTATATTGTATTCTAAAAATACCATTCTGTAATTTCACTGCCTTGGATAAAAATATTAATTGATTTGAAATTATTATGTGTTAAGGGCAAAGGATGATAAACTGCTGTACAAGATAGAATGTTAATGTCATAGTAAAATAATGTTTGACAATGGATAATGTGTTTGTACGTACATAATGATCGTCCTATTACCTTCTTGTAGGGTTTTGGGAGACAAAGTAGGAACATTTGTGGTTACGTGTATATATAGAGGAGGCATACTGACTATATCCAATCCCTAAACCAAAAACTGTGAGGCACGATAAGAAATGCTCCCTAGGGTTTTTTCATTCCTGGGTCCTGATGGTATATCAGTCTGATTATACAAAATAAAATATGCTGACTTACATATAGATAAGGACCATATACAGCTGTGTGAATTAAACTGGCTACGATAGAGAAGAAACTGTGCAGGAGCGAAAACTCTCCCTATGCCTTTGCCAGTGATTAAGACTACCCTAGAGTGAACCAGTTTCCTTCAGATTCAGAAAGACTTATTCTAGTTTAAGTAATGTTATTACACTACCAAAAGTATTTTTATCGCTTATGTGAACTGTTTCATTCCCTAACATACTCCTTTAGCACCCGAGGCCTTGCCGCCCATTTTCCATCATTATTTTAAAGGGGGTTTACTCCTCCTTAAAGAATAGAGCAAATTTCTTGGTATTATGAAGCACTGGACATTGAAGTCTTATATTTATCCTTGGGCTTACTAGAGATGGCAGGGAGGTTGAGAACATCTCTATCCTACCCATGATTCAAACCTGATCTATAGGGATTGTCTTTTCTTTTTGAGAGAGAGATAATTCAGACTGCAGAATTGAGCTTGACAGAAAATTTTTTGTCGATTATGTATGAAGCTTTGAGATATAGTATTCTATCAACTAGGGAGCTGGATAAAAGCTGCAAAATTCAATTTCTTTAAGTATCTTTAAGGCCTCAAGATTGGACTGGGTTCTTGTCTATTGAAAGCCTAAAACTTCATCCAACAACACAATTTGACTCATGTCTGTATTACAAATGATTTACTATGGTAAAAGTAAACACTTCTATTTTCATGAAAGACCAGGGATCAAGTACTCTGCTTACCTTTTGAGTTATAACCACTTCTTCCAGCAGGATGTTGATTATTTGGGGAGTTTTTCCAGCTGTTGATTTGAGTATCAGACACCTTTCTTAATTCTTTAGTCTATGCAGAAGATGTTAGCAATCAGTCAAGTTTTAGTTCACAGACTTAGAGGCATCTATCTCTAATGTGAACACAAACACAGAATCATAGAATGTTAAGGGTTGGAAAGGACCTTAATGATCATCTATTCCCAACCCACCTGTCATGACCAGGGACATTTCCCACTAGACTAGGTTGCTCAAGACATTGTCCAACCTGGCTTTTAACACTGCCAGTGTTGGGGCATCCACAACATCCTGGGCAACCTGTTACAATATCTTACCACCCTCACAGTAAAGATTTTCTTCCTAATATCTAACTTATATTTCCCCTCTTTCAATTTTTATCCATTACACTTTGTCCTATACTACACTTTCTGACAAAGGATCCCTCTCCAGCTTCCTGGTAGGTCCTAGTCAGATACTGGAAGGTTGCTCCAGGCTGAACAGCCCCATCTCAACCTGTCTTTGTAGGGGAAGTGCTCCAGTCCTCTTATCAACTTTGTATTTCTCCCCTGGACTTGCTCCAACAGTTCCATGTCCTTTTATGCTGGGAACCCCAGGGCTGGATACAGCACTCCAGGTGGAGTCTCTCCAGAGCAGAGTAGAGGGGGAGAATCACCTGCTTTGACCTGCTGGCCACGCTCCTTTGGATGCGGCCCAGAGCACCATTGGCTTTCTGGGCTGTGAGCCCACACTGCCGGCTCATGGTGAGTTTTTCATCAGCCATCACCCCCAAGTCCTTCTCCTCAGGGCTGCTCCCAGTCACTTCTCTGCCCAGCCTGTGGGTGTTCCTGGGATTGCCCTGACCCATGTGCAGGACCCTGCATTTGGCTTTGTTGAACCTCATGAGGTTTACACAGGCCCAGCTCTCCAGCCTGTCCAGTCCCTGTGGGTGGCAGTCACAGGCATGGTAGAAATGGAAGAAAAAAACAGATTCATTTATATAAGTTTTTCAGAGCCTACGCATTCCCATGTCCCTGCTGTAGCAGCTGTACAGGGACTGTATTTTCTTACATTAACCTTTATTGAAAAGTAGATGTCTCTTCACATTGTTTTCCTCCTCAGTAATATTTTAAGAATAAAATGGAAACTAAATAGCAATGTCTATTTTGGGTAAAAATTTCTAGAATAACTTACTCGTCTCTGTCTAGAATCAAAGTGGTGGGAAAAGTACAGCTAAACAAAGGTCATGAAAATCTCTACAATGTTTTCAGCTTCCAAATCAATCATGGAGATATATCCATTAAAAGAAAATTAAAGTAAATGACTAACAAAAAGCAAGTTAAACTCTGACTTTTCATACAAAACTTTCCTAACATGCAAGGATTCAGTCTGAGTCAGGTGATACAGTCCAGGGATATGCTTTGTAGTCCTGTGTTCTTTAATTACTGAAGTGTCAGTTCAATGGTTCTGTGAAAAAAGAAAGCTTTTTTCCTCTTTCTTTTTTTCTCAAGGTAACTAGCAAATCATCTTCCTTGGCCTGTTTACCCTCAGCAGAGAAAAACATGCTGGAGACTTCAGGCATGAAGTGCATGACATTTTAATGCTTTGATCTGGCTGCTGCACACACAAGTGTTTAGGGTAGAAGTGAAATGTCTCAAGTGTTCTAAAAAAACAATGTCTTTTCTGCCTGAGAATATGTGTGTTTATGTTCAGATGATCATATGCAGGCATTTGTGCATTTTGTCTTCAATATATCTTATTTTTATTTCATTTTTCATATCTTACATATATTTTGGATCACTCACTATGAAGTCACATCCCCTTGTGACATCCATTGCCCCTCTCAGTTTTTCACTGGCCTAAGTTTTAAAGTTTATATATGATCTTTTAAAGCAACTCAGGGCTAGTTCATGAACTCTAGATTTCACCACTGACAATTTAGTCTTTTTATACAATTTCTGCAGGTTTGTCCCCTGACACATTGTTTAAACATAATCCTGCATGAAAACCTCTGTGTAGAAAGTTAACAATAAAGAAAGGGTAAGATCATTTCAGTCTATTGTATCCTAACGGAGAGAAAGCCATGAGTGATATTCACCCCTCCACACGCACCCCTGTGCCTCTGCCTGCAGCCTGGGTCTACTGAGGAAGTTCACAGTTTAAAGTCTTCCTAAAAACTGTAAAAAAAGTGTAGCATCTAGGAAGATTACAGTCATGATACATTAGCAGTTTTTCAGCTGTATTACTGAGCATTTGGTATGTGGTCAGTATGAAGTGCGCAAATAAACTTCAAACTCTATTATACATGTTTAACATTAGAAAGAGGTTAAAGATAAAGCCTTAGATTAAGTCCTAGTGTGTGAATCAGGATAATCTATTAAATAGTTAATGATGATCTAAGGCCTTCAGCATTAGCAATTTATTCTTCTTTAGCTAAAACTCATCTCTCATCTCTGAAATATGTAGCAGGCTTTTATTACCTTATGTTTGGTCACTGAACAGACACCTTATGCAATGCAGTTAGTACCTATCAAGAATATTTTCATCATCATGAACAATCATTAAGTAATATATGTAGGTGATTATATTTGTGAAGGATTTAACACACAGCTTGCATCTAAGCCCACATAGTTTATCACAATGTGATACTTTTTTTATTAGAAAATATATTGGTTTGAATTGAGACTAATTCTCAAAATTACGTCACAGTGGATGGTCTAACCCTTTATATATGCATTAAGTATAGAATTTAATTAAATTAAAATGTTATAGCCCTAGCCAAAGAAAGATTGAATTAGAATTGTATTAATAAAGAATAACAATTTTTTATGTATTTATAGGCACATTCTACAATTAAAAGAGCAAAATGGTTTTTTGCCATCTGAAGTATAATCATCATATGCAAAACTGAAGAAAAGAACTTATGCTAGTTCACACGAACTATCACAGAATTTCCAACTTAAGGAACTACCCTAATTTTCTCCTTCAAATTTGGCGGTATCACATGGCGGTTACCTCAGAAGTGCATTTTACACTTGTCTGCTGTTTTCCACTTAATAAATATTTACCTGTAGATTATGTTTTCTTTTGCTTGCTCCTAAGATGATAATCTAATACTGTAAAATCGGCAGGCATGTGTCTCACAGTCAACATTATTATTTACAGTATTTGATGAAAATATAAGCAGTGATGTTTGGTTTCCTTTGATAACAAGTGATTTATGCTGGGAGATTTTAATAGCTCTGTATTATCTTCTGACATGAGATCCATTAAGATATCACAGTTGCAGCTGTGTGCTTATCATCTCTTTCTCTTCACTTTGTGTTTTGGGGAGGGGGAGGATATTGGATCAGATGCACTTGGAGGGTATGGGATGAGTTTGTTACTATTGGCACATGCATGGAAGACATTTCATTCATTCATTGCTTGATCTTCAGCCTTTTGAGATTCACTAGAAAAATTTCTGTTGACTCAAATGGTGCTGGATCAAGCTCTCAGAGAGCTGATAAATGTTATCTTGTTCTTGTCAACAGTAAAAAAAGGAAAGCCAATGTGAGCTACAAAAAACAACTACTTATATCTGCAAAGAAAATGTCTACTTCCAACTTGTTTAAAGCAGGAAAATGTTCAAGAACCAACAATAATTAGAGAATAATAATAAAGAAATCCTTTTTCCAAACTGCATTTTTTTCCCTAGCTTTTCTTTTTGATGTTTCTCACTGAACATTTTTTTCTGCCTCTTTTTGTCACTTCCCAGGCTCTCCAGCTAACTTTCAGGCTCCTAAAAAGGCCAGTCAGTATTTTTTCACCCTTCACAAAAGAGTATACTCACCTTTCACATTGGTCCTTCTTCCCAGAAGGGAAGGACTTTTATTTTTTTTGTCTTGTCTTCTTCTACTGCTAATTTTGTATTAGATTGTCTGTCCTTTCTTTGTCAGTGGTCACATCAGGCCTCAGAAGTGAAATTCTTTGGAACACTGAATATTCAAATAATTTTGTAAGTGACTTAAAAATCCTGCAACGTCCACTCATGACTATACCATTTTCCCAAGCTGTTATCAGATATAATAAGCAGCATCCTTTTTAAGTAATGTGATGAAAAGGAGGTGTCCAGAAGCTAAGAAACATTGAGCGAAAATTCCTTCTTGTCTTACCAAAATAAGTAGGGTTTTGGTTCTCTGGTAATGTATCAGATTTAGCACTGTAAATATTAGCTATGATAGTGGATTAGCATGTCTACTCCTATTACACTTTAGTTTATAGTAAAACATTCTTATGTCTTCTGTTTAGTCTAATTTACTTTCCCATGAAATCTTGAGTTGTACCCTTAACCTGGTGGATTTTTTCCAGTCTGCAAGGGTTGTTTGTCTTTCAGTATTGACTGAAAAATTTTAATGGATGTTAGAGACCTGTAACTTAAGGTTACCATACATAACAAGTGAATCCACAATGTTTAGCTGTGGTGTCCTAGGAATTAATTTGGTATGCACAGATAACTGGCCCCAAGTTAACCGGGAGGATGGTTAAGAGATAACCCAGTGCCATTAACTTTGGGTTCTTGCAGCTATGGGCCATTTGCTCCCAAAGAAAATCAGCAAGACTTAAAAGAAAACAATTACAAGATCAGCATGAAAATCCTATCAAATCTCACAGCATGTAAAGATTACATGAAGGTTATCAAGGTGCATATCATAATTTTCTATGAACATGCACACACACCAACACACATACAGGGGCAGATGTATATGTTTGTTTTGAAGGACTTTTCTTCTACATTAACAAAAAAGAGGAAAAGGAAAATCTCCTGTGTCACTACCTGTAATGTTCTGTGCTGCTTGCCATCACAAAATGGCAGCTGGGCTGCACACTGAGCTAGTTTACCTAAATTTGGATGCACCGTTAGCAAACAGAAGTGTATCACAGTGAGTTCAATTGCTCAAATATTGTGCTATTGTGGTGCTGGAACACTTCACAGTCACTGATTATTCTGTCTTCAGCAAGTATTACCATCTGCACATTGTTGCCTAGCTACAGAAAAATTAAGTTTATGCTGAGTACCAGATGTGTACCATGGCCCGTGTGAGAACCTTGATTCCTACAGGATCGACAGTGGGAAGCCCTCAGAGCCGTTGTTGTTCTCTTTCAGTCTTGATGGACAGGTTTTCCTTTCCACTTCTAAAATCAATGTACAGGGATACAGAGGTAGGGGAGTGGGAAATTGCATGTCTGAGCTCCCACTTTAGATAAAAATTTGCGTATAATCTTGGGGATTCAAACCAGATGACACAAGGTATATTGGGTATGATGGGAAATTGGATGGGTCTCAATTAGACAGCCAGCCTTCTACTTCTCTGATGGCTATTCTCTGATAGGCTCTATAAACAGAAAATAGTTTAGTGTTAAGACACATTCACAGGTGGAGCACACTTAAGTTTTTCTCCTACATTATCATTTTAAGTTAAAGTGCAGAAATTTCCTACAGAACAAACATCATTCTTGTGTAGTTAGCAGTTTCTTTATGAGAACAGGAATGCAGACCTTCCTATAGATGCAGCAGCATGAAATTCTTTTCTTCACTGGGATTTGATATTTAAAGATATTTTTACTCTGGGTTAGTGTTCATGAAATGGAAGAAATGGGAATGTTCAAAAGTTTTTTGCAGAGTTCTGCATACATATCTCCATCCTGATCTGCACAAGATGCTGTTCTTAAAGGGAATCAGCCAACAGCATCACCGTTTTGTGATACTTTTGTGCAACTAAGTATAAAAGGAAACCATCAAACTGATTTTCACTAGCAGAGACTGGACACAGATATCCAGAATGCAACAAACGTGTTTATCTTCTGTTTAACATTCTCCAGAGCGTGTGTGTATTCTTGTACTTATGCAGCTTTCTTTTTATACATCAGCATTCATAAACTTTGGAAAGCAGATAAGAAGGAAGATCATGATAAGCCCTGTTTCGGGTATTAGTGATAGAAATTGGTCATGCTGTCAATATAAAGGTATTTAGAGCCTGTGCACCAGTGCAGTGTTTATGTTTTCTTCCTCCAAGAAACAGCTGCATGTAGCCTTAGATTAATGGAAATGTGAAAACAACAATCTTTAATTTTATGCAGCTAATATTTCAGAAAATATCAAAGAAGTTGATATAGTATCGGAAGAACTACAGAGTGCAATCCGAGTTACTTTTATCTTTCTATACACAGGAGAAATTACCAAAACTATCCGTCTATTTTAAGATAAGTCTCTTCCTAAAATGATTCAACAGTACAATATGTAACCATCTTATGAAACTCACTTAACACTGTTGTCCCTGGACATGAAATGAATTTCAAGAATGTAGACAGAATGAATTCATTTTTAACCATTACCATGATTTCAGGTCTAGCTGCACAGCTGTTGTCCTCTTGGTCACTGTAAGTGCATCCACTGAGGTACCAATTCTTAGGGTTCTACCAGACCTAGCCTAGAAATGAGCTTAAACTAGCTCATGAATATATACTGTACTTATTCATATGCAGAGGCCTGTGAGTATCCCTGAATGCAATGATCAGTAAACTTTTTGTAACCAAATGCTTTTGTTTAAATAAAAAAAACAATGCAGACAAAAATTACTTTAAAGAAGGAGGCAGCACACAAGACTCTTTAAATTGATGATTCTTTCTTAGTATTGTGAAGTGGAACAGAATTTTCAAAAAACCTTTGTGGGTGAGTCCCTGTACTTACATTTATTTATAATCTGCTTGAGAAAAAGGGAAATGCCTTTAAGTTTCAATAGGGCTTTTGTGTCCACTGTTCTGACACAGCAAGTGGGACAAAAGGTGGGTGGGTGAAGGGATGGATGGATGGATGGAACTTAAAATTTTAACGCTAAGAAATTAGCTTTGTTTGAATAAATCAATTTCCTTGAAGACTGGCTTACCTCATCACCATTGAGGTGTTATATTCTGTTAGCTTCTATACATCTCAAATTAAACCACCTCAATAATTTAACCAGCATATGGTTTTCATATATGTTTAAAATGTACATTTAATTCTATATCATCTGTATTCTTGATTATATGTTATATTCTTCAATGTATCTTAACTAGATCCCAAATCAATGGAGGTGTTGTTGTTGTTGTTTCAGGATAGGTGGCAACTATTAATATTTTCAGAGTATGGTGTATATTATTGCCCTAAAAATCTTTACAATTCTGAGAATACCTTAATGCCATGTTTTAGAAAATATGGGTAGAAGTTGATGCCACTGCATTCACTTCAAAGGGCCATTGATTTTTATTTAGACTCCCTGATCCTCTAAGGACTTAGGTATGTGCTTAGCTGTCTCCTTTATGACCATGGACTTTCAAGTATGTGGGCCTACAACACAGATATATTTAAGTGTGGGATTTTTTGTGTCTCTAGCTGGGCCTTATTTTGAATCTGATCCAGGACAGAAACTTTGGTGTGTTATTCTATAACCTTATAAAAACACTGATCAGAAACATGCAAACAAAGAATGAAATATTACTTAGTTAAATATATTTCCACATCTTTTGATTTTTGTCATGCTTGGCGATTAGGTTATCAAAGCTCTTTGCTAGTCAGCAAAGATTTTTTTCTTCATGACCTGTCTTATGACTCTCTGTGACACGAAAAGGAATTCATAATACTGAATTACCTTAGACTGTAACGTTCAAAAGAGCAGGATTAGGATTTGACTGCAAGATTGAGCAGGAAGAGAAGCTGGGCTGAGAAATAGAGTGTATTACATGAAAATATCAACAGTGCAAAAGCAAAGAGCAGGGAATCAGAGAATCCTAGACTTGTTTAGTTTGAAAAAATCCCTTTAAGATCATCAAGTCCAACCCTTAACCCAGCACTGCCAAGTTCACCAGCAAACCATGTTTCTAAAAGCCACATCTAGGTGTCTTTCAATTACCTCCAGGGATGGTGACTCCACTACTTCCTTTTGGCAGCCTGTTCCAATGCTTGACAATCTTTCTGTGAAAAAATGTTTCCTAATATAAGATCTAAAGCTCCCCTAAGGCTAAACTTATGGCTTTTTTCTCTCTTCCTATCACTTGTTACCTGGGAGAAGAGACCAATCTTCACCTTGCTACAGTCTCCTTTCAGACAGGTGTAGAGAGCAATCAGGTCTCCCCCGAGCCTCCTTTTCTCCAGGCTGAACAACCCAAACTCCCTCAGCCACTCCAAATATAAGTTGTGCTCCAGACTCTTCACCAGCTCTGTTGCCCTTCTCTGGACATGTTTCCATGCTCCAGCACCACAGTCTCCTTGCAGTGAGGGGCTCAAAACTGGACACAGGATTTGAGGTGTGGCCTCACCAGTACCGAGTACAGGGGGAAAATCCCTGCCCTGGCCCTGCTGGCCACACCATTGCTGATCCAGGCCAGGATGCCATTGGCCTCCTTGGCCACCTGGGCACAGCTGGCTCATGTTCAGCTGCCTGTGACCAACACCCCTAGCCTACAGCTCCTTTTCCAGTGGGCAACTTTCCAGCCACTCTTCCCCCAGCCTGTAGCCTTGCATGGGGTTGTTGTGACCCAGGTGCAGGACTCAGCACTGGGCCTTATTGAATCTCCTGCCACTGGCCTCAGCCCAAGGATCCAGCCTGCCAAGAGTCCTCTGTATCTTTTCCACTCTCCAGCAGAACAACACTCTCACCACAGGTGGTGTTGTCTTTTACAGGAGATGTCCTCCTCCCATCATCCAGATTACTAGTAGAGTTGCAAAACAGGAATGTCCCCAGTATGGAGTCCTGGGGAACCACACTTATGACCAGTCACCAGCTGGATTTAACTCCATTTACACCTCTATCTGGGCACAGGCATTTTTATTTATCCAGGGGAGAGCTGATGAATCAACCACGTGTGGAGCTGAATATAAGGGAAAATATATTTTTTCTGTTTTGAATTTTCGGAACAAATCCACAGAAATGAGGAGGCAGTTGCATAGTCCATTGGTCAGTGTGTGTTATTTGCCTGTACTGTACCCATCAAAGAAGCTGTATTTTTTTATAATTTTACTAGAGACCATGGATTTTCAGCTTCAGCCTCATAGTTTAACCCCCTGAAATCTTCCACTGCGGAGCATTGGTATCAATCATCAATCATGTTGATAGCTGTTAAAACCATAGTACTTTAAAGACTGTGGCATAATAGATGCTTCTTTCTAAAGCTCACTCTGGATTCTGTTGTTAAGACACACACACAATCCCCACGAGAGAGACAGGGCCATTAAAAAGGACTGAATCGCTAACTGTCCCTTATGTATGAGAGAGAAAAGAAGGGGAGGCATTTACAGAGCAACAGTGTTAGGAAAAATCTCACCCCAACTCAGTATTCAGCACTTTGAGGAGTTTGCACCACAATTCAGTGAACAATTAGATACAAGTTAATGGAAGAAGTTACTGACTCATATTTATGGTAATTAAATGACATGAATTTGACACACAGTGGCTATTGTGGATGGAAAAAGTTTCTTCTGTGATCCTGTGATTCATTCTTTTAGCATATTTTCAGATTGGGGGATGACAGATTTGCTCATTCTTATCCCCACAGAATTTCTACTCAACATTTTAATAATTAGGCTGTGGGTAAAAGGTGAGTGAATGTCATCCTTACTGAAAATAGGCAGACCCAAGGGAGGAAAGTAAAAGCAAAGTTTCAACTGTAATGGAAAGATCTTACGCTGAACTTGTCACAAATTTGTAGCTACTTGTGATGAGGCTACTCTCAATTTCTGTAATTAAAACAAAGTAAAAACACATGAGCTAATAAAAATGTTTTGTACAGCTTAGCTGCTATGCAAATTTCTGTACAGGTAACTGTAGCCATGACCTGACTAAGCCTGTGGAAAATAGTCAAACCAAAACTGACACCAAAAACAGAGAAGAACTAGAGGAGACTTGGTCCATCTTGCTTCTATCTTCCTCTTACTAGAGCTCACATCTAGCCAAGCTCACATCTATTCCCAAGACATACACAGTTACAGAGACTGCTTTTGTCCAGTTATCCGCTCTGGCAGTGCAGGATCTCATAATTGTAATCATGAGAATATTAAGTCTTCCTGACTGAACCTTTAGGCCATGTTTTCCACAAAGAACAATAAAACGAAGGACAGTACTCATTTGTGAATATGGATAGATCACTGCTTTGAAAATTGCCACTTATAGTTTTATAATTTTATAGAATCTTTTAGGACATTGTAAGTTTCTGAGATGCTTACTGAACAGAAACCTTCATATATCATATATAATAATTTTTTTGCAATTTTGAGGTAACTTGTAAAAAGCTTCCCCTACTAGCTATGCTTGGTTATTTTCTTCAGAGTTCTCACAGTTTTCTGATCAAAATGTCCAAATGTTTCTGGAGTTTTCACATCATGTAACGCCTCACAGATTTTTCAGTGTTAGTCCTTGCACAAATTCTATTTTATAGAATAGAACAGACAGTCAGAGTCTGCAGAATCCAAATACATTTCTTTAAAAATCAGTCTACTTTTCTGTGCAATAGAAATGTACAATGACTGTAGAATTTTTAAACTAACCTTTCTATCTTAAAGGATTAATAAAATTTCTATAAAGATTTCAACAGATTTGAAATGTTTATCTTGTGAGTAATTTCTGTAGTATCATTTTCTTTAAGGAAGGCTTTTGACAGGCCCTGAATTTTTACAGGATCAAGGTTATTCTATCTATTTAAAGGGTTAGCATGTATTAACATGTATTTTTTCTGAAGGTCTTTTGGAGGTGAGTGGGTGGTTGGTTGTATTTTTTCCCTTTCTGCACTGCATTCAATCAGTTTGAAACCTGAATTACATGGGGGGGTTGGGGTTTTGGTTCTTTTTTTTTTTTTCTTTCCTAGTTAGTGTTACTTTTGGAATTGATACTCTTGCTTAGATGACTCTGAAACTACAGTTAGAAAATACCTAAATATAAAATAGATGCATGAGTG
Source organism: Picathartes gymnocephalus (assembly GCA_013390045.1). Classification (NCBI taxonomy): domain Eukaryota; kingdom Metazoa; phylum Chordata; class Aves; order Passeriformes; family Picathartidae; genus Picathartes; species Picathartes gymnocephalus. The sequence continues at coordinate 10,233 of WEKY01019613.1, read as the reverse complement.
CATCTTGGGAAGGTGGTATTATGGATGGAGAGCTGTCATCACATCCTTCACAATTACATTATCATGTGCTCCTGTGGTGTACACCTGTGGCTTGTTGGCAAGGCTTTTAATTCTAAGGACTATTGAACACCATGCATTTTCATAGGGAATCAGAGCTAAGTTATTTAACACAGGTGTTTCTGTAATTGTGATACATTGGGAGATTCACAGTGCTCAGTAGCCTTCAAAATTACACCCTCCACCTGCATGGTGAAGTAGTCTAACAATACCTCACTGATGCTGCTAATAAGCTGTGTTGTGTTCAAGTTAGGCATCTGTGTGTGTTTATGTGGAACCATGGTTCAAGCATGCTGCAATGAAATACCTCACGTATTTTAGTATTAATAACTCAACTATTCATTCTCTTAAAGGCCCAGTACTTAGATGAGCCTTCTTTTTTTTTTTTTTTTTTCCCCCGCAGGATGTTACCAATCCTCCTGGCTGTGGACTTTAAGAAGTCAAGCAAATTTTACCACAGTCAAGAAATATTGTATCATGAAATATTGGGGTTACTTTGGTTCTTTAAAAGTTTAAACATTTTGACATGTATATAATTTAAGATTATAAATCAGCAGTGCTTAACTTATTTATGGGGGTTTTTTTGGTTTTGTTTGGTTAGTATTTTTTTAAGTAAAGGTAAGACTCTTTCCATTTCTGTGAAATGTTTTTATTTGAAAACAGGAATTCTAACCAGAACCTCAAGTTCACAAAGGGGAAAACAAGTGCTTCACTTGAGATCCACCATGCACTGCAGAGTGACCAGCTTAGCTGACAAGCAGAACCTGTGAGAAACAGGATCCTGATACATCATTGCTAGATTTGGTAGCTCACATCTCACCCACAGGGCAGTTAGCCAGAGGGAACTATGTTCTTTCACAGGCCCTTGCTTTGCAGAAGCTGATGCTGGGTGATACCTTGATTCTTTGTAAAGTTCTAGTGTCCACACATTTGGAAACATACCTCCCTCCAGCTTTTCCTTGTCTTGATCTCTTAGATTTTGCTAGGTATTAACAATGGAAGGGACAGCCTGAATTATGAGTTGCAGTGTAAACCACTCAGTCACTGGCAACTCTTTTTTATCACTCTTCAGAGTATCTGAATGGATCTTGAAGGGAGCAGTAAAACTGACATCTGATAAGCCAATTATATATACAACCACAGTGGTGCTAAGCTTTTCAAAGGGAAGTTTGCATGGATTTCCTTTTAAGGAAAAGTTTGGTCTCTGTTGTTGATTTTTGATTTTGGGTTCTTTCCTTAGGCTTATTCTTAGAAACAGACAAGTGAAGTATACCCAAGACTTTCACCAGAAGTTGAAGCATTGGTGGTTTGGCAAAGTTCTGTTTTGCTAAGCAGGAGGCCATGAGAAGTGTCAGGCAATTATAAGAAGTGGTGCTAAGATGACTTGTTCGAATTTTACTCCTGCTTCACAGCTGTGTAACTATTGATTTCTCTGTAGCTAATTCTGTAGCTAAATTAAATTAGCTGAAATTTAAATTAAAAAAGAAAAAAAATTGAACTACTATCAAGAGCTAAAATTTCAAAGAATTTGAGAGAATCTGGTCCAATGTGAGAGCTTGTATTTCAAGGACTATCATAGCAAGCATGGCAGATGGCCGACATGGACCAGCAAGGAACTCCTGACTGAGCTTAACCACATAAAGAAAGAACACAGAAGCTGGAAGCAGGGATAGGGTAGCAATACAGAAGCATTGCCCAAGCCTGCAGAGATGGAGCTAGGACAGCCAAAGCTCAGCTGGAACTGGAACTTGTGAGAGATGTGAAAGATAGCCAGAAAAGCTTCTATGAGCACACTGGCACCAAAGGAAGGTGAAATAAATATGGGACTACTTCTCAGTGGAGATGGAAAGATAATGACAGATGATGTGGAGAGAACCAAGGTACCCAATATTGGTTCACCTCATTTTTTTCACCTTAGGCTTGCTCATGTACCTCCTAGATCTTAAGGTCTGTTGATAGAGTCTGTGGGAGAAAACGTTACCAAAAATAGAGGTAAGATCAAGTGAAGATGCAGTTAAGTCATATGGACAAATGCAAGGTTAAGGAGACAGACAGAATGCACACAAGGGTACTGGGGGAATTAGCTGCTGTCTTTGTTAGGCTGATGATAATTTGGAAAAGGGAAACAATACCACCATTCTGAAGATGGGGAAGAAGGACGATGCACAAAACTATAGGCGTATCAGCCTCACCTCATGTCCTGGGAAATCCTCTGTAACAAACTGAATGCTTATAGAATGCACTTCCCATATGTTTATGGACAACAGTGGCATGAATAAAGGCTGGAGGATAGGGGTACTCTTCAAGGGACTACACAAACAGACAAAGGGCATGACAAGAACCGAATGAAGTTCAACTTTGGTAAACACAGACTTCTGCGCCTGGGATGGAATAAACCCATGCAGAACTACAGTTTTGGTGCTGTCTGGCTAGAATGCAGCTTCACAGAATGCAGGACCTGGGTTTCTATGTGGAGGAGTCAGCAGTGTACCCTTGCAGCAGTGAAGGCCATCCACATGCTTGGCTGGATTAGTAACAGGACAGCCAACAGTTCAACCAGTGGATTTTGTGCCCCACTCAACTCTTGTGGGATCAAATATGAAGTACTGAATTCAGCTGGGGAATTTCAGTACAAAACATTGAGTTTCCACTGGGGCGATATAGAAAGATGAAACCAGACTATTCTCAGAAGTGCACAATGGGAGCAGGAGAGGCAAGGGACTCAAGCTGGAACATGGGGGAATTCTTACTAGCTACAAGGGAAACATTTTCACTTAACAGTGGTCATTGATGTAGACCAGGTGCCTCAAGGATATGTGGGATTTCTTGGAGATACTTAAACTCAGCTGGACACTATCCTGAGCAACCTGATCAGAGTGTTTTCACATCAACCTTGGATGAAAAGAGGCTGGATGGCCTCTGGAGATCCCTTCCAGCTTCTGCTTTTCTATGATTCTGTAGAAATGCTTAAAACAAATTTTCTATTTTGTGGAAAACAGTGGTGGTGGGAATTGTGCTCATAGTGACAAGGATGTAGATTTACTTTAATTCTGTTGTAAAATTGATCTACTCTATATTTAACAGTTAATAGAAAATATAACATGATTCTGTTGACCTGAATGCATTGCTTTTTAGATCCTAGATAGCATTGAATCTTTATGACCTTAGGCTCTGCTAAGCTCTTTCAGAATGCTGACCCTCTAGAAGCTAGTGCCTGTATAGAATATAGTTTTTCAAATACCTTGTGTGATTTTTTTTAATAAGGCTTTACCACATACACTATGAAGAGAATACTAAGAAACGTAAAAATTAGAAGAAAAAAAAAGACTGTATATCAGTCTAAGTTTAAATGACATTTTACTAAAAAAAATTACAAGCAGCAGCCATAGCAAGGAAGTAGGATGATAAAAGAATCTAAAATACAGAGCCATAGCCAAAAATGTTAAACCAAACAATACAGAAAAATTAAAATATACCTAAATCAATGCCAAACGCATCCTAGGCCTTCTGGGGCAAAAAAAGACAAAGTCAAGGAGTGCATTTTTCATGGGAATGAAAATTATTACAGAGCATTTTTTTCAGGTATATAAGCATAGTCTTCTAAGATCAGAATTAATCTCGGTGTAGTTCAGCTGAAGGCCCTAAAGTGGCATCAAGGAACCATGAGTACGTTCTTAAGCATCAAGGAACCATGAGTACGTTCTTAAGTACATCATCCAGTTCTTACTTTTCTAATTTGTTCATTCTGATAAAAAAAAGAAACAATCCTGACTCCTGAGCCTCCTCTAGTGTTCTAAAAATAAAAGAAAGTCTTGTATACTCAAATCAAAGTACAGCAGAGTACAGAACAGCTGATGAATGTTGCCAAGGAGTTATTCTTTCTCCTATACCTTTTTCCTTCTTCTTAATTTTCATGGTGTGAAGTGAAAATTTTCCAGTTGGTTTCATATCCCCCTGTTTCTCTGTGGTTTTAACTGGCAAAAAATGTAATAGCTCAGTACTGCTTTTTTCACAAATCCTAGCAATAGGGTTTGAATATACAAGAAGAAAACAAGCAGATCACCCACTCCATATTTCTCTCCTGGCAGTTAACTAGTTACATTTATCTTGTTCATGCTCAGTCATCAAAATTAAAGAAACCATTTGTTAAGATAGTTAATAGTTTTACCTGAGCCTTGAATAATCTATCCAATTTTGCTAAGTACCTTAAAAGCGTACCACACTCCAATATTTCTTTCATATTTCATTATATACCTCATCAGTGTTTTGAATATTTCTTTTCCAGTAAGTTGTGTGTGCAGTTACAACAGTATTGAATCAATACATCTTTTTATCACCATATACTTTTAGTGCCAATTTTAATTCTGTGTTGGTTTTTTTTTTTAATATATTACTTCAGTAGAAAAACAGTCAGATATTTTTAGGTCTACATTAAGCTATATACATTTGTGTATATATATATATGTAATGCATAAGGAATTGACATGGTAATTACGTTCCTTGCATGCTCACTTTTAGTCTTCATGATAAAAGACAAAAAATATGAGGGACTATGTTTCTCAGGAAATAAGGAACATTGATCAATTGCCATGTATCCTATATGGTTCTGATAACGTCATTTGAATGAGGACTTATTTAAAAGTCATCAAATTATTAAACCCCCCCCGCTTTTTTTTTTTTACTTTCTTTAATTTCCATTTTCTATACCACAACAGATATCAGCTTAGACTCTTGTATAACATTTAAATACAACATTTTACTCATCTAGGCACAGAGGAAGGAAATATAATTCTGCCTTAATTTGAATTTAGAAGAAATTAACCCCCTCCCCAAATCCCAAATCCAACTAAGAAATAACATAATTATAGAGCTATTCTCCTTGCTGTACAATGGGGAAATCAATATGAATACAACTGAAGTCTTTTCAGCCAAACTAAAGCAGTAGTAACACCATGTAACAAGTGTAATTAAACAATCATAGTTTCATGTTTCTCATGGCAAAGCTACAATTTATCAAAGCAAGAATTTGGAGGAGTTTAAGTCCTTTTTCTTCTCATATGAAACTAAATGTTTACTTTTAATCTACTTCCATGTAAAAAAGTGATACCCTAAAGTCACAGTTAGCAAGAAATAACAAGTGCAATTTTTTTTTTTTTTTTAATCTTTTCTTTTTTCCCAGGGAAAAGAAGGGAGGAAGAAGCATTATCCACAGCTACTTTGATATGAAAAGACATCTGAACTGAAAATAATTCATGGCTAATGAAATGTGTACTCAAGGTCAGAGTAAGACAGTCTTTAGGGTTTTAACTATGATGAATTTACACTTCATTTCCTCCCAAAAGTTAAAAACAGTCTTACATTACCTTGAAGTAGCTGTGGGGTTAGCTTTAAAACACTGTTCTGTCTGAATTTGAGGCCAGGTGGCCAAAAAGATAATATGATAAATTTAGGAAAGAATTTCCTACTCCTTCATGCTTTCTGAGCTGATTCATTGTCTCCGCCTTAAAACCTGACAGCTTAAACAGGAGGGATACTGGGGAAAGAAAAAAAAAAAAAGAACAGGAAAAGAAAAAGTAGAGGTGATATTTTTATGTAACACTGTGTCATATCAGAAAGAAGGTTCAGGTTCCCAACTTTAGATCTTGATATATCTGGGGATGTGTGAGGCTTAATACTTCAGGAAAGATTCTCAAACCCATGACAGAGCCATGATATCTTGCACCTCTCCCAGAGAGAAGCTAGGGTGACTAAGAAATGTCAAGCAGTTTCAGAGTCATAGTCTGTCTCATTTATAAATTTAAAATTGGGTGTTCTCATTGAATGTCTAATGCTCTCCAAAATCTGCTGGAATTTTTAAGTATACTTTATAAATTTTTAAACATTGTGTAAAACTTCCCACGGCACATGGAAAATAAAGCACCAGTGTTTGTTTAAGATATTAAGCTAGCAATTTTCCATCAGAAAAAATACATCAAATTTTGTATGAGGCAAGGAAATAAGTCTTCTGTGATAACACTCAGCAAATTCAGATACAAAGTTGATGTTTAGTGTAAGTATGGCTATTGATTATAATCAGATTTTCACATTTGTGTTTCTCTTTTAGGTCACAAATGGCTTGCAAAAATATTACCATGTTTTCTTTCCAGGATAAAGTTTATTTTTTGTTGCATTGTAATGCCATTCATTTCAGTGAGTGGGTTTTGGCTTATTTTTAATGTTTTGTTGCAGAATTAAATCTTTAATAGTAGAATAAGAAATAGGAATAAATAATCGCAAACTTTATATTTGCATCATAAAATTTTTGAAAGTTTGGAGACCTAATAGTAATATTCAGTTTGAGAAATTTGGCTAATTGAATGTGGATCCAAACAGATGGATTGGTCAAGGTATGCAAATCAAGAGAAATGGGACAAATTATTCTGTCTGTTCTGTTGTTTCCTTGTTGTAAAATTAACAGTAATGACCTAACACATGTGGTATGCACATTTCTTGATGTACCTGAGAACTGAAAATGAAAAAATACCCCACAACTCTTATCAGAGTCAACCATAAGAAAAAGATTGGTTGACCAATTACATCTTGATAGATAATGATAAATTCTGTAACTGTGAACACTCTTCTGCAAACTTGTGACCACCCACATTGCTCCTAGTTTGTAACAGCGGAAAACAGAGCAAAGCCAGTCCATCTTTTCCACAGCTATTTCCCTTGCCTATTAAAGTGAACACAAATCATTAAAGTCAAGTTTTTTTCTGAGAACTTTCAATGTCTTCATTCCTTTTCCCTGTTCTATTGCTTTATTTTTCTTTGTTACTTGCTGGGAAATTGCATATTTTCTGAAGTTGTTTTCCTAGAATGTCTGTGTTTAGGAGAGAAAAAATGGGAACAATATACACTTGGAGCAATGAAGCCCATCTTTATTGCTGGGAAGGTAAAAGTGAGGAAAGGCATGAACATGAATTGCTCTGATAATACTTTTATGGCAACTATGCTCTACTCTGCAGTGTGGTCATCTGTCTCACTAAAAGGACACAGGGAAATACAGCCAGAGGGATACTGGATTGGAAGGAATGAGTAAGGAATAATCTGCTCCAGGCAAAATATTTTCAGGTAAATATCAACAGAAAAGGTAAAATAGAACAGACCGTTTCAATTGAAAAGGACTTACAATGATCATCTAGTCCTTCACATATTGCAGCAACTACAACCCTTGCACTCAAAATGACACCAGGTCATTTTAAAGAGAATATGTAGGAAAATAGAGTGGATTTCCATTTGATCAGGTCTCAGTAGAAAATGCATTTGGTTTCCAGTTGCCTAAAATATATCTCATCAGTGCTTTCATCCTGCCTGAGCAATCAGTATTAGACACCCACTATAACATCTCCTTTGCTTTCCATCCTCCTAATCCTCACCCAGAGCATCTCAAACACATCATCACTAACTGTAAGGGTGGTGTAACCAAATCTCTCCTGTAACTATAGTGTGACACCCCCACCTTGCCTGCCCTGCCTATCCCTCCTGGACTGCCCACAGCCCTCCATCCCATCTCTCTAGTCCTGGCATCCTTTCCACCAAGTCTCACTAAGACCTAGCGTATTTTAGCTCTGGGAGCTGACCAACACTTACAGTTCAACCTGCTTTTTTTCTCATGCTGCCTGCATCGATGTGCAAGAACTTCAGATATGTTTCTGAGACGCCAGTGCTCCTGAGTGCATTGTAAATGTCCCCACTAGCATTGACACCCCCAGGCAAAGTGATGCCAACCCTCGGCTTACCTACAGCAGTTGGTATCACCGTCACCCACTGTGCCTAGTTTAAAACCCACTTTAAGGATCAGTCCTGACATCATATGCCCAAAGATCCATTTTCCCCCAGGACAGGTGGATTCTGTCAAATCCCAGCATAACTTATCCTATCAAGTCTCTTCAATGGTTTAAAACCCCAAAGTTTTGGTGGAGATAAATTTTGTATCATCCACTGTGGTAATGGATGCTGATGACTTGAGCTTCCTCATACAAAGGTAAGACCTCAGCAGATAGGAATATTATAGCTGGACAAGATAGGTTATGATGCTTTTCATTTCAGGTGAAATGCTGGTCTGAGGCAGTGGAGAATATGTTAGCCTTTTGCATTTGACAAAGTAAGGAAGTTATGTTACATTATCTAACTACATTTTCTGTAGCTATGAAATCCCATCACCCACAGAGACACATATTATTTGCACTGTCTTAAAATGCTATCAAAAACTTCGGGCTTTCATGGTGGAGATGACAAATTATTAAAAAATTAGATTTTACCAATTTTCTTGTATGTGAACTGAAAGAAAGGAGCCATCCTCACATTGCCCAGTTACAGGAAAGGTCAGCTGAAGTTTGTGTCTGGTGTTTGACTAATGCTTGGCATTCTTTTCTTACCCTCTCTCTGCTCCATAAATCATTGCACACAGAAAGGTCAGGAACAGAGAGGAGGGAAGATACCAGCTAAATGAGGAGCAAAATATTCCTCTCCTTCTGGAAATCATCAGAGCAGAAAGGGAATTTCTAGAATCCTTTTGAGATAGGAAGGAAGACCTGAAATAGTAAAAATATTTGGACTACACACGGCACAATTGAATTGCTTGGAATCAACTCATTCCTTGAATAAATAAAGGAATTAACTCTGTGCAAAGCTGTGCAAAGCCAGAGAATAGTTACAGCTGACATTTTTTCTCTTAATTTGCTCTTACATCATGTGTTTTTCCCTTCCCTCCACCCTTTTCCTTTATCCAATCATAAGTTTTTCTTGTGTTCTTGAATATGGGAAAGGACAGAGGAGAATTGAAAAAAGGACAGCTGTTGCGATGTTCTTCACCTGACACAATAATTTTAAATCAGATATTTTTAGACTTGTACCTTCTTCAAAAAGGTCGAGCCAAAATTAACCTCTAAATTTTATATCACATAAGAAAAGGATGCATTCAGGAAAAAAAGTGACAAAGAAAAAGAGATTTTCCTTTGTTTGTCTACTTGCTAATTTTGGTTGGCTAATTCAAATTAGTGCAAATTTTTGCTAAATAGTGGTTTTGGACAGTTTGAAGCAGAAGCTGCTAACAAACTCGGATTATTTCATTGAAATTGTGAGCCTGAAACAATTTGCTCATACAAAAAGGCAGCTTCCGGTAGATGTTTTTATTGTTGTGGGGAATCTGACTGATTTCCTGACCTTTTGCAGACATTTCTACTGTTCTATGAATAATATCAAAGTGGTCAAACAAGAACATCTTTAAGGAAATTATTATGTCTGTCTGTATTTGAAAAAAAAGAATGAAGTACCTTACATGCACAGCCTTTTCACAGTGACTTTTATGGGCAATCTAACTCATATCCAACAAATACCAGTGTAACCTTGACTAGATATTCATAAGCTCAAGTTCAGAGACTTCAAATTCTTGGTCATTCCATTCATGGTTTTATATCTTTTTGTCATGATGTATCCTTAGTCCTGCTCAAAGAATTTATGTGGTGAAGGAAGGAAAGCATTTTTAATATGGGTAGACTCTGTCTGATAGTAAGGTTGGAAGTATTAAAAGATATTTCTCTGTTCTATGACACTCTCCTACGCTATTGTTTTGGAAAAAATATGAAATATTTGTGAGAGGTGTGAACCTGGTGGGAAGCCCCACAATGACTTCCTCTTATTTCCAAATATGGCAGAAGACTTTTTTTTCATCAGCACAATTTATAATAATGACAAAATTATATTAATATTTATTAAACCCTATTTTATTTAACTTCAAAAAATACCTATATTTACTTCAGAATATAAATGGCCTTTAAGAGTCCAAATTTGGAACCTGTCACAGTGAGTGCTGAGCAAATGTGGA
>WEKY01019612.1:33844-64831 GCA_013390045.1 Picathartes gymnocephalus | reverse complement strand
CCTATATTCCTCAAGACTGCAAAGTCCACAGTGTGTAGTCACTGCAGCCCAGGCTCCCTCCCATACTGACATCCCTGATTAGCTCACTCACGTTGTTGACTATCGTATCTAGTATCGCATTTCCTCTGGTAGGTTTATCTGTCACTTGGCTTAGGAAGTTATTCCCCATGCATTCCAGGAGTCTCCTGGATTGCCTATAGCTTGCTGTGCTACTTTTCCAGCAGCTGTTGGGGTGGTTGAAGTCCCCTGGCAGGACAAGACCTGCATGCACATCAGAGAAGCGATTTTCCTGCTTAGACACCCTCCTCTGTGGAAGACCTAAGAGTTTAAAAATGTTTGTAAAATCAGGAAAAGCCTTCCTCAGAGACATTTCATCAACTCTGATGGCTTATATACTGCCATTCACTTGAGAGCTGAGGCACTGCAGATCAAATGCTCTCTGGAGCAGAGCACTTTTTATACTTTGCTGGCACTGCCAAGTATACAGACTGCAAGTTTACAGATTGCAGGCATTAACTGCAAACAAAAATTATACTGGTCAGGTTTTGTTTGAAATTTCTCAAAATGTCAGTTACAAAAGCATTATTGCAAAAGATTTATCTTAATAAAAGCAAACAGAGGATATGTATACTGACTGTCTAAACAATTTGACATTGAACAGTGTGAGAAAAAAAAGTGAAAATATCATCCAGAAAAAAATTTTAAAATTAAAGAATGTCCTTGTCTTCAGTGAAGTGCAAGTTATCAATTGCATTGAATTATGACTGCTACATAAAGCACCATAAATCAGAACCTCAATATTTTTTTTTAATACAGATTATAAGGTGAACATCCTTTCTCAACGCTTGCAGGTTTTACACTCTCATGATCATTCAAAATAAATCTTGAAAACTAGACTCTCTGTCTTATTTTTTCCTTTTGACACAGTTCCACAGATTCTGTCACTGGTCTTCTAAACAAAACAAAACAAAACAAAACAAAACAAAACAAAACAAAACAAAACAAAACCAGACCTACCAACCAACCAAACAAACGAAAAACCAAAAAGAAAAGGAAAAAATTATTTTAAAAATGTATGTTTTATCATCAGATGGCTTTTAGTATGGCTACTTTCCTTATGCCTTTTACTGTGTCTGAAGTTATAGAGATTTCATAATAATTTTTTTACAGATACAGTAGATTTAAGGGGTTTGAGAAAGTAATGGAGTGGCATGGAGGAAGAATGTGAAGAGGAGGATAAAAAAAGGGAGACAATAAGACATGGACCCACTGACCTTTCACTGCCCCTTGCCCCCTAAGTGACCCAGGCTGGTTCTCTGACTCCTCTTGCCTCTTCCAGAAACCACTCAGCTGATTATCTCTCATGAGATAGTCAGATTTTTCTGACCTAAGACTGAGAATGAAGTCATTCTGCCTTTACCCCTGAGGGATGGAGGGGTAGGAAGACAGGGTTTTGCATTTGCTGCTGAGAAGTCTGGAGCTAGCTCTGGAAATAGTCATAAAGTTTATAAAACACCAGTACAATGCCTGCATTCCTGCATATTTGAAAGAGAGGGAAAACATGTGAAAAGCAAGGGGTTTGACTCTCCAGACCCTCCATATGTGGAATTTCCATCCACATCAGCTGGAGTTCAGTATATGAAAGGCTCACAGAAGCAAATCCAAAAGGGCATGTAAAAGCAGTAGATTCTTTTTCTCATGTGAAACTTGAAGCATTTAGCTTACTTCACAGAATAAAGAGCTACCCTGAAAGCTGCTGTAAGTGTGATTCAACTTTAATCGAAAAGTGGCTAGAGAACTAGGAATACAGAAATGTCGTTTAATTTAAATTTGGCACCTGTGCTCCACTCCTCCCCCTCCTGCCCCTCCACCCAATTCAACATCCATTTTTCCTCCTCCTGCAATGTAAAAATTCCTCTAAAGGGAGGATGTAAACTGCTTTTTTGAAGATGGTGGAGTTTTCCATTATACCACAATATGGTCATTTATTAAGCAAGGAGAACAAAGTTTTTGCAAAAAGTAATAAAATATGTGGTGGAAACTGTAAAACCCATTAAGTCAAATTTAGAAAGTCTAAACTTGTGAATTCAAAGCACAGTTGAATTGCCCAAAATTGTTCCGGCACTCCAGCAGCAATGGACACAAAATTTATTTACTTATAGGAAAATGAAAAAAAAATCTTCCAGTGAACTTGTTTACAGTTTTATGAGATTAGAACTTGATGTGCAACACATACTAAGGAAAAAATATTGGCCAACCTCTAAATTCAGTATACTGCCTCTAATTTATTTTGACAGAGTTTTAAGGCTGAAAGAAATGCATATTACAGTGCTAGCGCAGAAAAACAGTATCTGAATGATGAATTCTTTGAACTAATGTTTTCAGTTTTGTTTGGAGGACTAACAGCAGGAACTATGAGGTTTTGCATATTACATGCAACTCTAAGTCCAAGAAAACAAATTTAATATAATTCAGCAAAACATAACATAAAATAACATCCTTTTATAAGCAGCAGTACAATTCTGGAGTAGGGGGAAATGCATATACTGATATCTGGAGATTCATCAGTAAGAAAACACAGGAATATATCAACTAAAGATATCCTCACCAAAAATGTTGTACACAGTGATGTGCCAGTAACGGCCAGCTGAAACTTTGGGTCTGTTAGTTTATCCCACAGACCACTCAGCAGCTTCGACTGCTAACATTTTGCCTTAGGGAAACTTCTGTCATCCAAACCTGAGCATTGAAGATTGTAGGTTTGGTGAAGCCTGACTCCAGACAGTCCCACCACAGGCACTGGCCTCGAATGGGGACTTCTCGCTTGCCCAAGAGTGACCCACAGGTTTTTGTCTGTGCAACAGCTGCCCTAGCAGACCAAGTTGGCAAGAAAAGGTAGGTGAAAAAGTTTTAGGGTTTCCCAAGCGTCTTCTAATTACCTCACCATTTAATTCTGAACAGCAGTGAACTCAGACCTGGTGCTGAGGGAAAAGACAATTGTCTAATAATTTTGGCAGATTGTTATCCATTGATTTATTATTTTGTGGATGTCACTTACTTCATTGTGACACATCATCTCTAACATGAATGTTACATGCAAGACATGCTGCAACATTTGGGAAATTCATCTATGATTTTGAATAAGTAAAATCCTGCATTTTTTGCCCACACATGGTGCTGTAAGGTCATAAATATAAAATAGCACCCACATTGCTCTTACATACAGCCTTAAAAGATTATGACAGATTAAGTGTCATGAATATTTTTAGTTTATGTCTGCTTTGAAGTGCCTTTTATCACTTGAGATATAGAAGTGTTTGTCTTTTGAGGAAAATGAATGTGGTTTACTCTGACATAATATGACCAACTTATATCTGACACATAGGGAAATGTTATATCCATTTCTCCAGGTAATCCATTCACATTCACAGGTCTAAAGTTCTCTAAGGAGTGTCACAAATCCAGATAATTCTTCTTCAGGCAGTGTTTTATGTTTGCTCCCCTCATTCAGCTTACATTTAACATTTGAAAAGACAAACAATAATGTCTTATACAGACATATGCTCATTAATTCAGGTTATTTATTTTAGTTCAGTCATTATTTGAGATCATGTTTTTTCTTGAAAGTACTGTAGTGGATTTGATGTGCTTTCTTCCATACTACTCCCATCTACTTTCGTGATTGTTGTCTATCCTGACATCAAGCTCCACTGATAAGATTGTCAAAAATTATTGAGATGCAGGATATTCAGAAACCACATTAGAGCTTGGTATCATGTATCTAATAAGTTACCTATACAAGAAAAAGCAACAAATATTGTCTTGACAAAAGACTGTTTTCCACTCCTTTTTTAAGAAATTAAAATCACATAATTTCTCTGCATTGAAATGTTACTGTTCCTTTCATCTTTTTGTGTTCCCTGAAGTCATAAATACTACACAGCTCTGCATCAGTTATAATGTTTGTTTTAAAATGTCAGCGATATGTACCCAAACACTTTTTTAAAAGATAAGTTAATTCACTGTGTATTTGAAAACAACTCAGCTGCATAGGAAAAACAATTTTAAAATGAGCCTACTGTACCTGAGAAGCACAGTAAGTTTGTGCTCACATATTATAAAGGCATACAGTTTCCACAGCCCCAAATGCTAAAAAGCAACTTACAGAGAAGTATTGTGTGATTCTGAACTTCACTTGTCATCAGTTAAACATGATCCTACTGAAAACTTCTGAACTGTGCCCAACATTTCTGAAACAGCTAGGCTGATGTCGACTTTTTGTTGCCCTATATTTCTCACCAATTCTTGAAGAAAAAGCTAGGAAAACCAACTATGTGCTCAGACAAGACTCAAGTGTTACATGTGTAAGGGAGAATTAATAACACAGGGCAAAAAGGATTAGACCTTGTCAGCCAACGGATCCACAGGTTTTAGCAAAATTACAAAATTTTAACTAAACATTTATCTGTAAGAGAAGAGACCTATATAAGCATAGAATAATTCTGATTGGAAAAGATGTTTAAGATCATCAAGATTAAGTCCAGCCATTAGACCAGCAGTACCAAGTCTACGATTAAATCATGACACCACATCACATCTACGTGTCATTTAAATGGGAATCCTGCTTCAATGTCTGACCCCCACCCCAGTGACAAAATTTTTCCCAATACTCAATCTAAACGCCCCCTGCCAAATTGAGGCTGTTTCCTCTGACCTATCACTTTTGGTAGAAAAGACAAATCACCACCACACTATAGCCTTCTGTCAGACACTAGCAGGGAGTAATAAAGTCTCCCTTGAGCCTCCTTTTCACCAGCCTAAAGTTCTGCAGCTCCCTTAGCCACTTCTTAACAGATGTGTGCTCCAGAACAGCTCTGTTGCCCTTCTCTGGACATGTTCCAACTCCTCAGTGTCTTTCTTGGAGTAAGAGGCCCAAAAGTAAACAGGATACAAGGTGTAGCCTCAGCAGTGCTGAGTACCAAGGGATAATCACTGCTCTGGTCCTGCTGGCCATATGATTTCTGGCCAGGCCAGCGGCCATTGGCCTTCTTGGCCACCTGGGCACACACTGGTTCATGTTTGGCTGGCTGTTGACCAGCACCCCCTGGCCCTTTACTGCTGGGCATCTTTTCTGACACTCTTCCCCAACAAGATAGTATAGGAATGCCCTTAAACCCTGTGTTTTCACAATTTTATTAAACTGCTAAAAAAAAAAATCTCAAAAAATATGATTATACAGGCATGTCATAGATATACAGAACAATACAATGGTGCACTGAGTGGCTTCAGAGATCCTACATGTTGTCCTTTCACTTAAGGCTGTGAAGCCTTTTCTTACAGAGCTGGTTCTTGCCCCAAAGCCAGCTGGTAACTTGCATGCCTAAGTAATGCTTTACTGCTTCTGTTCTGTAGCTTTTCCCCATGTCCACAGCCTGTCTGTGCATTGCATTTTGCCATAGTAGCTCTGTCACAACTATTCTGCTTAGACAAATTAATCTCTTGATACATCTACTTACTGGGGCAGAATGTTCTTGTGCTTTAAGGAGGCTGTTCCTGCAAGCTTTCCTGAGCTCCTCTCTATAGGAATCCAAATTGCTTCCAACGTATGTCCAGATCTGCTCCCTTCGAGTGAAGGATCCATATTCTGCTATTTGTTTTCCTCACTCGTAGTGGGATCCACTCCTTCACGTCTCCTGCGACCAAAGCCCCATCACATCCTTGCACATGTTCAGCTGTGTTCCTGGGCATCAAATTCTGGTCACCCTGACATATTCACCTGCCTACAGTCTGTGACCAGTCTTCAGGTTAATTAAAAAAGATTTTGCTGACTTCCTCACCCCAACCATGAGGTCCACAGCATATTCCCATCACCAGATCACCTTTACTGTGCCTGAGGATCTCCTGGAGCTATATTCAGGCTGCTTGTGAAGAGAATAATTTTCTCCTGCAAACCAGGCATGCAAACACAGCACTAAGTTTTTATAGTGTTTTGTTCATTAGCATGTTTGGTCTTTTGACTGTGGCTCCTTTTGTAACTTCTTTCTGCTTTTAATAGATATTATTTTAAGAAAACTCTTCAGTTGTGGATTATTCCTGTCATTAATTTGGAGGAAGTGGAAATGTAGGGTTCTTGACACTATCACAGATCCATTATGACAACACTGGTTATACAGGGAGACTAAAATCCACATTTTACTGGAAAACTTACTGGTTATTCAGAGACACAGGTAAAAAGAGATCAGATAATAGAGGTGGACAGCAAGATAGTGACAGAGAGAGAGAGCATTGGGAAAAGGTATCAAAACCCTGCATTTTTTCTGGTGTCTCACCAACACAGCTCATCAAATGAAACATCAGCATGTGAAGAAAGATTAACAAAATTACCCCAAAAGAGTCAAGACAGTACAAGATGAAAATCTGCCTTTTGGTATCACCTATAGTCTTGCCTTGACATCCTGATTGCCCTTCCTCAAAGGACAGGAAAAACATCTCCAGACTTTGGGATTTTCTTGCCAAAGAAAAGGATCAGACTAAAAAGGAGTACAAGACCAGAGAAGGATATCACTGAGTTCACTTCAGTTGTTATTTAAAAAAAAAAATTCTTTGATATTATCTTTCTTCTTCAGAATCAAAGCAGGAGTGTGGATTTTTGTTTAAATTAAACAGAAAGCCATTTATCTCTCTGAGGGAATAAAAACACCATGAGAACTGGGCATGTAGCCAGATTTTTTTCTACAACACAAAACCCCTATGGACTTTCAGGATGTAGCTGAAACACTCTGGAGAAATTGGTAAAAGTGGGTTCCAGGAAGAACTGGGGAGTTGTTACACCATGAAATAAGAGCGATAGAATTCACTTATAAGGATCTTACAGGTATGAGATGCTAAAATCTTGCACAAATGCTGGTTGGTCCATTAACCCTTATACCATACAAGCAGTAGCGTAACTAGTAACAGATAGCTGGTACCTATCCTGCAGCACAGCTTTCTTTCCATTAAATACTTCCTGTCTTTTCTCAAAGGAAACATTAACATTGCTCTACTAGCAAGGAAAAAAAGTAAATAAAAAAATTTTAAAAAATAAAGCCACTTATTTCAAACTGGCGTTTACATGTACATTTTATCTATAAAAATTCTATATGATAATATTATTCATTTCCTAAAATGGTTTAAGTAAAGAATAGTCTTACTCTACTTACTGAAATAATGAGTAGAGTAAGTAGAGTCTTACTCTACTTACTGAGAATAAAGTAAGTAGAGAGATTAAAAGCTATATTTCAGCAGGCTAATCAATAATTATGGGTAAAATATCAAGTTACAGGACCATTTCCTTTCAGTAGAGAAGGGCAGAAGTTTACAGAATATTTATTTACTTGCCAGTCATATTTTTCCTTTTTGTGAAGTGTGATACACAGAAATGTACCCCACTAGCCATGGGTACATATTACATGTATCATAACTGATGTTCCCTTTACTTTATCCTGCTTAGATTTTGGGATAACATTTTTTTCCCCTTTTTAATATCAGGAAATTATTGTACTCTTTTAGTTACTTACTAACGACTGTTAAAAAATTGCCTTCAAATGTGAATGATTTCTGTTAAAAAATTGCCTTCAAATGTGAATGATTTAAGATAATTTTTAAATCAAAAATCAAAACAGAGTCTTGTATTGATTAAAAAAAAAAATTACCTGAATGGAGTTTTGAGTAGTTTTGTCTTGGTTTGCCTATAATAGCAAAACACAATTTACAGTATCTTAGAAATGAATCTGGCAGTTACAAATAATAAGCTGCCTTTTAGTAGCCATGTTTTTCTTCTAAAACAGTGCAGACAACACAAGGGTTATTTTTTCTGAAAGTACATTTAATCATGTAGAATATCAAGTTTTCAGTCCATTTGCAAAACAATGATGCGCATATATGTATGTGATTTTTTTGCCTATCTTTACCTTCATAATATGATTACCAATTTTTTTTTTAGAGTCTACCTGGACATAAATTCTTAGCAGGTTTGTTCCTGTAAGAAAGTATTAAAAATTATCTGGGCCAAAACAAAGTTCTTCTTTACTATCCTGCCTCCTAAAGCAGCCAATAGCTGCTGTCAAAAAATAAGATAAATACAGGAACAAATGTAAGTGTACATGTATGTGTTCCTTACCCAAGCATGCCACAAGTATAATTAGTACTCATAATCAATACAGATTATGAACATTTTAATTTTTCATTATAATTTAACTTTCCTTGTTGTCCTCATCCACACAAAATTAAAACACAATAAAAATGTATTCAAGCAGTCTTTTTTACAGACAATATCTGAACTAAAAAACTGGCACAGATCTTTGTTGATAACTCAAATTTGGAACTTTTTGAAGAGACAGCAGAAAGTAGAGTATTTTCCAGTTTGAACACATCTAGTATAGACATGACTAACTAATTTTTTTTGGTTGCAAATCAGAGATTCCTGATGTTTTGCATCTGATTTTCTGTTCTCTGCTTCTCTATATTTTTTATTTATTCCTTCATGTTACAACCTCTAAGTGCCTATACAAATGCTGATAGTAATTTACAAATGAAAAATTTGAAATAAAAACAAAAATAATAACTTGCACAGTTTATATTAGACATTAAATGTTTGACAGTGTTTCATTTTAATATAGTTTCTATGGATGTGGTTTATGAAAGAACTACAGGTCTTGTTTTTCAGCATAAAGCAAAGAGTTGAAAGCTTCCAGTCACTGTGTATCATTACACATAAGGGGAAGCAGTTACTGACTGCTTCAAACCTTTCTGTCTAAGGACTGAGTTTCACCTAAGTTTTAGGGGAAAATGAATAGATTGGGTTTTAAGTGGCCTGAGTTTCAAAGAACATAACTGTAAAAGAAAACTTCAAGACCGAACTATCAAATACTTTAAATCAGCCTACACATATACACAGGATTGTATCAACTGAACAGTGAATCTTGTTCATGATCCTTAATTACTGTCTGCTCCAAAAGACAAAGCTACATGAGAAGGAGGGTTGTTACGAGACAAAGCATAGCATTTTCATTAATCAAAAGTACATGTTAAATATCAGGAAAGGGTTCTTTCCCCATAGGGTGGCTGGGCACTGAGCAGCTCCCCAGGGCAGTGGTCACAGCACCAGCCTATTCCAATTCAAGAAGAATTTGGACAATGCTCTCAGGCACTTGGTGTAACTCTTGGGGTGTCCTGTGCAGTGCCAGGAGCTGGACTTGATGACCTTTGTGTGTCCCTTCCAACTCAGTTTATTCTATGATCCTGCCATTCTATGACTCTTAACTGGTCTTTGCTTACACTGGCATGAACACATCATTAGAGTGCAAGCATGAAGTTTAGCACTTACCCAAATTACACCATACTAACATTGAATCCACCTTACCCCAATAGATAAATCTTCCTTTCAAAACTGATGTCCGTCAGCTCTGAGTGGGGTACAATGTTAAATGCCAAAGTAACTTGAGAGTTTTGGGTAGCAGGATTGTCCAATTTACCATGGCAGCTACCTCATGCTCCCTTTTCTGAACTCCTTTTCTGCTTTTGTATGACAATGTGCTTCAATATTGTAGGTGACCAATGAATCCTACCTACCAATGAAACCCTTGAGGATTAGTCTCTTGAGATGTCCATATGAATACCTAATTATATGCTGAGAATAAACATCGAGAGTCACCTTCAAAATTCAGAGGGCAAAGAGCAGCTGCAGAGATTCTCAAATAGCATTTTCCAGGCATGAAACAGAGTGGTTAGAAAATGGGTAGCAACAAGTTTCAAAACCAGATAGAAGGTAGGAAGGTTTCTGCTAGGTTTTTTTCAATTAAAAGTTCAATAGCAAACACACTTCTCAATAGTGTGATTTGCTATTCTTAAAGTATCATTGTTATTCCTAAAGTATCATTGCTCGTCCTAATTTTTAAGGATAACTTAGTATTACTGAACAGTAACACACTCACAACACGGGAAAACAAAAACAAAACAAAACGAAACAAACCAAACAAAAAGCAACCCAAACCAAACCAACAAAACACCCACACAACCCAAATATGGCGCAAGTATAAAGATATTCTCTGCCATATAGCTTTTGCCTGAAGAGAGAATGGATCAAGTCTTGTCTTAATCCCAAACAAAACAATATTGAATACACAGTCATCTACTGAAATCTCAGAAAGAGAGGACAGGAATAGTCTTGTTTGCCTTGTTATGTTCTTTGATTTTTCTCCAAATATGAAAAGGTTTTTTCCATGAGGCTTAACGGAAACATAGGCCAAGTTTAATATTACATAAAATATAACACACAGATTGTACAATATGAGAAAGGAACTAAGCCTCTATTCTAGAGAATAAGGTAGCACTTCTTATTTTTAAAATGATATATTACATCAAACCATATAATCTTTCCATCAAATAATCTATTTAGGTTTTGTTTTTACAAATAGTAATAAGTTTTCCCATCTTCTTTTAAGAGAACTTAAAATATCTGTCTATCAGTTCAAAACTCCTGAGCAATAGAACCAGAGGAAGTTTAATTGTCATCCAGAACACAAAGAATCTATCAAAAGAATATAATGAGGCAAGCTGAAATGGTAGGCACGTAAAGAAGGAAAGGTGCAGTTATTTAGGATCAAAAGAAGTAAGGGCAGAGGCAATGAAGCTGACACTGTCTGTTGGGAGGGTGCTTCCACCTGATGTTTTCTACCACGTGGCTGTCCTGTGGATCTTTTTAAATTAAATATCTTCTGTTCTGTTGCCAAAATTTACATCGGTTGAAGCTGACAAATCAAGTTAGTTTTCTAGACTCTGCTTCCAAATGTGTGCTAACTCTATGCTTTGAATATCCAAAATCAGAAAAAAAATTCAGTCAGAATGCACATTACCTGACCTTAAGGAAAGCATTCAACCATAACATACATACTGTAAGAACTGGAAAGATTATTTCTATTAAATCAAATAATCTCTAGCAGATATTGCCTTGCTTATAAGTTTCAGTTATTCCTGACTTCCATCTTTTAACGTATGCTCATTTAAAATGTACCTATGTTGCTTACTTGTTGTAGGAAAATGAATAACCAGGAAATAAAAGAAACCTTTGTTGTTACCTGTTTCAACAACAGTGCAGGGATAGCTCTTTACATGCCCTTGAGTCTTTGATTTCAAGTGTGATTGCATGTATTTGAAACATGTGAACAAAGTCCCATTATGACTGGGATCCTTTAAGAGCTTTCCAAACTACAGAAAGGGTAGCAGGTGGGTATGTTTTGAATGTGTATGTGAGTTTAGGTATTTTAATAATGCCTTTACATGCAAATCTATGCACACTGTGCAGTTTTGAACAAGCTACTGTTGAAGAAGTATTTTCTGCTTTTTTGGCAAATGTCCTTTTCCTTCTACATCAAAATATCTGTTTTAATAGGCATCACCTGCAATTGCTCTTTTTAAATGTGAGATGCTCCCTTTCTCTGCTTGCTGCTTTCCTTTCTCCACAGTCAAACTGAACAATCCTATCATGTGCCAAGCACCAAACCCTTGTAAACTTCCAGCAGGCCAATCACACACCTCCTGAAAGGACAAAAACTGTATCTCCCGAATGTCACAGCACTGGGATTGATTTTATACTGGCAAAGGTGTGCCCACAGGGTACTCATAAATACACTAGTGTTGTATACAGCTTGCACGAATAAATACACTATAATATAAAGCTTGCATGTGTGAGGAATTACATTGGTCTCTAATTCCTCTGGGAAAGGGAGAGGAAGATGGTATTTTACACATGTAGGCTATTGCTGTACCATTGCCTTTGATGCCAGATGCTAGTAAGTTGTCCTTGTGGAATGACTAAAAGGTAGCAACTGAAAATTTTAGAACACTAAAAAATGCATTTATTTGAAAGGTTAAACATAAATACTACAGCTATACTTTCATTACACCCAAAAGGTATGCTACCACTGCCTCAGCAAAAAAAATTTCTTTAGCTATTTCAGAGTGTGTATTTATGGTTCCTCTCACCTCTCTTACATCATGCCATCCTATTATGACCATGTGTTCTCTGAGCTATGTAGAAACATTGATTATTTTAGCAAATTGAATCCAAATTCTTGTGCATTTCTACTCCAAGCCTACAGCAAAGTTCACAGATTTGTTGTTAGGGAGATGATTCTCCCCTTAAAAATTATTTACACAACAGGGAGAGACTACACAAAGAGATGCATGCCACAGAAGTCAGAAAAAGGTTACTCTTCACAGCATTAGCCATTTGGTTTTGAGGTATCTTGGTCCCAACTTATCACAGCCTGATTGTTTCCTCTTTGGTGCAGCAAGGTGGCAGAAGTCAGATCCTTGGCTGGGGTAAATCAGTAGTAAGTTCCACTAACTTATCAAAAAGTTAGTTAATACTGCTGAATATCTATCTTACCGTCATTTGATTGACATTGAAAATCAAGTAGATGTTCTGCTTAGAATAAGTGTATAAAAATAATACTACCATAGAACCCTTTTGGGTAAAACAAACGATAGCATGCAGTACTTTGGTTTTTGTGTGTCTCTGACGGGAAAACAGAGTTTAGTTGGCTCCAACTAGACTGATACACAATTTTCCCAGGCTTTCTGCCTCCTTTGAGCAAAGTAGACTTGGAAAGACCCAAACAGACTTAGATGGTAAGATCTAGAACAGATTTATATGAATCTTATGTAATTTCATACAAACTTAATGTGAACTATATTTTTAAACCAGCTTCACAGGACAGTATTTCTTGTTTTCCATGATGTAATTTATTTTGGATGAAATAATACTAAACATGGAAAAAGCTCAGACAAAGTGCAAGGGAGAAATTTGACTGACAAAACCATTCAGGGAATTGCTTGAGTTGTTTACAAAAGCTGAAACTCAAACCTACCAGAACACATAGCCCTAAACTGAAGGTTCAGTCTGCTCTTTGTACATTAGACTAGCATATAGATGAACCATGGACAGTATATTCAGCATTACAACTCTTCAGTTTTCTTTTGTGTTTTTCTTCTATTATAGTTTATATATAATAAGTATAATGGGAAGCTTTCTTTTGGCAAAGAAGCTGATTAAGTGTTCCATTTAATAACATGATGCAAAAAATGCTTTCTTCAAACAAGGCCCCTGTTCCTTTTCTGACCAAATGGAATTCTGTCAGCTCTTTTGTTTGTACATGTACAACCTGTACTGAATCAAAGGCAATAATGTAATTACAATACACTGAGGTAAGCATTTTGCGCACTAATATTGTAAGAGCCAAACATCTTACCTGCTGTCTTCTTCCAGCTTTATCATCTGTTAATTCCCATGCACCACTGCCACAGTAACCACACTGTTTTAAATTAGATTTCTTTTAGAACCTCTGTCTGCTTCCACAGATCAACTTTCATATGTGATGCATGTACTCATCCTCATACAATGCCCTATGGGTACTGCTAGTGTCAGAGCATGTAGATCCATTTGAACACAGCTTTATGTTGCAGAGGAGCGAAAAACATGAAATCATAAAAATACAGATGGAAGATCTAATTCTAGGTACAGGATCCATCTGTTGGTATTGCAACTGAAAATATTAGATTTATTCCAAATGCACAGTTGTCTGTCAGAGTGTGGCAACAGAGATGGCTGGCGAGTGGTGGTATGAAGTCTTAAAAGCAGTGTTCTAATTAGAAAAAAAAATCGTCCTCAGGATCTGATAAAGCTTTCTGTAACAACTGAACTATAGGATAGCTGAAGAACTCTTGTCCTGTGCAGCTGAAGATGTCTGTGTCCAAGTGTGCTAACCTAGCACATCAAACAGTGTCCTGTGAAACCTGTCTCTTGAGACCAGCTATGTCATATTGATGGCAACTGAGTTTTCTCGTTCACTAGATCTTGACACCAGCTGAATACTGAGCCAGTAATCCTACAAGGAGAGGCCTAACCATAGAAATCAAAGTGACATGTGGGAAATGCTGAGCCCATAACACAAAAAAAATACAGAAGTGCTCTGGTAACAGCTCCTTTTTTTGCGATGTGAACCTGTATGGCAGTCTGGCTGCTGACAGCAAACCAGCTTACCAGTGCAAAACAGTTTCCATGTTTAAATCACATGTCCCTTGACATCAAGCTACTAAAAAAGAGGATCTGATGATCCAGTGATTGAAAAGGGTTGTCACATCATCCCAATTAGTAATTACTTAGCCAAAACTTTATAAAGAGTCTGTGCCTTGATGTCAAACAAACCAGATAGGGACGTTGGCTCAGCAACATTTAAGCTTGGGCATTGGACAAACAAGAGGGCATTTCTGAGCCAATGTAGAAAGGGTTTATGCCTTAGCTTTATCACAGCAAGGTAGCTGCATTTACAGAATAAAAACACAAAAAGCCTGCACTTTGGCATCAGCCCAGCAATTGAGAACTGCTAAGAGAATGAGCTTAGGCCACTATTTGTCCCTCCAGGACTGCTCAGCAGTACCAAGGTGAAGAAAACAGACAGACCAAAATTCTCCATTTCACATTCTAACTCTGGGAACAGCATAGCATTTTAAAAATGCCCCTGTATCTTTACCAACCACGGAAAAAAAGGTTCACGAAGGTTCAAGGTAAAAGAATAATCTCATGTTATAATAGAAGAAGTAGCAGGTGCTCGTATTCAGGCTTACCCAAACTTCAGAACTTTTTACTAGTAAAAAGGATACAACTATATAATTGAAATGTAATCCTCAATTTTTTGTCCTTTTTGGGAAACCTTCCTTCTCATATTCCCACTTAATGTCAGCTCCTTCTTCTCTCCAGAGAAGAGAGAACCTCTCATTAACTTGAATTAGTTGGGGAAAGGATGGTTTTGTCAGTTCTCTATATTAATTCACAGTAGTATAGTAAATTGCAGACAAAAATGGAAGTGGTGAATGCACAAGTAAATCAGAAAAGTTTCCCTGTTTCATTACCACCATCTGCACGTATCATATAGCAAGCATACACATGAACCCCCTTCCCACCCCACACATGGGTTTTCTTGCCTCTTCTTCATCCTGTACTACAAAAAATAGTAAAATCCTGTTCTAACACACAATACAATGCAGTGTACTGCAGCATCTTACATGAAGTAATATTTACTGACATCCCCTTCTCTGATTGATTTAACAAACTCTGGAAATCCTGCAAGACTCAGTTGTTTTCTTACTTCCATGTAATCTGCACATTCACTGAACCAACTTTTACATAGAATTTTACTGGTGTTGGAATCCATGAAAATAGACAGACTGGTTAACTTCTGAGTGGCAGAAGTGAAGATCAGTTAGACTATAAAGTCAAAAAGTTATATAACTAATATGCAGGTGCTGTTTTCCCTTAACTTCTACCATGTCAACTTTAAAACAGGGCAAAATGTATTCTAATTTTGTCGACTTGTAACTAAAGACTTTTTTAAAATATCATATTTTGTATTATATTTCAACAATACCAACTTAGTGTAAGCCAATCAAAGGGTGAAAAAGTTTGAGAAGCATTGTTACCATATTATATATTTTGATCCCTTCAAGTGATTTCTTTGCTTCCAAATTGTAGTAGAATGGACTAATATTTAGTAGCAATGAATCCTAGAGGAATTAAACCCATTTGTAAGAAAACATGTAGTGTCTTAAAAAGAAAACGTAATTTTATAACCCAGACACAGTAGGGTCAGCCCTCCTGACTTAACTGGTACTATCATCCCATCAAAATTCTTCGGAACAACTGCAGTTCAACATGTTTCTAAGAGATATACAGTAGACCCCTTTAGAGTATTTACTGCAATGTTATTTTTTTTTCACACATACTGAAAGACTGATGTATTTGAGAAATCTATTTACTTTTTCAGAAGGACTCTGAAGGACAGGAACTTGGTGAATGTTTTTTTATTAGTCAAAATACCACACTAATTACACACTGATCTGTCTAACATTGAGTCATTCCAAAGTTCTGTGTTGTGCCTCCAGCACAGTTCAGAAAAATGATATTAAGTTCTGTATGTCCATATGAAGTTGGGCTTCATAGCAATATCAGCTCTCCCCTGGACTAGGAAGCAAGCCAATTACCTCATTAAGAATTGGGCACTATATTAGTGCTCTGTTATTTTATGTAAGTACATGATTAGAAACTGATCTGAGCGTACGAATGCATTTATTTCAGCATAGGGGTGTGCATTCTTGTAGGAGAGAGAAAGAGATGTAGGACAACTAACAGAAAATGTTAAGGTCAAAAGTATGCGGAGTGACAGACATTTTCAAATCATTAAGACAAAAACCCTGCCATTGTTTTCCTAGGGCTTCTCTCTCATGCCATGTGTTGCTAGTTAGCAGCTCTGATTGTGGCAAGCATTAGAAAAAGCAGAATGTCAGCCAAGTTCTGCTTAGAGATAAGTCAAAATAAAAATGAAAATGGCATTCTGAGAAGCGACGAACTGGGGATTTTTTGATGTTTGTTTTAAATGTAATTAATAGTTTTCTGCTTACTCTGAGAATTGCAGCTAGTGATTAAACAAGTTATACTTCTTCAAAAGGACTGTCAGTCCTAGACCAATTCTCATTACAATAATTTCTTAGTAATTCGTTTTAGTTTCTTAGGTACCCTGGGGTTCTTCAGTAAATAAGCTGTTATATGCATAGAATGGTATTATGTTTCTTTCTTCATATATGAAAAATGGACCAAAGTGTATAAGGCTTTTACTCAGGCAAAACTGCTCCTGCCACCCCAAGAGACTCACCTTCTTAACATGGCTTGTGTAACACCAATTATTGTGTTACGACAACTAGGAGCCTGATTTGGGGGTTAGATAACTGAATGACTTAATAGTGTTAACACTTTAGCAGAGGAAACACCAGGTTCTTTACATAATACAAAGTCAAACTCTTCAAATGAGCTTAGATACCTCTAAGAATTGCATCTGCTATTTTCTGCAATCTTTATATCCTGGTATAGTATGCATGAAATACATTATGAGAAATGTGGGTGGTAAAAAATTGTGTCTAAGTTGAAAACAATCTTGGACCTTGAAAAGCATGTAGCATAATCATAATAATTACAAATACATAGAACAGATGCAGAAATGTACTGTGCTTTACAAATATAGGTCACCATGAAAGTTGCTCAAAATGCCACTTCAAAACACCAATTGAAATTGCAATCCAAACAAACATGAAAGCAAATTCCTATATTATTTATTAAAAGATCACTTTAAATAATCCCATTTAATCAATCAAATTATGCCCTTGCCTGACATAACATGATACTGTTCTTGCATAATAAGAACCACAGAACAGTTTATGCTGTGTGACACTATAATGTCCTTTCTCCTGAGTATTCAAATACTCCTTTCAAGGCAATGTCACACACTGATTGTGTTAAGAGATGCTATGTATGTTATCCATACCAAAACAAAAATGTAAGTAAAAAAAAAAAAAAAATTTCTTTTATGTGTGCTGACATAAATGATGGATTATTTACCCTGGGAATTCATTTTGCATCCATTCAAATCACCAAAACAGTTGTCATTCATTACAGTACTGCAAAGGCTCCACATGTGCTCTAGATTCTCTCTTAATTTGATACATATTCTGATTATTTTTCTTTCTGTATGAATGGAAACAAAGAGTCAGGTTTGCAGTTATAAATTAGTTGTCTCCTCCTGCAGAAAATGACCCAACAAAATGCAGACCCACCTGCCTAATTTGTTTGTGTTGACTTTATGAAATAAAGCACAAGTAGATGTATATTGAAGGGACAGTGGAGCCGTATGTGCCATAGGTAAGAGAAAATAGAATAGTTCAGAATTATCTTGGGTGTGAATTTTGGGTGCAGATCTCATTCCACCTACACTGGAATGAGATTCTCACCCTACACTGGAATTTAGATTTACAAATACTAGTTTTGAAAAGGACTGGGAGTGAGGGGTGGGAAAGGGTAAAGAAGTCAACATGTGCTCAATGCTCTGTGTAGCAACCTGTTTGGCAAATAGAGTATTAATACCTCACAGACCAAGGAAATAGTTTTCTTTATTCATCCTTTAAGTACTCACATGTCTCTGATCACTATCCCTTCTTTATGCACACAATAACAGAGAAAATGTTACTGTAGCCACAACAGATCCTGTGGCTTTTAATAGCACTAATCAGCTCTTGAATTCTGGCAGCAGTGTTGCTAAATTCTGGACTTTTCAATAATGTCCACTTGCTCCCATAGTGAAGAATTAACACCTGCCAACAGTGCAAACTGGAAGCTCACTTTCAGCAATTACCCACATAAGGATTTAAACAGAAGAGAAGGGTGGAGAACCGAAGTGCACATGCTACCAAAAATAACAAGCTAGTAATATAGTGTATAACTAATAGCTGTGGGAGACAGCCCACAATGACAATATCTTTTTGATTTTCAAAGGCATTCTATAGTTGTCAAAAAGCTGATAGAATCTCAGCTCCAAAGACAAAACTATGAATTGAAATCAGCCAGAAATCTTACTTATTTATTGGTTTGAAAAGCAAATATGCTTTACAGGATGGAAGAATACATGGATTACATTTGAGCACTTCCACCTATTAGAGTGAGGCAAAACTTTTGTTGTATTTCAATCACTACCGAATTTATAGAAGTGGAGTGAGAAATCACGACAGTTCTCTCCCCCTACTGACGCTCCACCCATTCTACCTCTGTTGCAAACTGTCATTAAAACATCATCATGAGTCTTCTCTGGGGAAGTTAACCTAACAAGCTGGAGGTACTCAGACCACAACCATATGTAGATGACAAATGCTCAGGCCGCATATATAATGTGATTCTAGCCCAATGTATTCCACAAAAGACCAGTGAAAAGCAATACTAAGTAATCAGTTCATAAAGAGCATTGGTGTCTTGACAGCAAAGTAGTAATGTCAAATCAGAGAGAGAGAGATTATCACCTCTGAAGGATGTTCTGATTTATCCCCCAAATAGAGATATTTAAAGCTAAAAATGCTCTCTGCACAGTGCCCCATACAGGTTTTTGCTTATACGTTTATTGTATAGGATCTTCAACAAATGGTTGGTTTTAAAATAGATGGCAAATATTAAATGTAAGTGATAACTTATATTAAAATAATTGTACATATTCAATTTTGTCTCCAATGCTGTGTCCCATAAGACACAATTTTCTACAGATCAATCCCCACTCCAGTAAAAATCTGATCAGGCAACTTCTATTAATCACAAAGGATGACACAGCAGAACTTGTCAACACATTGAAAGCTAGTCAAAATAGGAAAGTTTTATACACCTTTCAGCAGCATGTAGAAGATTGTCTTTGACATACATGCAGATCTTGGGTAAGAAATAATTTTTAATTCTCCCTGCACCCTCATATCACATATTTCTTATAAATGATTTGATGTTATGTCGTTGGTTTCACTTGTTTTCCTTCTTTTATTGAGCAAAGGATAAAATAGAAAGAGACCTAGAACTTATTTCTCAAGCAAACATACCCTGAAAAGCAGCAGCTGAATAACAAATACTATAAAAATTGTAATTTCTGCAGTCTAACCCCTGGTAGAACACAACTGTAATTAGTGTGATTCCATGCATAGGAATGTTTTCCTATGCATATGTTTTGAGTAAAATAAACCTACATTATATTTCTGACTTGGGAAATTTGTTAAGCAGTATATTATCATCTGACATTTTCCCTACAATTTTTTCAGCCTAAACTCACATGAAAAAGATAAGGCTTTAAATGCTTTTAGATTTCCTGTACAAAATGAAATACAAAGGTAATGTTTTTCCATGTATAAAATATATTATCCATGCTCAGGAATGGTAGGTCTAAAAATCTTTACGTGTGAAGCCATCAGCATCCACTCAACAAACAAGGAAAATGTGCAGTGTGCCTTAAGCTGATAGGAGAATATCAGGAGAAAACAAGACATAGGTACCACACTCCTTAAGCATCAGTGACAGCGAAATGTGTGGTGAGGAGAGATAACCACTCATTTGCTCTCCAGAACTTTCTCTGCTCTTCTGGTTGTCTCTCCCCTCACATCCCCAGCTGTAATGTCTGGTGTCTGTTCCCCTGACCCATTAGGCACAGCACAACCCTGGTACACTGCTTTCAAATACAGAAAAAGTGTGGTACTTGCTACAGCTGCCTCAGTTCTAAGAATCCACATCTGAAAACAGTATGATTGAGACCAAGTCACAGCTGTGTGAAATCTTGAGCAAGTCTATAGTTTGACATGTTTCTGACCTTAAAAATATTTTTCTGCTATGGTCTAATTATGAATTACGAAATTCTTTTCTCTCCTGTAAAAAGCACAGCTTTTTTCAAACTCAGGATGAAACTGAGATTACCCATTCAGGAAAAAGTTATTTTTGATATAGAATGGTGTGTATTATCTACGTATATAATGTGCATTTTAAGGGCAATAAACTTAATATTTTTATGCAAAAAAAAAAAAAAAAGACATTTGCACTCTAACAGAGACTTAACTGAATAGTGATATTTCAGTAGACCTTGGGGCAGTTTCTGAAGCTTAGTCTGTTCAGACTGAATTTTCCATTGAGTAACTAGCACATTAAGAGAGAATCTTCACTGAGACAAATCTGATGCAAAATGTAAGAGAAGTTTTGAAGACATGGGGTTTTTTTTGTTTATTTGTTTGTTTTTAAAACTTCACAGGGAATCACTCCTAAATCTATTTAGGAGTTATTTCTGTGTCTGCAGATCAGGGCAAAAGTTAATAAATGTTCAGTTTTCCTAACTACCCTAACAAAACCAAAAAGAATTTCAACTTTCTCTGCCAAGTACATTTAATATGCCTTCATCTAAATGCCTTGAACTTATCTCCATGTCTGATTTGTTTTAAAAAGCAGTGATACCTACACAGGTTTATTTAAGACTGAAGTTCATTGATATTGCCACGTGAAAAACTCTTCCCCAAGAGCCCACAGCCTTTTCATGGTCATATCATGACACCTTTCAGTAGGGAGGCAATGACTGACAGCACAACATTCTCGTCTTCGCATCTGGCAATGTACTTTCACTCTTGTCCTCCAATGCCTGAACTTCACTGACCAAACACATATGCTTACTCTGTACCAAACACATAGCTCAATTTAGGGCTTGATATATACCAAGAGGTGTCATTTTTCACCAGATGATCAAATCATACGGAAGGGAAGTGAAAATGCCCAGTGTTTAATGAGACACAGGTCAACAAGAACCTGCTATGAACTCCTAGTATCTCAAGTTAGATGACATGTTTATACCAAACCTCATGTTCCTTAGGATAGTTGTGCAATGGAAAAGTTGTAAGCTTTGTAAGTTGGATAGTATTTTTCTCCTTCTGATCTCATATATCCATGAATTTACTTGCTGTTCTGTATGATTTTAGAATTAGTGAATAGGATTGTTAAATGATCACTGGGAATAATGACAAATAATGAAGCAAAATACAGTAGTCAGAATGAAATTTTTCTTTCAAGAACAGAATGCATACAGAAGTGCAGTTAATTTTTTTTTCCTCTTGGCCTTATTCAATCTGCAATGTTTCTCTGTTCACTTCCAAACTTCCATGTTTTCAAACCAAAACAGCTCCTGCTTTAGAAGAAAACATCTAAAAAGTTTCATTTAAATTCTGAAGCCAAGATTAACTCTGGCTCCAAAATTTAAATGGGGGAAAATAAAGTACTACAGGATTCTTTTCTTTCTCCCTAAAATGCATCGAAGTGGGAAAGGAAAGCAGTTTCACATCATGGCTTAATCTAGCTATACCTTAATCCAAGTAATGGATCAAAGAAATAACAGTACTCACCCTCAAAATGCAAACACCTCCTAATATGCCTAGGTCAACAACAAACCATACTACATAAACAAAGAGCTTATTTTTATACATTAATAGGTTTTTATTAAGTTGGACCCAAGTTTATCAATCAAATCAAAACCTGCCTAAATAATAAAACAGATTAAAATTGCTTTTAGAATACGAACAACATACTAATGCAGAAACCCTAACTTTTTTTCCTGAGCTGGATATACCACAAAAGTAGGAGCTCAGATGGCAAAGCAATCACAAACCACAACTCCATGAAATATGCAAGAAGCAGAGGGCCAGTGTTACTATGGACGGCTGCAATTCCCAAAGGGAAAATAATGATGTTCAGTGTGCTGCTTGCAATTCAGTTTTATAAGATAATATATGTGTACTCATGAAGTCTTCCTTTTTACCAGTTTTTCACATAAAATAAAGCCAGATAAAGGGCATCTAAAAACTCTTTGTTTGGTCAGGACAGATTACTCTGGATTTAAACCTAAGGAATAACCTACAAATTTTTCATTATTTTTCATTAATTTTTTCACAAGTAGTGTACCACATAAATCATTCTGATCATTCTGGGAGACAGATTGCAGGGTACACATAGCTAACAAAGTTTTCATCACTCCACACATGACCCAGAATCAGGAGGCACAAAACTGTGAAATTCAGCCCTACTTTCCCTGACACTGAGACAAGAGTTCCATGTTTCAGTAGTTCAGAAGAGACCTTCGATTTGACAGAAGAGCACCAACTCAAATAATAATGGCTGCATAAATAACCAATAACAAGATTGTATGGGGGCATGGCATTGGCTATAGTACTTCAACATCAGATCTCACATCTTTCCTTACTAGCCAATGATATAAGTCTGAGCCATGAAGATAAATACAACATGAACATCAAAGTAAAAAACAAAACAGAATCTAAAGATCTGACTCAGTACTTTAACAGCCTCATTGGGCATTGGAACCTGGTTGAGGCTTTTGAGAGTCTTGGCTCTATGTTTAATCTTCAATAGAAAGCAAGAGAGAAAAGGAAAAGCTATGCATAGCATAGTAGTAACTGCACACTCAAAATTAGAAGAAAAGAAAAAAAAAACTTAGAAAAGATCTGAAAAGGCAATTTTGTTTAATAAGTTACTGGTGTGTTGTGCTGTATCCAAAAAACTGAACAGGGTGCTGGTGGAGAAGATGCTGGACAGGACCCAGCAATGTGTGCTTGGAGCCCAGGCAGCCAATGGTGGTGTGGGTTGCATCCAAAGCAGCCTGGCTACTGCAAGGGAGGGGGTTCCTGCCCCTCTGCCCTGCTCTGCTCTGCTGTGGTGAGACCCCACTTGCAGTGCTGCATCCAGTTCTGGGGTCCCAGCCCAGGAAGGACATGGAGCTGTTGGAGAGAGTCCAAAGGAGGCCATCAAATTGATGAGAGGAATGGAGTAGCTCTGCTGTGAGGGGAGGCTGATAAAATTGGGATTGTTCAGCCTGGAAAAGAGAAGGCTTCAGAGTGACCCAGCTGGGGCCTTCCAGTACCTGAAAGGAGCCTACAAGAAAGATGGAGAGACACTATTTATAAGGGCATATAGTGACAGGATGAGGGGGAATGGCTTCAAACTGAAGCAGAGAAAGCTTCAATTAGATATTAGGAAGGAAGTCTTTACTGTATGCATGTACTGTATGCATGCACTGGCACAGGTTGCCCAGATGAGTTGTGGATGTCCCATCCGTGGCAGCGCTTAAGGCCAGGTGGGATGGGGTTCTGAGCACCCTGATCTACTGGAAGGTGTCGCTGCCCACAGCAGAATTGGGACTAGATGATCTTCAAGGTCTCTTCCAATCCAAGCTATTCTATATTCTACGAGTCTAAGATCCAAACATTTTGTGACGTAGGAAACTCACAGTCCTTGATGACCACATCTAATGGGACATTACAACACTACAAATTCCTTTAAGAGAGAGGCAGACAATAACTTAAAGCCTCAGGAAAGAAATAGGCAGGATATAAAGGAAATCTTAATATAATGATCTGGCCAGTTATTTCATTACATGAAGACAGTTTTTATTGGAGCAAGGAAAGATATGTGGGGACCTTGCAGAAGAACTTTGTTACCCAGGATGTGATAGCATGTTTGGGATAACAGCATGGTCAGCTCAGGGCACTTTAAAGATGTCTCTCTCTTTTTCATGCTTAGAGAAGTTGCAATAGAAAAGCAAAGTAGAAACAGGATGAATAAGGCAGTCTGCCTCTCAAAGTATGAAGATTTTTTTAGTGATTTTGTAAGTTAATAAATTTACTCCTGGTTCATAATATTTTTTTCACATCTACATGTATATCATAAATTCGAAATTTGTCAATATTTATTTATCAAGGAACTTGTCAATATTTATTTTCATGTTCTACATGTCTACACCACATTGCTACTTCTTTAAACATACAGTAGCTTGAAGACCTGATTGCAAGTTTATTATCCTCTCTGTTTGGGGACATAACTGTAAATGTAGCTATGGTTTTTCTATCTTGCTGCTACCTCCAGCTCTGAAGCTAACCAGAGAGGACCGCCCTGGATTTCAAAGAATAATGATGTAAAGATTGAACAAAAGGCACTGGATCTCCATAGAATAGTAATCCAGCTTCTCTAAAAGGTTTATTCAAAACTCAGTGAACCTATTTCATTCAGGAACTTGGTCTATTGTGTTATCTCTTAAAGCTTGTTAGGTTTATATAGCATTAAAGGACGCCAAAGAATAGAGTACATAAGACACTCTCTATTCTTAAAATAAAAACTTAATATGCAAAGAAGCTGAATTTCTGTTCCTACTGAGTACACCCAAGTTCCTAAAATAGTATCACATAGATTATATGCTTGTGTCTTTCCAAAGCCTTAAAGTTCAAGTCCTGGTCTTCCTGGGGAATGCCAAGCAATCACAACTTTAACCTCACTTTATGTGGCTGCTACATAGGTGGTTTTCTACATTAAGGTTAAGACACTAATGGATTTTCGTTACATTTTAACACCTAATTGCCCTTTACTCCTCTGAAAATTGCCATCTAGAAATGCCAATGATTTGAAGGACAATGTGCATCCATCTTAAACACAAGCTCCTAGAACTACATCTGGACATTACAGCCAGACATGAAAGTGAAGAATACATGCTTGCTGTAAGGAACCTATTCTGATTCTTGAATACCAGCACAGATTTTCTGCCCAAAGTTCACCAAGAGGGTTGGTATTTGCTCAGTGAGGATTTGAGGCCTGTATTCATGATATGGCCTTGAGCAAGGATTAATGCATCCATTAGGTATGGGAAGTAATACAGTCTCTTCTGTAGCTCAGTATAAAGGGCCTCCTAGTAGGAGCTGACAGTTGTACCAAATTACATATAATTGTTCCTGATGAATTTGCAGTGCAGGCTAGAGTTAGCTAGAAACTCAGCTGAGACCACAAGTTTGTGTTGGCTTGTGTTCAGTACTTTTCTTACTAAACTACAGACTCTTCAGAGCCTTTATTTTTTTTCTTCCCTTTCAAAGTATTTGAATCCCAAACCAGAACCTTCCACACAACAAATGGAACCAGTTTAATGTGTCCTGCTTTGTCCCTCCCATTTGTGACGTTCTGTGGGAGAAGTCTTTGTGATATGCTCTGAAACCACACTATCACCTATTCAGCTAACATTAATTGTTACAGGCCTCTAAAATTGTTTGGAGGAAGAAGGAAAACCAAAACAACCCATTAGTTAATAATAAGTACAATATTGTGTTTCTTTTTCCCTTTGTCTTCATGACAACATTAGCAATTACTTAGATAATAAATAAAATTTTAATTACTAAAGAATCCTGAAAAAAAAATCAACCTTATTTTTAATTCTCATTTTATTTTTGCTTCACTTATGATGAAAACTATGTCATAGAAAATAGAGCTATGGGATTATTCAGCTATGTTACTGGCAGAAAAGCAAAAAAGATCCTAAACAGCACAGCTTCAGGTAGAAGGTTGTTCATATGTAAAATGTTATTTTCCATTACCCATTTGGCCTTCTGATGGCATGTTTCTCTTTGTCCTCTTTGTTTTCTGGGGTAACTGCCCAAGTCTGCATGGTTAGGTACTCCTTTTGACTCTCTGTCATACCATTGTCACATTTGCTTTTTGGAGCACTAGCAGTGTTGGTAAGTTTCTGGGAAGCTGTTCAACAACCAGATTATCTAGGGGTGCCTGGCTCTTACTGAGACCATGCAAAAGAAGTGACTAAGTATCACAAGCACAATGAGGCTGTGGAAAAGACATCAAGGTGTACAAGATTGGGTGAGACAGAGTCAGATCTTTAATGGAAATACCAACCTATGTAAGAAAGGACTAACACATCCTCTACTCTGAGGGACTGATCAGGGATGACAAGGTAGGAGGAGAGTTACCACTGGTGCAGACATACAAAATACATATATTAACACAGAATTTCCCCAGACCTCCTGAGTCTTACTCTAGCTACTGGAAGAAATTGCACTACTTTGCTATAGACTCATGTTTCGCTGCTAGAATCCGATACTTGTTGTGGTGTGATGGTAAAGCCAAGGAAAAGGGTTCCCTCTCTGCCCAGGCAGCAGCTGTTTCCTTGTCTCTCCATTTGCCCCAGGAAACAGTGCAGGCCGTGGCACTTCAGATGGCAAAAGTATGGAAACAGGAGCTCAGGTCCATTAGGAATGGAGACATACCCAAGACTCTGTGGAATGCAGGCAAACACTTGGTATTGCCTTCAGCACATGGACCTCACCCTGGGAGAAAAATAGCAGTTCTTTTTAAATCTTACTGAAAGAGCGCCTGGTCAGCATTCTACCCACTTCTTGCACAAGTCGCATGCATTTCTTCACTCAGCAAGGGCACAAAGCTCCCACTCATAGACTGTCTCAGCATAATGCTTAAACCAAACTCTAATACTGGAATCAAACTGCATAAACTCTGGGGAATGTATTATTCATTGTCCATGTTAGTGGTAGAAATAGCAGTGATACTAAATCAGAAGCAACTCAGTTAACCTTCCCTCCTAACACATCTTTTTTTTCCTAAATTCTGAAGATGAAAACTGGAACTTCAAACACTACCTGTCTTCATATTCTAGTCCTTATTTTTAAAGAAAACAAGAAGATGGCTGATACTTCTCAATGCAGAAAAGACTAAATCCAAATGCAAAGTTTACGTTGCAGAGAGCAGTACACAAGTGTCTGTTCTTGACAAGCACTCACACTCTGAGCCACAGAGAACTGATGATGACAGCAGCTGATCACCTGAAAATAGCCTGTAAATGAACCAGGACAGGGCTGGTGAAAAAAACAAAAACTGCCAAACAAAACCAGAACAAAGCAAAGAAAGATTATGGTTTTAAAAATAAAACCAGAAGATTTTGACAAACTGAAGATACTTACATTCTTCTTGTGAATTAAAAGAATTAAAGGAGACAAAAAGCAGAATAAAATAAAAAACTTTTTTCAGAAACCATACATGTAACTCCAGTGTAACCTGCTAGTACCTTGAATAATATATGTTATGTTTCCAGTATTTACCATGGAATTTCTTCTGTACTTATTATAGAGACAAATTCATAATGACATATTTATATGAACTTCTATGCTGGCTTCCTGGGCTTTCCCCTCAAGCCTAATCAGCAGCAAAAGCAACTAAAAATTACAAGTATTGTCAACAGAAAACAGCAAAGACAGAATGGAAAAGACAGGATTCTTCTATACAGGAAAGTAGAGAATTGTCCTGATGACAGCAAAAGGCTGGAAACATTGCTTTCCTCCTGTCCATCCCCCATCCCCTTGCTAACCTAAAGAAGATACTGACTTGTTCTTAAGTCATTTCAGGTACTGATTCCAAACGCAGTGTCACTGAGCACCTTATTTCTATAATGCATCTGTCTTGAAGTCCAAGGAGTATATGAGATGAATATAAATTGTGATATATCAATGACTAAGTTTTCTGCAGCAAAACTGTTTGTAGCCAGAAGTATATGTGAATTATATAACAATATCCAGAGAATTACAGTCATGCCAAGTATCACAGAAGCACAGAATATGCTGAGTTGGAAGGCACCCACAAGGATCATCAAGTCCAACTTCTGGCCCTTCATAGAACCATCCCCAAAGGTCACACCATGTGCCTGAGAGTATTGTTCAAATGCTTCTTGAACTCTGGCTGGCTGGTGCTATAACCACTTCTCTGGGGAGCCTGTAAATATGTTACAATTAAGAATTCTAAAGCTGATGTAGGTCATTCATTTCAGTTTTCTTAATATGTCTTTTCGTTTTGTCCCTCCATCTTCCCAAGCATACTTACTGAGAGTACCTAAGAGGGAAGAAAATTTGGCAACTGTAAAACATCAGAATTGATGGCATGAGTCAGCAGAAACAGAGGTTCAGTCTGGAAGTTTGAGTTTCTTGGAGTGAGGTATTTTTATGTCATTTGGTTTGGTTTAGTTTTTCACACAGAACATTAATTGAAGAATTTTTTTTTGTTTGTTTAGGTTACCTGATTTGTGAACATGGAGTAATCATTTTACTGGTCGATGCCTAAATAATTACTCATTTTGGAAAGTGCTTTGTGATCTGCAGAAGGAAAATATTTTATAATGTTGCCTAGGCTTTCTTCTAATTGGGAGGGCAAAAATCAACCCACTCATGCAAAGCTACCACATCTCTCAGTGGATAAAGACTATACACTGACAATGCAGTCTTAAAAGATAAATTCTGTCCCTGCTGAGGTCAGTAAGAATTTTCCCAGTAAATTCCAGCAGGCCAGAGTTTTGCTCCTGAGTCTGTTGCTCAGTGAGAATGTAGGAAGTGTTCCTCTATATTCTATAAACTTTCTCTATTTTACAATTCTTAAAACCAAGATGAAAATGTCTGCAAGTAACATCATGTGACAGAAGACAATGGCAGTGGAACCCTGTAGTAGTTTCTACGGAATTCCATCCACAGTTGAATAGAAATATTTTCTATTAACAGCTGTCCTGGAAACATTAAGAACTGTACACTGTTCTCTTTACAGCAGGACTCTGAAGGGCAACAACACACACCTTTAGGAGGCTGCCAGTACACCTTGTGACTCTATTTCCAAAGCATTATGAAATTCATCATTTCTCTATACAAAAAAAGAAGGGGGGGGGGACAAAAGCTGCATCAAGCAATTACTCCACTGAAGACAGATAAAGCTTTCACTTGCTACAGTCACATGATACAATGATAATGTACAACTTTTTCACACAAAAATTCATTCTGCCACCAGGAGCTCTGCATTTTGCCTGCAAGATGACTTAATTAGGTAGCTAAGGATAATGTAAATATAGATGGTATAAGCTGCTCTCCACCAAACTTGTTTGTATATTTTTAGAGCAGGGTGGAAGCAGAGAAAGCCTTTTCCCCAGGACCCGCCAATATTCAGAAATGGAACAATACTGTTACTTCAGTAATAGGTTTAGGAATTAAATTTTTAATACAGCTAAAAATTTTCCCTTTCTATAAGGAAAATTAATTGACAGTCTGGAGCTCACATGCTGATTAGCAGAGAGAGGAACCCATGTTCATTTATATGGATGATAATATGACTGCTAAATAAAACCACATAGAGTAGTCTTAGCAAACAAACAAAACAAAACAAAGCAAAGCAAAACAAAACAAAAAGCAGAAACAAAATTCCTGAAATGTCTGTTGTCAAAGACATGGAAAACCAAAAACATATGGGAAACTCCCCAAAGACATAAAAGAAAGGTGTGTATAAAATACTCAAAACATTCTGTGACAACAGAATAGCATGGTAATATTTCTAGCACACATTCTCCAATAAGTATGTTTCTAATAAAAATTTAAAAAAATTTCATATTTAAACTGCAGTTCACAGTCAGAAGTACAAAGTATTTTTTCTAGATTTCAATGCATATTTTACTTTCCTTCCCTCAAATTAAAATACTTCACAGACTACAGTGACTCAAATGGCCAAAATATTCTTAATTAGAATGTCAGAAAGCATTGATTAGTCAAGTATCTTACTTATGTTCAATCATAATGACTGAAAAAGAGACAAAAATGCAAAAAGTATGAATATTTGGTTTGCCCTTATTTCTGGCTTTTAAACACAGGCAGTAGCATAAGAAATTTTCAAATGATGATCAATTAACTAGTCAGTCATATGGGCTTTTGATACAAGCTACATAATACCTGAATGATTAACTCTTGTCAATTCTTTCATGTTGACAAGAACCGTGGAAGACTTCTGAAGTATGTCATTAACCTCAGGTCAGGCTGCTGATGGCCACCTGGCTCCTGCGTAACATTCATATTGCATAGGACAATGGTTAAAAAGTGACTTCCATTTTAAAGAATGGGCATTCTGGAGTACTTTTCCTATATTCTTTGCTTCTTTCTTCCCACATAAATCAAAAATATTTGGAAATATTTCTATTTTTTGTTCCATTTTTAA
Source organism: Picathartes gymnocephalus (assembly GCA_013390045.1). Taxonomy (NCBI): domain Eukaryota; kingdom Metazoa; phylum Chordata; class Aves; order Passeriformes; family Picathartidae; genus Picathartes; species Picathartes gymnocephalus. Next base: position 34,551 of record WEKY01019612.1, on the reverse strand, counting down.
AAGCTGATTTATTAAGTTAATTCTTAGCTTTGTAGCATTTATTTTTCTAAAACATTTTATTATAGAACAGTGTAAAAGAAAAAGAAAGAATATAAGAAAAGACAATTTTTACTTAGGGAAAATATCCAGATGTTGGAAGATTTCTTTAAGTCTTCTATTGACAAAACAGATAAGTGAGATTTTTTGTCTTTTTGTGGAAAAGAATACAAAGACAACAACACTTTCACAGTTATGTGTTAACCTTCCTCTGCATAATTTCATTATTGTTCACCCATCCAGAGAAGCAGGTAAGCACAGGGGTTTCTCAGTTTCATGAAGAGACACAGGCCAATTCTGCCTACAATCATGCTGTGTGTTTTCTAACATTTAATTGTGGGACCAGAACAAATGCTGATTAACAGCACTTCAAAACTGCACAGGGACTGGCTACACCTGAACCCTGCAGTGTAGTCCTCAGTTTTGAGGAAGACTGGGCATGGTTTCAGTCCATGTGTTTAGCTCTTGCTGTAACTGAAGTATTGCAAAGGACTATTTTAACACAGTTTTTTGCCTAAATACCTGACCTCAGCATCGTGTCAAGTTCAAGGGCTAAAGTCTTGTATGGCTAGTGGCACCACTCTTGCTTGAGATGCACTTGTACTGTGGCGGAGTCTGGCCTTTTGGACAAAAATATACTAATTAATAGCTATCATATTATATAGTATTGT
>WEKY01019612.1:0-33817 GCA_013390045.1 Picathartes gymnocephalus | reverse complement strand
AACTATATTATCGAATATAATTGTATATTGTATCTTACTGTATTGTATAATTAGCTACATAGAATTTTATTAATATAGGAGATTATATATAATAGTAATATAATTACTGTATAGGATTATATTAAGTAACAGAATTTATATACAAGGATTTTCAAAATGAGAATTCACTCTTCCTTGCCAACAGAACAGTGACCCTGATGAACATTAGTTTTGTCAACATTAGTTTTGTCAGCAACAACAACAACAACAACAACAATTTTCTCATTGGTTGTTTAGTAAATGTTAGCATCTTCCCAAAGAACAAAACAACAGGTACATAGAAAGCATAAATGCTTTGAGCCAAGTTGCTATGTAACATCCATCACATCCTATTAATTCCACATAATCCAAAAGCTAGGCTCATCTGTATCCACATCCTGGATGGTATTTTCGTTCTGCTGCACATCTACAGTGCAAGCTTTCACCTCTAGTTCTTTTTCCCCTCCCCTTTGTAATGTTAAGGTAGAAAACCCTAGGGGAAAATGAACAGCTGAAATTCAAATGTATGCACTGAAAATTGCAAAAGTATTCTCTGGGAGTAATCAGTCAGGATTATATATTTCCCTGGTTTGCGAAGGGAGGTTAACTTGAAGCCAAACTGGCTCCTGTAGAGCTAGAACCCTCAATTAATGTTCACTTCATTTATCACTGCTCAGGCAAAGATCAAGGAAAAGGAAGTATTGTTTCAAGTAATGTAATTGGGGGTGGAGGACGGAGTGAATTAAGAATAGTAGGAGAAGAATGGTCCTTAAATGTAACAAAAGAGAGTTGGAGTGGAATAAGAGTCAAAAGGATGAATTCATGCTGGATATTAAGCTGACCCCAAGCCCTCTAGAGCAGTTTGTAGTTCCAACATTTTGGTTGCTCAGTATGCCAAACTGAAAGACTACTTGAGGAACTTCAAGCTTTTTTTTCATTGTCTTGGCTTTGTATCATCTAATTTGAACATTAGTTTTGTCCCTGTGCTTATTTCTGTCTTACACTATTTTATGATTTACTCCCAAATTAAATATAATAGTCTTGCTTGTATGCTTGTCTTCATCAACACCAAGATCATTTTTAAATAAGGGAAACACAATCAAGAGATTATTCATGGCTGTTACTTACTTTTTCATAAAACAAATTTCTAATTTCAGTATCAGATTCACCCTTCTAGTGTTAAAATGAACTACTGGAAACAATGAGGGTTGCTAATTACCAAAATTCAAAATTCATTACTTTGACATTCTTCTGCAGTTCCTGGTTTTGTTTACAGTAAGAGGCAAGCCCCCCTGATATTACAGAACAGCTGTAGAAAAAGTGACATCCCCCTGCCACAGCAAAATATGCTGACATGTATATGAGACAGAACTTGAAGCATTTCTGTGCAGACTGTCCACAGACAGATACTAGAAATGTGTTTAAATTCTACTAGACTCCTGAAAATGCTCTGGTGCTCCATGTAGTGCCATGTAAGAGTCTGTGAAATTTATAGCTGGCATCACATACTTGTTTAATCAAAAGTCAGTTGGTTGCCTGGATAACAATTCAGAGACAGGCATCTGAGAATTTGGCTGCTTAACCAAGTTAAATCCAATTTAAAAACCCATTCATAGTCTGTTCATCATGAGGGAATATCAACAGAACCAGAACTAAAGAATGGTTGAAGTTGGGAGTGACTTCCTGATATGATTTAGAGCAGCCTTGCAGCCTTTGGGCAAACAGAGTCAATATCAGGTTGACCAGGATCGTGTCTGGTTGGGTTTGAGAATCTCCATGGATGGACACTTCACAGCCTGTTTGGGGAGAGTGTGCCAGTGTTCAACTATCCTCATGGGAAAGAAACGTTTTTCTCTATTCAGATGGAGTTCCATGTTTTTCAGTTTGTGCCCATGTGCTATGATCCTGCCCTCTGTTGGACTGCATCCAAGAGTTACATAACTTTTTTTGCACTGATGACCCCAGAAACAGATGCAGCACACTGTTGTATCTCACCAGAGCAGCGTTCAAGGGTCATCTCAATTGCCCTGCTGGCAGCATTCCACTTTATGATGACCAGAAGGCTGTTGGTCTTTTCTGCTCCAAGAATGCCTAGCTTGATTAAAAATGTAGAAAAACCAACACAACTCTTTTACCATAGCATTAAATGACTTCTCAAAATAAAAGTTAAGTCTTAAATTTTATGACTTGGTCATCCTACTAAAACCAAAAGCTTCTCTTCCCTGATGCTTTGAAATCAGTCAGAAAAAGATTACACTCAAGTTAGTAGTTTTTTGATGGGTTTAGCTGTCAGATTGAAGCCTGTGGAGATATTTTTATTTAAATTGTTTAGTTTCTGGATGTTTCTCTGAAAAATTCTTGGTGAAGTTTCTAAAAAATAAAACTTCAATAGTTTAAAACCGTTAATCAATCCGAACAACGCAACAAAAATAAACAGACCTATAATGTTCCTTTCAGCAACAAATTAAGATTTCTTCTCTACAGCTGTTGTTATTATGGGCTGATCGACATATTTAGTCAAGGGTAGTTCGATCTCAGACTGAATTTTTAGGGTTGGCAGAGCAATTCCATACTGGACATTACACTCATGCACAAAGTTGAAAGCAAACAGTGAAAATCTCATGCCATGGCAGCAGTGACACCTTTCCTGCATTTCTGTATTTGCTAAATTTGCCAACTTGTGGAGCAAGTTTCTTTGAGAGTAAGAGCACCATGATGTATTTTGGAGCTCTAAACAGGCAGCTCATCACCCCAGAGCAAATGCTTGAATCAATGAAAAGGAGGCTCAGGAGGGACCCTATTACTCTCTACAACTCTGAAAGGCTCTCTACAACTACCTAAAAGCAGGTCAGAATTTTCTGTCATGTTTCAAGAACAAGAACAAGAGGAAATGGCCTTAAGTTGAACCAGGAGAAGTTCAGATCAGATATTAGAATTTTTTTTCACTGGAAGTGTGGTTAGGCATTGGAATAAGTTGCCCAGGGAGGTGGTGGACTCATCATCTCTGGAAGTGTTCAAGAAGCACCTGGATATGGCACATGGTGATATGGTTTAGGGGTGATTATAGTGATGCTGTGTTGATGATTGGACTTGATGATCTTAAAGGTCTCTTTCAGCCTTGATGATTCTGTGGTACTTCCGTGTCAAATCTTTTATTTAGGGTCCTTTTAAATAAATGCTCTTGCAACTTGTGTCTCATGGAATGGCTCCTGTAGATGCCACCCTATACACTTCTGAAGGTTATGCACTGTCTCTAGCCAGGATACAAGTTGTACAACTTCAGAAGTTGTACTTTTTGACTCAGAAGTTATTCTCCCACATGACAACACCACATCTGAGATCAGATGATCCACATCAGCCATGGATAGACATCAGTGCACATCAATTATTTCTTTTACTAAAAAGTAGGCTATTGGCAGAGATATAATCCATGCTTTATTAGTTATATCTTCCAGTGATTTGATTGAGACTGAAGTTGCAAACGACTACAAGACATGGTAAATTTTTCTTTAAGATTTAAAGTCATGCTCTTCTTTGGATGAAGTGGTGTATAATGGGATTTAGGAGTATCAATTTTTTCTTACTGGATGATTTTATTTTGGAATATTAAATGTTGTCACTGCAAAGTTTCATTAAAAATAACATAATAAAGGCGAAAGTTTTTTACTTAAAGCAGTCATTTTATTGAATTTAGATGAAATTAAGTTACTGCGTGTCTGAATCAGTGAGGAACAGATACTGGTCATACATGCATATACATGCAGAAGATAGCACAGTCTGTCTAAGGACATAACATATTAATTTCTGGGTTGCTTTAGAGGAATTGTTCCTCACCTCCAGCTCCTGAATTTACAGCAGCTGACCGACATTTTCAAACCTCCCAGCTGTATTTCAACCAGAAGAAATTCCACAATACTGGCAAATCAGACTTCACATCAATATTTTTTTGGGCTGCTTGCCAAAATCTTATAAAAAACATAATTAGAGGCAAGACTATTGCAATTTGGTGTTCCTATACACTCTCCATCTCTCTAGGCAACTAATATAATAGAAGTGTTATAAGATATGAAATACTTATTATTTGCATTTTAGTTCAACTAGTGAAGAGCTGAGACCCTGGTTGATACTTGGGCTATTGACACTCAACTCCTTTAGTACAAAGCCATATGGTTTACTATTATTTAGCAGCATATTTTATATAGCTAATGAACTGAAATGTCATTTAAAGGAAACTGGCTTAGTCAAAAACATGTTATGCAGGACAGATACAGAGACTGCAGTTAATTTTGCCTTTGCATTTCTTTATTCCTCCATCCATTTTTGTTGCAAGGCGCTGTAGTGATCTATTCAAAATGTGCCCATAATAAGATTTTAATTCTATTTCCCATGAAATGTGTAACTGATAATGAATCATTTCACAGCACGGTTAATGTTGTAAGGAACCTCTGGGAGTCATCCTTCTCCAATGTTCCTGTTCAAATAGGGTCATCTAGAGCTGGTTTCTCTGAGGATGGAGATGCCACGCCTTCCCTAAGCAACCTCTGCCAGTGATTGGTCGCTCTCACAATGAAAAAGTATTTCCTTATGCTCAGAGATTCCTTTATTTCAGCTTGTGCCCACTGCCTCTGGTCCTGTCAGTTGGCACCACTGGAAAGAGGATGGCTCTGTCATCTTTGTACTCTCTCTTCAGGTATTTATACATATTGATAAAATCCCCTTAGGCCCGTTTTCCTCCAGGCTGAACAGTTGTGGCTTTCTCAGCCATTCCTCATAGCAAACATTGAATCATTTAGGTTGGAAAAGACCTTTAAGATGATTGAGTCTAACTATTAATATAACACTGCCAAATCCACCACTAAACCATGTCACACATCTACATGACTTTCAGATACCTTCAATACAGTGACTCAACCACTTCCATGGGCAGCCTGTTCCAATGCTTCACAGCCCTCTAATGGAAGAAATTTTCCCTAATATCTGGTCTAAACCTCCCTGGCACAACTTGAAGCCATTTTCTCTTGACCTGTCACTTGTTAAATGGGAAAAGAGACTGACCTCCACCTCAGTATAACCTCCTGTTGGGTAGTTTTAGAGAGCGATAAGCTCTCGTGCTCCAGACCCTTCATGAGCTCCATTGCACATCTCTGGACATGCTGCATTATCTCAATGTCATTCCTGTCACAAAGGACCCAAAACTGAGCACAAGATTTGTGGTGTGGCCTCACCAGTGCTGAGTACAGGGGGACAATCCCTGCCCTGGTCCTGCTGGCCACACTATTGCTGGTCTAGGCCAGGATGCCATTGGCCTTCCTGGCCACTTGGGCACGCACTGGCTCACGTACAGCTACTGTCAGCAGCATCCTCAGGCCCTTTCCGTAAGGCAGTTTTCCAGGCACTCTGCCAACAAGCCTGTAGCACTGCATGAACCTCATACAAGAAGAAATACATTGTGCTCATTGTGCTCCTCATGCTTTATATTATATATTTTCAGAATTAGGTATATAGAAAGGGGTATTAGTACTTGATGCATTTTGGTAGCCTATCAACTTTTACTATGAGACACGGATAGCCAAATACTCTTATTAACTACCCCTATTAATAACTGCTACTTAAGAAAACACACAGCAGCTACTGTGATTTAACTATGCTTTTTCTCCCACTATAGCACCGGCAAAATTGTTTCAAGGGCATTCATGTGTAAATATCCAATTCTAACAGCTGAAGGGATATGGGGGGCAAGACATGTGAACTATAGAGGCAAGAAGTAAAACTGAAAGCAGGTCCCATGGCTACTTCAGGGCTAGTGACAAAATATCTTGTTCTAAGGTAAATGAAAAAGCTTACTTTCTTTTAGCTGCCAAATCATAATTCTAATAGACAAAAAAGCCTATACTGTTTTTCACAGACTTTCTTTGCAGGCATGAAGCAGATGGCCAAAACAATTACATTACTGTTAGTCTTGAAATACTGTGTAGAGCAAGTATATTTCCCTATTTTCCTCCCTGGTATCAGTGCTCGATATTTGCAAAAGTACACATTTCTTTATGTTTCTTAAAATACAATAAAGAGAGAATAGGTCTCAACAGTACTATGTTGCCATTGCGATGGCTGAGATGTCTCACCACTTTGCTGCCAGGCCTGGATTTCTGACATTAGTCCACAACTGTATTACAGTTCCTGTGCTATTATTTCACTTATGTTAGAACACATCTCTGTTGAAGTCAAACGCAACTTTTCTCACTTCACATCTAAAGTTGATGATAATCATGCTTGCATTAGATGATTTTTAAGTGGTTTTCCTTTGCAATCATTCAGTGTCCAATGCATTAAAAGTTACATTGCCAAATTATTTCTGCATTTACTTAATATTTTATAGCACTGTTTAAGTAAAAATAAAAGCAAATTATGTAACAGTATATACCCAGAAAATGAACAAAAGGCAACTATGAATTACAGAGCTGTAATATAATTTCAGGATTCTGATGCCTTCATAACCCACCAAAAATCCTGTTTATGTTTATGCAGACACTGGGACATTGACATGAAATGGCTGATTCACAACTCAAAGACTTGCATTTTATTCAGAGCATGAAATGTATGATCCAGGATTTATTTTGCTTAACTCTCTTGCTTTCCCCTCAATTATTATGCTTTTTCGAAACACTGAATTTCTATAAAGCATCTTTACATCTCACCTACTATGAGAAAAATTTGGGTAATATTGAAATACTTCTCAAGAATCTACCTTTCCAGCACCTGTACTAGATGGATGAAAAGGATACTTTTTCAGTTTCACAGTTACAAAGTCCTCCTGAGTTCCAAAAGCCAAATTATTTAACTGTGTAATAAACTTGGCAATGCAGAGTAAAATATAATTGATAGTCTGAGCATGACTAGAAATTGCCTTTACTGTGCCATTTTTTCACCTAATACCACCACTTCCCTGACAGCCCTGTGGTGTTGTTGTCAGCTGAGAACAAACTCTCCATTCTGAATTCCTCTCTCGAAGCCAAACTCAACCCAGGGATAAAAGTGCTAAGAAGGATCAAACCAGAATCTTACCAAGAATCTTCAAACCTCGCCTGTTGAACAACGACATTCTACTCTAATTTTTCATCCTTAATCCATGTTTTAGAGCATGTGTTATCATGCTCTTCATGATAATTCAAGCTCACACTATTCAGATTTAAATATCAATAGATCCCTTCATGACATGTGTGTGATCTGGTTATATACCTGTCCTTCTCATATGGTAAAAGAAGGGGCAGCAAGAAGGGAGCATATGAGGAAGTAAATTTTCCTCCATCTCCCATGTTCTACTGTGCTTCTATGTGTTTCTATTGCTTTCTGCAGTGGCAGGAAATGCTAGAAATGTCCTATTTCTTTCTAGTCAACAGTTCTTCCTTCAGAGCTGACCTCAGAAAAAACAGTCCCTTGCCATATATTCAGCACAGCAGCATTTGCTCAAGAGAGAACAAAATCATAATATTTAAGAAAAACAAGATTATATTTTATTTGTAAAGTGGCAGATAGCTCCAATTTGCAGATAATAAGCAAAAGCTCATGATTTTTGTGGTGAAGAAGTGAAAGACCTTAATGAATTTGGAAGCAAGAAAGATGTATTTTTATCATAGAAATTGCAGTGTTCTGGACAGTGGAGTACAATTACTGACAATCACGCAAATTTAAGATGAAAAGATGGAAATAATTACAGAAAATAACAGACATAAACTGTTTTGCAAAGTTTCCTTTATAATTTACTGTGTATTCAATGCTCTTTGACTTCTTAAAAATTTATTGCAAAATTCTTGAGGCCTGCTCAGCCATCCGAAACAGCCAAGGAGCTGTTGGAAAGCAAGTCTTCCCCCTGAGTGTAGGCTCTACAAGATGAGGAAACACTGAACAGATGAAGTGTGGAAAGGAAACTATTTTGATGATGGCAATTATTAATGAAGTCTGTAACTCTGTCAGGCATTCATATACCACTATGATGGGCAGTAAGTGGTTTAGAACAGCAGAACTGTGAGGGGTGCATATTGGGTTGCTCTGGGGATTTCTCGGGAAGGGTCCCAGGGTTAGAAATTAAGAACAATTGGAAAAGGAGAGAAAACAAAACTTTGGAGGCTCAGGAAAAAGAGACTTTCCTCAAAGATACAGCAATATTTGCCAAAGAGCTTGTCCAGATCGTATTTCCTTTCTAAATTTTCATAATAACTGTAGCCCTAAATTCACTGCATACCTACGGGAGCAAGAATTTCTCATTCTCTCTTCTCCTTCATGCTTTCAGCATTACATCCAGCCCTTTTCTCAGTTACCCAGGGAATGGTAAAACACAAAATAAGGGAAAGAAGGTAAGCAAAATCAAGAGCTCAGACAAATGGTCAAGCCATTGGTCTTATCCTATAACATATAGTACAAGAGAAAAACATACAAAAGGAAAAACTGAGTTAAGACATCCTGGATTCCCTCTTCCACTGATGTTGTGAAATATTTTTAGCACATTCTACTGTATGCTTGGGTTGAACTTGGCTATTAAAATATGGGGTTAGGAAACTTAAAGTTGCCATAAAATTTAATGGCAAAATGTGTCTCATGAATAAAATGCACAGGCTATACCATTGTGAATAAGCATAAAACTAAACACGTACTCTATTAATCTCACCTCTTCTGTAATAGTAGGGGGTACTTTACCAAAAAGTGTGTCACAGCATGAGCAAGCAATTACTTCTCATGCAATAAATACCCTCACATAACAAATATAACATAGGTGTCTAGCCAGAGATAACTGCTTTAGGCCTAGAACTAACAAAAAAAAATTTTGTGAAAAACCCCAGTTGCATTAATTTGTAATTGTTTCCTTTAATCATTAACTCCACAGTAACTCCTAGTTGCCAGCTTACTGCAATGTCTTGATATATAAATCTTTAAATATTTTCTTGATTTCTAAGTTGATATGGGTATCAGCTCTATTTTACAAAACACCTAGCTGAGTACAAACCCATTATTGTCAGCCTTTAGGTTCAAGTACTCAAGCCTTAGTTTTGGTTTCTAAGTCTCAAAAACAAATTACCAGTAAACCAGGTATATACTAATTTAGGCTGGATTGCAATTTACAGGGGTTTTTAGAATAGCTTACTCCAAAACGGAACTCCTAAATAACAAAGATGCATAGGCTTGTAGAGTTCTTTGTGTTAGATTTCTTATTCCATAACCAGTTTGAGATATAAAGCCATGTGATGCTGTTTTGAGTTTATTTACACAGTATTAACATTGACTGCTTCATGGAAGGGGTAGATCACAAAATTATGTTATATTGGCACTTAGCTATTACTTGACACCCAAGTTTTCAAAAGGACACTTATTTGTATTATTCTGTGGTAAATTGCCCAAATCTTCGAGGCTGTTAACTTCTAAGAGTCATTCTAAGCCTTTTAGTTTCTTAGTTAGGATGACAAAGAGCAGGGTAACAAGTGTATGAAAAATAAGGCAGGGAAGACTGTTGATAACCAATTGCACATTCGACTTTGAAGAACAACATAAAAAAACCCTTAGAATTAACTTCCAGAAGCTTCAAAAGAGAAATCCAAATCCCTCATACAACCTGATTTAGTACAGACAGCTATGGTATTAACAAATATAGGGGTTTTTAGAAGAAGGCAGCATAGCGAGGAGTTGACAGAGACAGATGGCTCTGCAGGAATGTTTATAAATAAACAGCATAATGAAGACAAACAAAAATATGTTTTTTGAGTGCATTTATTTATTTATGATCCTAGCTTTTCTGCCATGTTGAGTCATATCACTACTCACTGTTGTTAATTTCTGAATTCAGGCAGAATGCTGTGAAGTTTATCAAGTTTACTTAAAAAAAATATTTTCTTTACCTCTTGTCTTGCCATTGAGTCATTATCAGGAAATAAATATTTTCAAATGAAATGATATGCGCATGCAGAACCTTGCATACCAGTTGACAGCATGCAGCTCTTGAAATGACACCACATTCCCTAAATAACAGAAATATTTTAATTAGAATTTTTGCCTACTTAACAAACAGCAAATGTTCTGCTTTAAAATTTTAAGAGGTTTCTATTGCTTTCTATGTTCACAGTTCAGCAGGAAATTAGTTTGGTAGGTCACAGAGTAAGTGTACATGTAACATAGCTCTGTATAATCAAAGTTACTGGAAAGAAAATATTTAGATGCCTTTTAACCTATCTCAGTTAACTTTGCAACTACCAAAGGAATAAAAAGATGCTCCTTCTGACGTTCTGGTAATAAGTGTTTGATAATTCGCTGAAATAGTCTTTGGGCAAGGGCAGAGAAACATACGTACTATCCGGATTCTGCCCAACATGTATGCTACACATCTCTCCAGATTAGGTGTATTTTGCACCTACTGTTGTTCCCATAAGAAAGTCAAAGCAAGCAATTTTAACTCAGTTGGTTTATCAAATGCATAGCTATTATGAAAAACCAATGACAAGTGAATATAGAGAATAGTGAAATCTTCAGAATGCTGTTTTCCCTCACATTTCTCCGTCGGAGAAATCCCATCATCAGTCTGCAAATACACCTTTTCTGAGATTATGAGGGGCAGAATATCTCAAAAAAACACTAAATAAAATGATGTAGTTGCTATTTGCAGGTAGCACATCCCATTATTTAAGAAATGGTTTATTGAATTAATCTCTTTCTTTAGTATTTAAAAAGTCTTTCAAAATTTATCTAATTAAGCCAATTTGCCTTTCAATATTCTTCTATTATTTAGAAACAGGAATTTTATCTGTCTTCAAATGACAACATCCCTAAATGACCTTATTCCCTATAATAATGTTAAGATACTTATAGTCTCAGGATAATAGTGTTTAATTGCAGAGTCATATAACTGAAGATTTTACTATTTCATGCTGCAATACAGCATCAAAATAAATAAAAACCACTATAGGCATTTTATATCCCAGAGTTTTTTGGTGTCATTAATGGAATATATCAATATTCTCAGCAAATCATGGAATCACAGAACCAGACAGTGGCTGAGAATGCTCATCATCTCAGGAGGTCATCTCATCCACCTCTGCTCGAGCAGGGTCAGCTGCAGCAGGTTGCTCAGTGCCATGACCACGCTGGTTTCAGTATCTCCATGGAGGGAGACTCCAACACCTCTCTGGGCAACCTGTCCCAGTGTTTGATCACATTCACAGTAGAAATGTTTGGTTTTAACCTTTTTCCCTGTATGTTTAAATGAAATTTCCAATCTTTTGAAATTTCCAGTCTTTCCATTTGTGCCCATTGCCTGCTGTTCTGAACCTGGGCACTGCCGACAAAAACCTGCCCTTGTCTTACTTTCACACTCCTCCCCTCATATGATATTAAAAAACACTGGTGAAATCCCTCTGAGCTCCTCTAGGTTAAAAATTCTGTCTGATGCAGCCCAGGAGGTTGTTTGAATTCTTTGCCACAGGGCCACAAGACTGGTTTATGGTCAACACAGTGTCCACTAGGATCTGTGGGGGATTTTCTGACATACTGCTCCCTAGCTGACCAGCACTAGACTGGGCTGTCACACAGGCTTATTCCTTAACAGGAGAAAATCTTGCCACTTACCTTTTGTTGACTAGGAGTTCCTGTTGCCCATTTTTCTATTCTAAGATTTTCTGGATGGCAGCAAGTCCATCTGGCTTATCAACCACTTCTCCTAATTCTACATCACCTGCAAAGCTGCTGACAGCGCACTCTGGCCCACCATACAAGTCATTCAGAAAGATACTGAATGCTGTTGGCACCAGTATCCACACCTTGGTTCCTACACTGCATACTGGCCTCCAGCTGGACCTGGTGGTGCTGATCACAGCCCTGTGAGCTCAGTGGCTCAACCTGTTCTCAGTGCACCTCATTGATCAGTTATCTAGGATATTTTTCATCAGCTTGTAAATGAGATACAGTGTGTAAAACCTCACTAAATTTGATGTAACAGCGTCTTTTGTTCTCCCTTTATCTAGTGAGTCACTTGGTTACTTGTGGAAGGTTATCATATGGTCCAGCTTGACTTCTCCCCATGTAAATCCATGTCTACTCCCAGTCATCTTCTAATCTTTCATGTTTTAGGAAATTGATTCCAGGATTATGTGCTCCATTATCTTCTCTGAAGTGCCTCTAGGTTTCCAGATCATCCTTCTTGTCCTTCTTCAAGATGGGAATGGCATTTACTATCTTAATTGCTATGACCACTCATGGTCTACTGAGAGTAGCCTCACAGTGATGTGGGCCAGCTTCCTCAGCATCTCATCAGGGACAATGGACCTGGTTGTGTCCAGTTTTTTTAAATACTTCCTAATGTGATCTACCTCCAGCGAGTGTAAACATTCCTTGCCCTGATATTTCATGGACTGTCAAGGCCTGGGGGATTCATGTATGCTGATGTAAGATCAGTCTTAAGGAAAGAACATTAAGGCATTGAATACCTTGATCTTTTCATGGAGAACTTTCATTTCAAAAAGGGGCACATTTTTTTATCCACATTTACAATTTGAATGCTTATTTTTGGTGTTAACTGCTTAAATACTTTGCTGAATCACTTTGACAAAATTATGGAGAAGACATAGCTATAGCTTTTAGTAACTCCATTAATTTCCTTGGTTTGCAAGGACAAGAAGTAGTATCCAGAAGAGATGTAAGTCTAAGAAAAGTCTCTGCCACTTGCAGAGGAGTTCCCTGAGTCACATAGAGCATGTGAAAATAGAATGAGGTAAATATATAGTCAGACTGTACAATAAAAGACTAAGGAAAAGATGAAATTATCTCAGCAGAGTTTCCTAATATGGTTTGTGGTAAAAATTCAGCTTATTGCAATTTCTGGGAAAGGTCTAAATGGTCTGAGTTTTGAAAGAAGCCCAACTCAAATTTTCAAGGCCTCATCTATAACCTTACTCATTGAGATGGTGCTTATACAGCTTACTACCCTTTGAAGCTCATTGGCTCTACACTGAAATAATTTGTTCAATAATTATGTATACTTAAAGTATTGTAACACTTCCAGAATTTTTCTACCAGCAACTGTAATATAATCACAATTTTAATCACAACTCCTAATTTATGAAACTGGCTACCACTGTAATTAATTAATGCCAGTGTACTCACAGTTCTACTTATCATACCCTATTCCATCACGGAATATTTGCCTTTGCCTATACCCATTAAAGTTGAACAAACTAACACAGTGCTGGGAAAACAGCCAACCCTTATCCCCATAGCACGCTATGATATTATTTAGCTTGTTTCATTTGACTACCATTTCCTACATAGAATGGGCAGCTAGACGATCCTGTTTTACACATACTTTCCCAATAAATCAAAAGTTATGCCGTCCTCCTAAACTTACTGCCCTACATATTAAAGTGTAGGTTTCAAAGGAACACAACTTGTCAGATTTGCCTGATACCTGTGTGTATTACATCAAGGTAAGAAGAATTCCAGAGGACAGACTGAACACATAATATTCTGTAAAGGTAATGCATCCCTGGACTCTCTCCTAATATGAACACTGCAGTCATTCACCCTGGTAACTGCAAAAATCCTGTCTTAGGGAAGACCATGTTGCCTTTCTGTTTCTGCTCAGGCCACTCTCTCAAACAAAGGAAGAATGAACTTCCAATGGTGCCAAGACATGAATAGAGGTATTGTTCTCACAGGGGCCTGAATACCTCTGAAATATATCAGAGAATTAGCTTGTCTTTTTTCTCTGCTTCCTCCGTAAAGTGTTTTGAAATGACTAGTACATTACCAAGAAGCGGCCTCTTACATCTCATGCAGACTAATTCCCCAGGGCTCCCATTATGTCGGCAACCTAAAATGATCAGTTAACAGAGCACGTTAGAAGTAGCAAGGATGTGAATAAAGCACTGGGAGAAGAGAAAGCAGAGTTCTGTGGCTTGCCTCCCTCCTCCTTTAGTAGCTTGTCAAACACAATTATGCTCCTGTCATCTGCACCTACAAGACAGGATTTTGGTTATGATATCTTGTCTGGCATGTATCTGCTGTTGACAGGCTCCTGTGACCCTGTTCCAAGCGACCTGACTCCGCAGATGACAGGACCCTGGCCTAGATGCAAGAATGAACCTTCCTAGGTAAGCAAAGACTATACCAAGGAAAGAGGATAAAATGCTGGAGAAAGGCAGATTGCCTTGTGTCCTGATTGGTTCTTGACAAGCAATTGCAAGAGACTTGACCTGGCACATTGCACATGAACTGCCTAGAAGACTGCTGCCCACAGACCAGGGCACGTCTCAAGGCACCAGGATACACAAGCTTGTGCTTCCTACACTCTCCAATCCAGGTAAGCAGCTCTGTGAAACACACATGATATTTCAGGCAGCTGATCGGCCTTCCCAGGAGCATGAGTGGATCATAGCACTAAAGCTGCAAACATGATGTATGTTACTCAGGCAGGGTGAAAGGAATGATACTAAATTAACAGAGAGCTGTCATTATTCAAACCAAATTGTCCATCTGACTCTCAGTCTTCCTCATCTTCAAGGCAGACAGAAAGAAGACTGAAAAAATGCACCAAAATTTTGAACTTCTCTCCAAAAAAGAAAAAAAGTAGATTATTACATCTACACTGAAACAATATGGTCTATGTAATGTTATTTCCCCAATGCCTTGCTATAGTTGCCACTGTTTTTTTAATTAAACAAAACACATTCAGATGGGCTAGAGAACTTCAGTGCCTTCAGAAAAGCATTTTCAGCCTTGAACATTTGTTTTTAGGGTTGGAGGGAAATTTTGGATTTTTAGCAGGAACCTCTTTGGGATTAAAGAGATTGAGATTTAGCAAATGATTCACTTAGGCATGGATAAAGCTTGATTTTAAAATGCCCTTGTGTCACTTGCTTTCACTGATAGCATGCACATTTCTAGTAAGATGCTGCAATACAGCAGGATGAGTTTTATTAACTCACTTTACAAATCTAAGCATTTGAGGCCTCTAAGGATCAAAGACAGCGAAAAGGTGCCTTCCAGAAGATGGATTTGAAACTTTGTTCAGTGACTTGTTCAGTTTACAGCACACCATAAACAAAGTCCTGCAGGAATCCTTCAGACCTAGAACTACCCCCAAGGTGATGAAAACCTGCCTGATGGAAGGCTTGCATGAGAGCTACACTCAAAATTCTTACAGCTCACCTGAGGAAAACATGCAAGAGACTGAGGAACAGCTGTGACATCAGATATCATGAATTCACACTGGATGAGAACAGAAGCACGTTCTGAGCTAACGTTTCAGTTCATCAGAGTTAGATAGCTCTCCCTAGAGTAGCTACTGACAATAACTCATGGCAATTACTCAACCACATAAAGCAGAGGGTCAGATTTTCTTTGGCAGGTTCCTCATGCAAGAGTATAACATACCAGAATAAATATTACAGAGAGACACATGATGGCACAGTATGATTTGGAAAAGTCCACAAGAACTCCCAAATGTCAAATCGTGAGCTGACTGTGCAGGTGATCCCAAAGAAGCAACAATCAAACCTTTATGTGCTGCCGTCATCTGTTCTTAACAATATATATTATACAGGAAAATAATTCAGGCATAGTTTAGAATTTATCTAATAAGAAGGAGTGAGATTATCCTGCATATGGCTTTGTTTCTAATTTCAAATTTAATATGTTACTCAATAGACTAGAAAGAAAAGAATTCCAAGCCTTTCTTAGCAGACCTTTATATAATACTTTAATATGTAAATGTTGAAATTTTAGAAGTAATTTAGGTTGACTCAATCCACATAGTACTATAATTTCAAGGGTAAATCTCAGATTGCAGTATAAAGGAACAAAATATTTCTGTTGTCATTTTGAAATATTATAGCACCTTTGACCATGGGAACCTGATACTCTTAGCATTCTTATAAGAAAACATAATAAATATTAATATGATTACGGCACTCAGGGAGACTGATTAACACTCATCATAGATTAAGCAGGCAAACACACATAATTGAATTACAAAGCCTATTTCAAGGGCAAAGACTCATCAGAGTCCCATTATCCTGTGTCCTTGAAACTACCCTGTATAGAAGCATGGAAACCTTGAAATTCAGGAAAACATATGTCTTGAAAGGCAGAGGACAGAGCTCTAGCCACTTAAAGGAAGATGAAAACTACAGAAGGAAACGGAAAATAAAGGAGGAGAGAGAGGGATGGCTAAAATTAGAGAGCTTCTAAAAATTGGGAAATAGGTAGGTAATCTGTATCCATCATACAGACAATGATGCTTGCCATGAAAAAATTATAGTAGTTTGGAAGATAGTCATTAATGATATCAAAAAGTCTTTTTTTTTACAAACAAAAATGGCCTTCGTTACAGAGAGTTGTATTTGCCTTCTTTCTCCCTGGCTATATGAATGGGCACAAAACCAGTATTTGGCAAATAAAATGTCTGAAAATCTATAGAAGTTTCTTTCTAATATAACCAACGATGAAGCAAGTTCTTATCAAGCCCTAAAGACCAGTGGACTGCAAACATGGGGGGACCATCTGATAAATAAAGCATATGTGTGTTTAAGCATCCTTTTGTCTTTATAGACTGGAACTCTTACTCTGGTTTTAACAGAGTTTTCACTATGATCCACGCACTGGTCTAGGGGAAGCATGAGTATCCTCTGGTAGTTTTCCATCTTCTTCCCACACTCTGTATGGTCCAACAATCTTAAATATGCCTGAAATATTACTCCCCAGTGTCAGTGCCTCTGTTTCTTGGAATCTTATCTCTCTTATCCAAACTGGATTTGAAAGACTATACAGGGAATCCTAAAAGGAGTTGCTTAGATGGTCTGGCCTCTCAGACCTGTGGTTGCCCTTTAACATGAATGCAATAAAGAACACATTTGACATCAATATCCTTTAAAATCATGTATGGAAGAAAAAGCTGCCACTTGGACTATACAAAATGAAGAATATGTTAAAATAGGATGGTAAATTGTCACAGGAAAAAAAACTTAGCCACAAGGATGCTGATCACTTGATTAGGGCATAATCTCATAGATTTTGCTATACCATATATTATTTTTATTATTCAAGTACTTTTCTAATCTTTAATAAAGTTTTTTATTAAATATCACAATGTAAATACTTAACATCCAGATGGGTCTGACAGACGTAAAACTGCCTTATAATAAGTACATAAAGTAATGTAACTTTTTGTGTATAAACAAGTGTTATTTAACTGAGGATTCTATGCTCAAAATACAGTTTCTCAGAGTGTAAGACAAAAAAGGGGACTCCTTAATGTTGCAAAGGGCACAATTACTCTGCTGGTTACAAGGCTGCATTGAGTGTCAGAATAAAGTCCTTGCCTTTTCAGAAGTACACCTGATCAACAAAGCATGGTGATGTACCATAGCTTTCACTTATTTCCCATGCACACATTACAAGCTTAATACAAAGTAATACAGACCAACAATATGCTATAAACAGTGTGCTGATGTTGATAACCTGGAGCTATTATTAGAAAAAGAATGTTTTCAGTGTTATGTAGAACAGTTATGCA
Source organism: Picathartes gymnocephalus (assembly GCA_013390045.1). NCBI lineage: Eukaryota > Metazoa > Chordata > Aves > Passeriformes > Picathartidae > Picathartes > Picathartes gymnocephalus. The sequence continues at coordinate 16,254 of WEKY01019612.1, read as the reverse complement.
CCTATCTTCTCTTTTTTTCTTCATGTACGACATCAGTAAAACAGTTCTGGTACTAAGAGGGAAAGAAGAAAAAGTGGGACAACAGTGCATGTAACGTTCAGTGCATGTAAGGCCTTCAAAACAGATGTCAGGAGGGAAAAAATTAATAAAGTTGAAAACTCATGTTAGCATTGTTCCAGATCATAAAACTGAAAAGAATTTTTTCTTTTAAAACACTAATTCAGGTGTATGAAAATAGGAAAATATGAATAAATTGGTAAATCAAACAATTTTCTCAAACAGACAGTATATAAGACTGACTAGAGAAGTATTATAAATTTCTTCTGAAAGGAATGCAACCGATATAATTAAGCCCTTTAGCTCTTTGAAATAGAATTTCCTTAATAAAAGTAAAATAGCAGTAAATCCTTTATCTTATTGTGTTGAGGTGGGTTTTGATGGTCTTGTCTTTAAATGTTTTGTACCACAGTTGGTTTGTTCTATGTACCCCTCTGTCACACTTGGTGCATTCCCTTTGTCTGTCACTTAAGCCCTACCCCTGGTTAAGTGAGTCCCTCTCTCTCCTAGATGTCAATCCTCGCTCAGCCCTGCCCTCATCTCTGGAAAGTTCCTTGCTACTCAGTTACTGATTTGTTCATTTGAATGTATCCCCTCCTCCCTGTTCCCCTACTGGCTAGTGTTCCTGTCAGTCTCCAAGATATTCCTCCCTTGAACCTCCCTGATTGGACCCATAAGTTTCTCCGCCCCTGAGACCCTTTGCCTTATATAACCCCTTGCACCGGGTAGTTCTTGTTCTTGTTCTTCCTGCATCCCTTCCGCACAAGTAGGTTAGGGGTCAGCCTACAATAAATTGTGCTGGAACAGCAGACACAAGAACCCCTCCTGACTCTGCTTCTCATTTCACAGTATTCGGGAAGTTACCAATGGTGAGCGCAGGGTAAGCTGCTCGGAAACCCTGCCCCCGGGAGAGAGAAGCTCGAAGAAGGTTGCGGGCACAGCCATTGTGCCATGTGCTGCAACATTATTGTTTGTCAGTTCAAGGTGCTTTTTCCTCCTTTGAGAATAAGCAAATGTTATGTGACACCATGAATCAAAGTGAAATCTGTATGTTTTAAAGCATGCTTTCTCCTATATTTTTAACTCTTCTCTGTAAAATAGCACTATGCTGCAATAGAATCATTAATTTTGTTCTGATCTCAACATTCTTAACTTTTTATCTTAATATTTTTTGAAGTGCTCTTACTATTAACTGCAGTATGAATCCTAAACCATGTAATTTAAAGGCTTCATAGCTTAGGTCATAGGTGCAGAAGAAGAATCTAGCTTAGAACTAAGCAGCCCATGACTTGCTTAAAAGGAAATGCCAAATGAATAATGACTTTTTAATAAATACATGTAAAATTTATTTGATGATAATTTCCAGCTCACTCAGACAACTCATAATGATAATGGTTGCTCACTAGAGATTAGATGGGCTAAAGTTACTAAGAAGTAGGGACATGCATTACCGCATTTCCTTGCCATGTTGTAAGGAATTACAGGCAAATTGCATCCCAGCCCTGTATCCTTCTCTCCTCTTGCTGCCTTTTTTCTTTTCCATTCACTGCTAGTTTGACAGCAGTCCTAGTCACAGGCTGATCTTCATCCATTTATCTTCTCTTAAAATATTCACTGCTGGTAAAAGTGCAGGATTGGCAACCTAGCTATCTTGATATTAGACCTCTGTGTACCATTCAATCCTAAAACATAATTCTCAGATAACGTTTTTTATCGACAGGCCATGCCAACTTTTTTGTAACCCCTTCAATAGTTTTGCTTCTGTGACTATTGAGTGTCTTAGTAATTTTTCATTTACCGTGGTAGTGTATTACAAGAGTACACAGTGTACTGCAGGTGAATGTTTTCAACTTGTTAGAATAAGAAAGGCATTGATAATGAAATAGAAACAAATTAAACCAGGCACAAACGTTAGGAAATATCCAAGAGTGCTGCTGGTAGTAGTGGTTTTAGTTCACCATCTTCACACGGTACTATTTTAATGTAGTGGGTTGTGCGCTCTGGCCAAACACCAGTGCACTCAGTAAACTTATTAATTCATTTTTGCTGTGAGATAAGGATTAGGAGAAATGCAAAGCAGGCTTAAAATTTTTAAAGGTATAAAGACAGTTTTATTAACAGAACTAAAAGAAAAATAATAAGAATTAGAATTAACTTTCAGAACATTTTTCTTCCCCCACCTCATTTTCTTTTTCCCACTAAGAATGGAAAGAGATAAAACCTGGGACTTTTAGTCAGTTTACCATCTCTAAAATCATCTTTTTCCAGTTCACTTAGGGAGAGGAGTCTCTCCTGCCATGCCATGGAGACTTTTGCACAAGAAAACAGTTCTCTCATGGCTCCAACATCACAGCGAATCAGCTGTCTAGAAAGGAAATCTGTTTGCAATGTGAAAGTCCCTTCCTGTTGGAATCCAAGGCCCGAAAAACCTTCAAGGCCTTGGGTCTGCTTGTCCTGAGCTTGAGATATTTGTTACATTCAGTCTAAAACCATGGGAGAAACTTCCAAATATCACGATCTATAACAAAGATTCTGGCTTGTAGTTTAAGAAAAAGTGTGTTAAGTTAGACGTTAGAAGGTTTATAGGGTGAAGCCTTAATATAGAAGTAGTTGTGGAATAAAGTAAAAACTACAGGGTGTGGTCGTACAGTGTAAAGTAATGGATTTCTATGGGACAGTGTGTAATTGGATGAAAAATACCGCAGTGCGACTTTTATGAAATGCAGGTGTCTGTAACTATTGGTGTGAAAATCAAAATATCTGTGCATAGCAATTATCTATTGGTTAATTAACTTTTAAGAGACCTTGTGACTGACAGTCTTGGGATTCTTTCTTCTGTAATGTCTGCTCTCTAACAGTCTCTGTGAGAGAGAGTCTCTGCTAAAGAGATTGCAGCAATAAATCTTACTTTGAGTGAAGGCGTCATTAACCCAACCGTCTGTGATACCTTCCCTCGACACATAGTTCTTCCCGCAACTGCTTTCGAGGGCTCACCTCTGTCTCATGGGGTACTATTTTAAGGATGAGCTATTCTGGTAGAAAAGCAAAGGGTCTTCTCGTCTCTATCTCTCTGGAAGTAACGTTTCTCCTATCCCTGGAGCAAAGGTTCTCTTCTGTCCCTGGGGCAAGGGTTCTCATCTTCCTTTGTTTAAGTTTCTCATTAGACTACAGCTACTTCAACATCTTGCTTCAGCATGGGTACTTTTGTTCAGGCCATAGTTAGAACGCTGCATCCCCCCATTGCATTTATCAGTTACAAGGAATAGTCTAATATGTCATAGTCCCTCACCATGGCTTTATAAAAGAATTTCAGCTAAAAGCATCGCCTCTTTCTCCTCCCTCTGGGCTTCGGCTCCTTCTTTACTGACCTCAAGGTCTCCACATTGGCTTCTTCACGTGCACGCCCTTTCTCTTCCTCTTACTCGAGAGAGGATTGATATCTGTAAATTTTATCAGTGTACTGAGAGAGTTAGTATCTCACCTGGGCTCTGTTTTTGGTCACATGATCTGTGCTGGGCAGCAGCCGAAGCTGCCGCACACTTCTCCCAGGGAGAGGCAGGAGCAGCAGGATCTCAGCCATGCCCAGCCCAGCCTGGCCTGGCTGAGTGGACCGTGCTTGGCCCAGCCTGGCCCGGCCCTGTGGAGCCGGCAGGGCCCGACCGAGAGGGCCTGGCCTGGCGTGGCCCCGGCCGGCCCCACTGGGCTGTGCAGGCCCCCTGTTACCTGTTCAGAAGCCAGAAGCAAGAGAGAGATTCCTGGCCTTCTCCTTTCTTAAATGTGAATCACAGAGGCACATTCAGCTTTTTAAGTGGTTAAATAGAGTGATCATCTTAGACCTAACCAGCTAATTGGTTTTTTCAGGCCTGAAGGAAACTGCCAGGTTTCTTGCAGAGAAAAATCACTTTTCAAATCACAACACTGGTACACAGATTTTTCTGCCAGAGTTCATTAAGACCAACAAAGTCAGATGGTGTATCATGACACTTTGGTATTACCCAACTGTGTCATATTTAGTATAGCATGAGAAAAGTCTATTCCCTTTTATTCAACACATGAATATGTGAGAAAAAAACTCCCAAACCCCAAATAACAAACCAAACCAAAATAACCAACAGCCATTCAAAAGAGAAACAGAAGTAAATTATTCTGATTCATATATATTCATATATAAATATGCTAAATTGTTTGCTCAATTCCTAAGATAACCAGAAGATTTAAGAACATTGTAAGAGATTTCATTTCTTGTCCTACAACCAGACTTGCTGAAGTAATATAGTTTAATTTTATTACAAGAAAGGGTGTTGATTGATTCTAAGAGCAGGCATTCCTTTTGCTGCAGGTGTTTGAATATCGCTGTCTGGAAAATCAAGATTATTTTAGCAAACATATTTGGATTTAACTAAAGCAGGCTATTTGTTCTGGATATCTAGTGATCTATATGAGATGAATATATCTCTGTTGTGGATTGATGTAATTTAACTGGAATGTGTCACTGAAGCCTGAGTGACAATTTATTTTAAGCTAAGCAGAAAGCCTGAAGAGAAAGCTGACTCTTACCTTGAGTATTTTTTATCTGCTGTGAGAAGATGACTTAGCCTTAATGACTGTCAATCTTGAGTAGCAAAAATAAGATCTTTAAGTGACTATTGCTTAATAGTGAGTCTGAGTATCTTTTGATAGAGCAAGCTGTGTAAATTTGGGCAATCATTGTTGAGATGAGTTCCTTACTAGGGAAACACTGTATGCAGATGAGCATCAAAATCTTGAAAGGACCATTAATTTAATATTTTTTTTAAATCCTATTTTTTTTAAAAGCAGCACTATTTAGGTTTCATTATCCACTATAGTGTCTAGTAACTTGCTAGACACAGAGTGTTAGAAATAATTTTTAGTAGCCTGGCTTCAGTTGATTTACAACAGCTGCTAAGTATTATTTAAACAGCATTTCACATTTAATAAGAAACACATTCTACTTCCTTATGACACAAAAAGAATAAAAAATAAGCAGTCTTAAGTAGAACAGCAGAATCTCTCCATTTTACCTACACAGAGTTTGCTAAGCAAAGAGTTGAAAATAGGTAGAGCTGAGAGGCATGAAAACTGAAGAGTATTTTAATGGTGAAGTAAAACCACAACTAATGACTTCAGGAGACAGGAGCTAGGTGGACAAGTAAAGCATTACTGTTTTAAATATATGATATTTGGCTTCACTTCCCAAGGAAGAGGACTGGCACGGATTCAAAAAGGTTTGTCTGGCATGCTCGTGCCTCTGAGAGGGACCACACTGCCTGATGGAAACAACCACAAAAGCAGCAGCAAGAGCACAGCCTTCCAAAGGCAACAAGAAAGCAACCAGACAGGCAATTAGACCGTGCCAGTGTTTGGCCTTGGCAAAGAGAAGGCAGGCATCTGAAATGGATCATCTGTCCACAGCAGAGAAGGGCTCAGCAACCAGCAGATGGTATAAAGTGGGCATCAGATAACAGAGAGAAGCATTCTGAGCATGGATGACCTCCTCCTCCAGCACCACTATAATAAACATGATAGAGAGTTTGCACATATTTCTACATCTTGAAAACAATATTTTACAGTGCTCATTGAAAAGTAAGACAGCTGTGCAAAACGTTGCATGTGAAATGTAAGACAGATCATGACTTTTTATGTCCGTTCAGTCTGCATCCTGAAAGCTATTTTGTCATACATGGAATCCTCTTTCCATCTCACTGTTTGCCAAACAACTCATATTTTAAGCATGCTCCCTTGCGCCATGTGATAAACTGTGCTCTAGGCCACATTTCTTTGTTGAAGATAACTCTGGAACGTATAGACACTGTGGCTTCTACAAGCATCTGTTTTAAAATACCGCTTTCCCTATTTCAATGTGAGTTTTCTTACTTTTCTGTTGGCTTGCTGTTTCAATGCAATAATTTAAGAAAAGAAAATGAAAACCTGCTGATGAAAAAAAATAGTTAAGAAGAACCAAGAGCTTCCATATCTTAACTTTTCTGGAAACTGAAAATTTATCCAAACTTAACTGGTCTTCTCTTAGATCTATCTTCTATACCAAAGTACATAGGAATGCCAATTTCTTGGATAGTAAAGGTATGAGATTGGTATATTAGCAGATGTGAGTTTAAGTAACAAATTAATTGGTTCTAGTCTCTATGTTCACAAGATGGTTCTAAGAGATGATCTATAGCACAGCCTTATCAAGCTAAAGTAAAACACATCACTGCCAGCAACAAGAAGCTACTGCTTAATTTAATTACATGTTTTTCCTGGAGAGTTCTCATAAAAAAACCTGATGTACTAGAGGCTGCATAAGTGGACAGTGAGATGAACTGAAAACTACTAAAATGATGAGCACGCAGAGCTGTGATCAGCATCACCAGGTCCAGCTGGAGGCCAGTAAGCAGTGTAGGACCCAAGATGTGGATACTGTTGCCAACAGTATTCAGTACCTTCCTGAACTACCTGGATGATGGGTCAGAGTGCACTGTCAGCATCTATGAAGGTGATACAGACTTGGGAAAAGTGGTTGATAGACTGGATAGATTTGCTGCAATCCAGAGAGACGCAAGATGCTGGAGTGATCAGCCAACAGGAACTTCTAGAAGTTCAACAAAATGTTGAATGGCAAACCATTCTCCTGTTTGAAGAATAATCACAAGCACCAGCACAGGCTTGAGACTGCCTGGCTGGAAAGCTCCCCGTCAGAAAACGTTCTGGGCCTTCAAACTGTTCATGAACAAGCAAAGTGCTCCAGTGGAGAAGAATGCCAGCAGCCTCCTGGGCTGCACTAGGCTATGCGTTGCCAGAAAGCCAAGTGAAGTGATTGTTTGCCTCCATCTGGCACTGACAAGACCCATCTGACTGTTGTTTCACTACTGGGTTCCCCAGTGCAGGAGAGACAGGAACATAATGGACAGCACAACTGGGCAAAAGACAAAGAGCCATGAAGATGACAAAGGTCTTGGACCATCTGTCATAAAAGGAGAGGGTGAAACTTCTAGGAGCTTTTGGCCTCAAGAAGAGCAGGCTGAGGGGGACTTCAGCAGTGTTTGTTAATATTAAGCAGGTGTGTGTGAAAAGAAGACAGAGGCAGATTCTTCTTGCTGGTGACCAGCTGCAGAACAGTGGGCAATGGACACAAAAGGAAATAGTGGAAATTAGTTTTAAACACAGGGGAAAAAAATCCTGAAATATTTCTACAGTGAATGTGATCGAACACTGGCACAGGTTGCCCATGGAAGCCGTGGGCAAACTCTCCTTGGAGATACTAAACCAGTTGCTTGAGCAGATGTAATCAGGGTGGCCTCCAGAGGTGCCTGCCAGGTTCAGCCACTGGGTGAACATGGTGGAGACCCGTCAGTAAACATGCTGCTGACATTTTTTCTGAGTGATGCTGAGTGATAGAATGGTGCATCACATATTTGCTATTGCATATTTTCTGGCTACCACCATCTACCACCATGGCATGCACCATCTAAATGGATCCAGGCAGAGATCTGTTAACAGAGGTTCAATGTAGCTTCCATCTTTCATTAAATAAGCATGAAATTCTGGTGAACATGGTATGTTGCCCCATGATGATGACTGCAGAATAAAGAATTTGCAATCTTTTCTAAAAGGAAGTGAAACATCAGAATAAACAGGGCTGCAAAAGGAAGTTACAGTGTATTCCATAGGTAGGCAAATAAACTCTAGGAAGTCTGCAAGCTCTACAGTTTATTCACTTATTTCTGCCCTATAGCAGTAGTATTTATATATATATTTCCAGTCTCTACTTTACTGGGCAAATCTTTAACCATGTGATCGTTGTGAACAACCCTTATCCTAAATTATATGCTTACTAACTAACTTATTTTTCCATTTAATCTTCCACAGTGGCATTTCATTCTTGCAAATATCCTATTAATTTATTCAAAGATGGATCTTTTGTTGGCTTTAAAAGATAAACAGAACTGGAATACACATTTTTCTGATAAATTCACACATTTTTTGATGTCACTACTTAAGATGCCTTGAAGAAATTCAATTTTCAGATAGCGAATCCAGACTCATTCAGGAGAAAACTAAAGATGAGACAAAAAAAAAAAAAGTTGAGCAACCAAAACCTGAATATCTAGTCAGACAGTAGTCACCTCTGAAGCTGCCAATGAATCACTCTTCCCTCTGGCCACATTTATTGGCTGATAAGGCCTACCTTCTTCTTTACTATCCAACTTCTCATATGTGGCAATTGGACAAGCATACTGCAATATGCAAGGCCTCCAAAAGCTTAGTTTCCTTTGGGTAGAAGTCCCATACTCATCACTGCAAAACTTTGTCTGGAAGATAAAATACAGAAACAGAAGAAGCTTGGAGTTGTGGGGTCATCAGAGTGGACCTCAGTACCTTACTAAATCACTCCTTGGTGCAAATGCACAATTTTTCCTTTTTAAAACTGGCATAGAATGTAGATGTCAGTTTGAAATTCTGAGTTAATCACATTAATGGTTACTTAAATTCAGAGTGGCAAGACATATTTATTTTAGTTACTGAATTCCAAGTCACATGCAAGCTGGAAGAGCTATATGTTATGTGTGATTCATCACCAGTTTTAGAGTCAGGGCCAGGATTTCCTGCAGGGGTAGAAATGCAGGGGACAGTAGGAATGCTCGATAATAATTCCTACATATAGGTGCAACACTATTCCCTTTTTAGAGAGGTGATAAGTTCAAAACCAAGAATGGTTCTGTAGAAAAAATTCTGACTGAGTCTGGATGAAGCCAAAACTCCATGATGTATAGTTACAGACCATGATTCAGGTAAGTAACATCCAAATAGGGAAAACATGTGCCTTTTTGAGCTTTAGTAGACAAATAGGAAACACAAAATTTGTGCTGTTTCTACAAAAACATATACAAACCTAAGTTTCATACTATATACCTGTAATGTAGTTTATCTCACTTGACTAATCCTGTTAGTGATGCATTTATTTCAGTGGCTCTTGGAGATGTGCAAAACTAAACAACAGCTTGGCCATGCTATTTTTCAAGAAACAGCTATAATAATTCTGGCAATATTTGTCTATATATTTTTCTCACACAATTTAACACAAACACTCCAATCACTTGTTCCCCCTGAAGCTAGCACATATTTGCACAGACATGATTTGGCATAGGTTTTAGTTATAGATGATAAAAGCTTTCTTCTATGGTCTGTTTAATTGTTTAAGGTGAATTTAGATTGGTGATTCCCATTTCAAATATCTCCCATGTCATTATATACAGGCATTTTTGGATTTCTAGTGTAAGCCCATCCCCTTCATCATATTATAAGGGAGCTCTATTTTGCCTTTCTTTTTCATATGCTAAGTATCTTCATATACCAAGACTCTGTAGCAGAGCTGAAAGCAACAATTATTTTCCTCACTCTGTGCTAGTCAGGCACTATGTATAAGGTAAAAAAGCTTACATGATTGTCTTTTTTAACTCGGTGATGTACTTGCAGAGCTGCTAAGCTAGTGCGAGAGCAGCAGCATGCGTGTGCATGTGTGTGCAGACAAGACAGAGTGCACTCAAAGAATATGAAACAGCACCCCTTAGTGTCCAGTTCTAAAAGTTACAGCCGTCTTAAAAACCCAGTAACGCTTCAAAATCAGCAGATTCAAAGCCTTTGAAAACAAACTTCCTTCAAAACTAATGAGAGAAAAATAGTATAAAAGTACAAACCTTGCCACTATACTACAAGACTGATGTAACACACAAAGAATGCTATCATTGTTCATAAAATGTTAAAAGAATATAATTGGATTGTACCAAACAAAAAATAAGATTCTGAAAAGAGATAGATCATATTGAGGGTTTTTTTCTTACAATTAAGGCTAACATCAATATATATGTATAAACAAACCATATGCTAACATTAACTGTTAATCTGAAACTTAAAAAGGTAGCATTTAAAACTTAATTCTTCAGCACCTTTAGGCCACTGAGGATAAAATTTATTCAATAGAAAACAGAAACAGAACTTGCAGGAAATGAAGGAACATGAATAGGTATTGTGAACCTGAAAAAGACGTTTTGATTTTTCCATCAGAAGCGTCAGATTGGTCCCTGTCTGAAGAGCAGCAAGCTGTTGTAACCCAAGCATGACAGCCTATAGATGCACAGGAAAGTGTCTGTCTCTTTGTTCTTTTTTTGTCTGAATAAAATGCATCAGCTAGGCAGAGCAATAGGGGGCTAGAACAACACATCAGGGAGAAAATACACCATCCCATTAAACACTATTCCATATGATTACGTTCAGGAAGCACTCTTGCTGCCTTGCTATGTAGGAAATTACTTCGCAAGCTTCCAATTCTAAGAGCTAACATTTGTTCTACTGTAGATTTCATCTAAAATGGCTAATAGCCAAGCTCAGAAACAGTCCCACTTGGCTGATATTTCTTGTATTTGTTTATGTTTTATTGTTTGGGTGTGGGTTTTTTTTTTTTCATAGAAAATACTACATTTGATGTTCTCTAGAAGTACCAATCAACACCAGGGAAAACTACATTCTCTTACTACACTTAACATTTATTCCCTACTGTTTGTCATGAGCACCTGTGACTTCTGAAAAACATCATTTTTCCTTAACACCAGCTAGCACAATGCAATTCTGAAATGTGCACTGCTTTGGAAGTTAATGCAATACCAACTTCTACCACATGTAAGCCTGTGTATATCCCAAGATGCTTAGAATAACCTTTTCTTACTTCAGATGACCTAAAACCATACAGAATTCAGTATTTCAATATCCCTCAAAAATAATTGCTGAGATTGCCAACCTACTGAACTAATCCTTTTCATCAAATTCTGTAAGGCTTTATTTATCAAAAGGGTTGAAGTATTTCTTTATAAAATAAAGAAAGTAAAACAAAATCTAAAGATTAGATTCCTAAGAATATTGTTCTGATTCAGAATGCAAATCCAAATACACAGACAAATGAACATAAAATATTTCAATTCTGACAAGAAATGGGGTCAGGTTCAAGCTTTCAGATTTCTGGGAACTGTGTGGTATGTGTGACCATTCCTGTCTCTAAACTGTATGTCTTGAAATGTAAGCTCAAACAAAAAATCAACAATATTGCAGTTATACAAATCAACATTTGTTTTATTTCTTTATGAAGCTAAACTTGACAAACAAAAATATGAAATGAAGGATATAACCAAATTACAAAAACCAATTAAGGTAACAAGTGCAGTTTACTCTATGAACTGTGATTTATTTTTCCTGGCCTAGATAAAATCCCAGACCATTTGCTCTCAAAATCAAAATGAGATACTGCAAAACAAAGGACATACTCAAGCAGTGGGTACATAGCAGCTCTGCTCTAAAAACAATGATCTACTGTACTTAGCTAATGTCTTTTTTTCACTAGACATTGATAATCTTTCACCCTAATCATTGATAACCTGGCCTCTAGGCAGTTTAAAGAACTCTCATTAAAAATGTGTCATGAGAGCTATTATACAGTTTCATACAGGTCTATATTGTGATCATATCTGAACTTAATTGAGATGACATGGACTCTAAAATTCAAGTTCAGCAAATTATCTCAATAATTCAACCAGACATTGAAACATGATTTGTCTCTTCAGAATCTACAACTCAGAGTGATATAGTTACACCTCCCATGGAGAAAGCTTCAATTATGTCTCCAGCTAGAACAGAAAATAAAGTGTTTCTGTAAAAAATACTTTTATTTTTCAAGTGTTTGGTTAGATGTTGCATCTCAGAAAGAGATGACAGTTGAAAAACATGCAGAATTACTTTTCCTATTATAAGGCAGCAGAAGATCCTTCTCTTAGATTTGAAGATTCATTTAATGAGAGTCAAAGATGGCATTTGTTGGCACACAGAGTTCACAAACTTTACTAATGCTAGACTTTGTCAAGTGTATTTTGACTTTTTGTTCCTGCCCCCTTACTTGGCAAACTATTAGATAAATAAAAATTGTTCTGAACCTTCAGATTAAACCTTTTCAATTTGATTTATTTTTTTCCTTATAAATGAATTCATTTTGATGAAGAAAAACTAGAGCAAATATGATGAAAGCTGTGATCACCAAATAGCTGGAAGTCCTGTCCACATCTTCCATGAAGTTGAATGAGGAGAAGCCCAAGTTACCCAGATAGGTAAATGTCCTCAAGGAACCATCATAACTTGTACCTGTACACTAAGATTTTCAAAGATGGATATATAAAATTATACCTGTAAACCTGTATCATGTGGCCAAATTTTTTGAAGGGCTGACTATGTTATTATCCTCCACTGTCTTCACTTTGCTCTTGTTGGGGTTTTTGTAATCTTTCATGGACAAAACTTCCAACTTAGTTTGCTATATTTCCATTTAAAATAAATAATTATGGACATAATTTGCTGCCTCAAAATTCAGGCAGGTAACATTTCTAAAATATGGCAGCTCAATATACCTTATGCTTTAATGCTTTAGTAGTTAAACGACATACTCTAAATAGAAAGATTTATAAATGCAGAATACTGTCATCTGTGCATTTTTTTAAAACTGAAAATACAAAGGCTGGGAAACTTTGTCATCTGGAACCCTTTGAGTTCCCTATCTCATTTAATTAATTTTTCAAAAAGTGTGATATAAAGCGTAACAGTAATTTTAGAAACTTCAGTTGCTAGTATTTCTAGATATTAACATCTGACCAGTCCTAGTATAAAGAACAACAAATGCTATAGAAGCTTAAGGGAAGAAAATCTGTAGATTTAAAATTTTTTATTTCTCAAACTTAGAGAATAACAGGAAAACAGAATTGTATACATAGTCTGAACTTGGACAGCTGAAGACAAAGAATGGAGATGAAAGAATGCTGAAAATGGAACTAGACAATGTAAGTCTGTCCTTATCATATGTAGACTGCAGGATGTCTAATAGTATGTTTATACTCTGAGAAAGACAAAATTTGCAGAATTCATCTTAACAGAGAGAAGTTATACCCCCAAATTTGATGCTTTGAGGCTTTGAAGTTTTGTTGCTAAGGTTTTCTCATGTGAAAATTAGATTTAGTGTAAAATATTAGGGTTCTGATTTATTCTGAAGCAATTTTCTCACTCTTCAGACAGCTCAGCCATACAAGCTTCAGTAAAATTCTTCCAGTAGAAATACTATATACTGACCAATCAAAATTTCAAATTAAATACAGTAATTTCCTCCTTCCCCCCCCACCCCCGGAAATTAAGTTTCTAAATCTTGCAGACTTTACCCACTTTCCCACTCCAGTGCCTGAAAGTTTTGGCAAGTGAATTATAAATGCTTACTTTACAAGAATTAAATTCATAAAGCATACCAAAAAGTTGCTTTTTTTCTATAATCAATTTAAGCTATAATGGCATAATACAAGGTAGGGAAAACTGAGCAAGTGTAAGTCCTAGAGTTTAATTATAAACCATAAAAGTACTTTAAGTGGAATTTTGTCTTTCCACAAGAAACGTGACGTAATGTTCTAGCTACCTTAAGAATTACAGGGGTTGAAAAACACCTTATTGCATTTAGCTAGCAGAATCCTATTCATAGCAGTCTTTGGATCAAGATAAAAAAACATAATCAGATTATTTTCAAGCCACCTTCGAGGTAAAAGTTGTCATTGAAGAAGATTTATGGATAACATACTTATCCTGATTGAAATTCTCTCTGCTGCAGCATAGATGTTTCAGTCATTAGAGCGCAACTCTTAGAAATGTGTTTTGTTTTACTAATACTATATAAAATCATTATCCAGTCACAAGAAAAGTTACAAGAACAATTATTTTGTATTGAACCTCTCATGAGTACCATAAAATTCTTCCAAACACAGAGAAGACAAGAACTAATCTAAATATTACAAATTGCTTGACAATGGTCTACTTTTTATTTAAACCATGGCACAAATTCAAAATGTACCTATTAACACATAAATTTGCCTGGCATTATGTGAATTCTGTTGTGCTTAGTTTGTTAAAATGGAATGAAATTTTACGTCACCTGCAGAAAACCTTTAAATTACCACATTAGCATTCTCAAAGGAAACCAACTTGTTATAAAGGATGAGAAATCACTTGGTATGTAAAAAGTGCTGCTTTCCGAAATCTCAAGATTTTATTACATAATGAGAACAAGGGCATTCCAGGGCCTGAAATACATGTGGAAGAGATGATAAAACTCAAGGAAAAGATAAAGATATAACATTAATATCAAGATGTGACAGGAAGTCAACAGTGTCCAAGAGATGCTGAACAATAATTTGTGTTAGAAGGGAGTAAACAACTACTCTAAAACAGAGGAAAGAGTGCATAATTAATGATTACCCATGACTACTTCCAACTTAGATCTGTATTGTGTCACTTCACTGCATTGCTTTCTAATGTATGTATGTTTCTTCACTTCGGTTCTTAGATATTACAACCAAAATATCTGTGTTCATCCCAGACACTTAATTTGTACTTAACTAGTAATTCTAACAATTTTACCAATGGTACCTTATTCTGCTTATGTCAGTGTTACGGGACCCTCTAATGGAGGATCTTGTGATATGCAGCATTATAGCTAAGAATTTGACAGAGTAACAATTCTTTTGGCAGAATTTCTCAGCACATAAATTCACGACAAACGATCATAGATAGCTGAACTTAAAAAAATATTTCATCACGTTTTCAAAACAAATATAAATTTAGTATTGGTTCTGGTGGATTTGCTATAATATGTATTTTATATGTTGATAAATGAAATCTGGAAAATACTTGAGGAAGCAGATAAAGCATCTACAGCAAACCACTGTCTGACTCATTAGCAAGTTCACACAACTTTTAGCGGGAATAAGCAACTGAAGTTGAAAGCAAGCACTTAATAACTAGGTGACAAAAATCCAATTCTTAGGTCTTGCCAAACTGAGATCTGCTGAAAGATAGGATGATGATGCCAAATTTGTATCTGGAGTCAAGCTTCCTTTTAGTGCAGGGGATCAATGTCATGTAGTGTGTGCCTCAGCTTATTGGATCTCTCAGCAGTTTGGAATACTGGTCTAAATTGATTTAAGAGAACAAGCATGAGCATATCTTGAGACGCTAAGAAGTGACTGAGGTATTCTTTTCACAATTATTTCAAAAAAGGTGTCATTTTTGCAATATGTGTAGAAAACCATCACAACAGAATGTGTGACTTGGATCACATTCCTGTTTTACAAAAGTATAACTTAACAGATTTTTTAAACCTATTCTTTACTAAGTGTTTTCCACATGCTAAAATTAAAGGTATTGTTTTGCTAATAGGTCTCACAATGGAAAGTAAAACAGATTGAAAAACACTGGAGTTGCCAAAAAGCTGGAAGTGACATTTGATGGATAGAGAAGTTGTGAAATTGTCTTTTTGTGCCTGAATGTTTTTACGGTCTCACATAATCACTGCTTTTACAGCGTGTTCATTATCTGGAGCAGTTTTTTCTTCAGATGTCCTGGAAATTTTTCCTTCAGAAATTGTTCTATTTTATAATTGAGAACAATTCTCCAGGTTGCAGAATATATACATTTGGATGATAAATCTGCAACAAAAATGAAGATTTTCTCTAACCCTACACTTAAAACTCCCTCAATAAGATAAAAGATCAAGTAGCATTTGTCTTCTACAAGGACTCCTTCTCTTCCCTGCTTTTTCTATCAGGCCTTTACTACTCCAGGTGCTTTTTGACAGGTTGAAAACCTGTTCAAATCTCCAAAATTAATTAATGTGAATAATATTTTCTAGCAACGTGAATCTTCAACAGGAAAGATGAAGAAATAAAATGTGAAGAATTTGTAGTTTTTCTGAGATTGCCAAGGAGTTGTCATGATAAAAAAACATTCGATGCTTCTCACTACGGTATTTGGTTGGATTTTTTCTACTGAAAGAAGATGCTGCTTTTTCCTTTAGCAATGCTGTGATTCCAAGTATGGTTTTTCATTTCCCATCTGAAAGCATGTACATTGGTACTTTATCTGCTACATTACCAATCCATACAGAGAAGAATCTTATTTAATTGATTAAAATTAAATTCCAAAGTGCTGTGAAGTATGGGAAGTGATAAGAGATCAATGCATAGTTCATTCCAGAATTTTCAGTTACAACCTGCTTAAGTCACTTAGCCCAAACTCAGAAAAAAGAGCAAAAAAGAGAAAAGAAGAGAGATG
>WEKY01019611.1:0-49254 GCA_013390045.1 Picathartes gymnocephalus | reverse complement strand
TTTTTTTTTTTTTTTTTTTAATTTGGAGACGCCTTTCACCTCCCGGTCCAGCTGCAAGCCATGGATGTAGAGTCTGGACAAAAACACTCTTGGACAGTATCGTGGAGGGTATTGAAACATAACGTAAATAATGGGCAGATAGGAAAAATCACTAAATAAATCCCCATAATCCCACCCAATACAAAGGCAGCCCCAAAAGTACATTTTACTTAGCTTTCATGCATTTTCTTCATTATTAAAAGAACGGAAGGACGAATATCCTCTGATGGATACATTTTTAATTATTACAAAGGCTCTTCTCTGTTTCCAATTTAATTTGCAATGTCGTGTTTTCTTTCTTAAATAAGTTCAATCTTAAAAATTGTATGACTACATGAAGAACTTCCTTTTAAAAGCTCAAAAACGGAGGCAGGTGAAACATCCATTTAAAAGCCTTAGGAATGTCTGTGATAATGCAACATCTAAATTGCTATATATGTAGGACTTTCAGCTAAAACTCCTGCTGCTATAAAACACAGAATAGTTAAACAGATTTATCTGGTCCGATCTTTATTTTAAAGAAATCTTATTTATAGCATTGACTTAAACTACAGTGTTGTTTTTGAGGAGGGAGTTTTGTGGTAATTTCTAAAGACAATTTGATTTTTTTGTCTGATTAAATCGTTGCAATTTAAATTATATAATTGCCATTGGTACATTTATTTAAGAGATGCAAAAGGAAAGAGTAAGCACTTTGTAAGGAAGAATCTGTTGTAAACAATCAGTTTTTATGTATGTATATAGTCTTTTGGCTAAAAGATGTAGAGATAATAATCACTATGTTAGTAATTATGATACTAATAATGATAATAAACCACAAATGAAAAGCCTTAGAATTGCCACCGACTGTAGTGGATTCTACATTAATTCAAGATTTATCAATAGCTTTCAGCTAAGAAAATGCTGTTTAAATTAATTTAATTAAATGATTTTGTGTATTTCAGGAAGGGCAATTGTTCTCACTTAGGTCCATCTGAACATAGGTTAAATTCAGTGTTCTGTATTATCAGCTAATAAACTGAGTATTTGTTGATACTGAATATTAGTATATGAGAATATAAACTTGTCAAATGCAATTTTGTATAGTTAATAGTGAGAAAAAATGTTTAAGTCTTTTACCAACCTTCCCTGTGTTCTGTAGAGCTGGCACACCTTACCAAACCTTCCCTATAAATCACTTTTCTAAGTGTTTCCAAAGCTTTCTATGTGGCCATTTAATTTGATTTGACTAATGTATCCCACTCCAAATCTATAAATGTGTTTGTAGAGATAGTGAGGTTGACCTCACTTCCTGACTGAAAGCCTGTATAAAACTCAGCATGAAAGAAGCAGCAATCTTGCTGCAGCCCAACAGTGGTGATCCAGCTGCAGTTGTACTGTGAGATTTTTGTCTTCCCAAGACTTAATAGAACAAGTTGCACTAAAAAAAAAAAAAAAAAAAAAAAAAAAAAAAAAAAAAAAAAAAAAAAAAAAAAAAGGTGGGGTTTTTTTATCTTTTTGTTTTGTCCTGTGAGGTGCTCTAGTCCCTGCCTTATCCTTGTGATGCTTTGCCGAACTCTCAGTGGTATCTCTCATGACCCCAAAAATGGATACAGTTATGCAGATGTGGCCTCGATCTGTGGGCAATATTTTGCCTGACATAGCCTAGATACCAGTCACCTTCTTTGCAGCAAGACAAGATTTCTGGCTCATATTTAACCTGGTGATCACCAGGACCTCCAGGTATTTTTCTGCCAAGCTGAATAGCCCCCAGCTTAGTGCATGTTATTGTTCCTCACCAGGTGCAGGAATTTGCTGTTCTTCTTTTGAGATTCCTGCCATTTCTTCGGCCTCTTGAGGTCCCACTGGATAGCCTCACAACCCGCAGTGTACCACTCCTCCCTATGTGTTGTCAGCTGTAAATTTCCTGAGGACACGTTAAAGAAATTTCCACAGCAGAGTCTCAGTTGTCCAATTCCAGGAAAAATAATTTAAAAATTGAAATGTATTGCAATAATGAAAGCTTGAGCTCAGTGTCTTCAGAAAACGACCCCAAACAAAGAAATACCTGGGCAGTTATATCCTTAGCATCTAAGTTTCCTACTCCTTATGCGACAGTTCAATCCAAGAAAAATAGTAGGAACTGGGGTTGTCTGGTTCTCCCTTGGTTCTCTTCATTGTTGCTAGGTGGGCCATTTCTCTTTTTACCTCTTATGTTGCAACTCCTGCTGGTGGGACAGTGGTCTTCCTTAATGCCTTGTCTTCCAGTGTGAACAGGCTCTGGGGATCCCTTTTACTTAAGTAGGTAAAAAGCTCAGTGTATCCAGCTAAAAGTTCACAGTGTGTGGCCTGAGGCTTCAGCAAGGCTAGCTACTAAGGCTAGCTACACTACTGCTTAGTGAGTTACACTAAGCAACTAATTTCCTTTATTCCTTTACAAGGTACTCTTTGCTCTGTCACCCAGATCATTAATTAAGACGTTAAACAGGACTGGACCTGGTATTGATCCCCAGTACACCACTAGTCACTGGTCTCCAACTAGACTTTTCTTTTTTACTGCTCTTTTTTTGCTAAGCAGGCCCTTTCTTTAGCTCCTTGGTGAGTCTTATAGATTTATTAGCTTACTCTGAAGGCATAAAATTGGGGTTGAATTTAAAAACAAGACAAAATAAAACCAGTTGTCCAGTAATTACGAAGCCCAGGTTTACCACCTTCTTGTGTTACAATGTAGTAGCAATGATCCATGTCAGTGACAAGAAATAATTGGCTTAATGTCACAATTCCAGACCTAAGCTGATTGTAAACGTGTTCTGTACTTACGGACAGCTTGCATCTCTGATGTCTTGAACGTGATTTTTGCTCTGAGTCTCAGGTCTCTAGGTTTGACCTTTTTCTTGCTCTGCAATTATGTCATTCTTGGCTTAGATTCTGAACTGTAACCATCTAAAACAATGGTAAGTCTCCAAGGAAGGTGCTGCTGCTTTAGAAAATTATTTATTTTATAATTTAAGAAGATAAACATAAAATAGCAATTCAAGTGACAATGTAACTATCTCACTTATATTTCAGGTTTCCTATTCCAGGGCTCTTGAAAAACTCAACTTCTACTTTTCTTCCTCAGAGCCCTAGACAATCTATTCTGTCATGGTCAGTAACACTGTGTTGCCTGGGTTTTAATCCATTTGGATACTTTTGACTGGCAACTTTTATAAATGGAGAAGGATGTGAATATG
The DNA here is from genome assembly GCA_013390045.1 of Picathartes gymnocephalus. NCBI lineage: Eukaryota > Metazoa > Chordata > Aves > Passeriformes > Picathartidae > Picathartes > Picathartes gymnocephalus. The sequence goes on along the minus strand of WEKY01019611.1, from coordinate 46,003 downwards.
TTTCAGCTATGTAAATATAAACCTGAAAGTACTGCCTTTTGTAAATTAAAAAAGCTACTGGTAAACTAGTGGCAAGAAAGCTCTGAGACAACTCTTCTTGAATTCATAAGGCAAGTGGGAAGTTGATAGAATGAGTTTTGTGTTTTTGTAAACAGAATCTTGTCAGAAGGATATTCAGGAGTAGTGACTGTAGTTGGAGAAGTCATTACATATGAAAGAAAACAAAAAAATAAATGCTTTTACAGCAATTTGGTTAATGAAAATGTGCTTAGAATAGAGGTGAAGATTAAAGGAAAATACCTAGAACTTCCATTTGGAGCAGAAGTTTCATGTGTTGCTGGGCATCCTCCCTCCACTGCTCTCCCTCCCTTGTGTGGTATATTAAAACTGTTATTTTGTATTATTCAAATTATCAAATTATATTCAAAGAAATGAATGTTAATGACATGTATTTAATAACAAATGAGAAATTAAAAGTAAAAACCCCCCTATTCATTACTGTGTAAACTACAAAATGGCAACTTCTAATACACATACTAGTTCCATTATTGCTTATTTGTCTAGAAAGAAATAGTGGGGGTTTTTTTTCCCTACAGCATTTCATGAAAACAAATGTGTTTATTTTTCTATCACAGAACCAATTTACCGTGAAAAAATTCAGAGTTCAAAAGTGAATTGTTTCTCAGGGATATACAATGAAGCACACAGACACCACTTCTTATCCTCTTGAGGCAGAAACTGTAAATTAGATTTTAACAAGCCAGATGCAGGCAATATAAATTTGTATAACAAGCCTTAGCAATAAAAAAAAAAGAAAAAAAAATCGGTTCATTTGTAGTGTGGAAGTAGCGATAGTTAATACTGAAGTAAATTCAGATTTGTTGTGGTCATTTATGGAAGATCACTGTTGTATGACTTGCACTGTATCTAAAAATTTGAGATTATTCAATAATAAATGAGTAATAATGATTACTGAAATAATGCTCTCTGGAGATTAAGAACCACAACATCTAACATGAAGTATATTTAGTAAAGGAAAGATCTGTCTGTCACACAGAGAAGAGTACAGTGCACTTTCAAAACCCATTTACAAATAAAATTTGTGCCCCGGAGCCACTCACACTGGATGTCACTCGCAGTACACTTGTTCAAATCTGTGTCAGTGTGCAGCAAGGGCCAGCTGCTTCCTAAGGGACTGTGAGCTGTGAGCCAAGGGTGACCCCAGGCCTGGCAGAGCTCTTCCCAACAGGCACCATCCCTCAGGATCTGACTATGCTGAGCAAAACCTGCTGCTGTAATGGGGTATCAACAGTCCTGGGAAGGCAAGTGACAGGTTGATGTCAGAAACTATCCAGGAACAGAGCAAGGTGATGGAAATGGGGATGGAGAAAGACCCTGACGTCCATTCTGGGGACAGGGCTGTACACCAGCACTCCTATGGGGGAGGGGACTGAGAGCGTCAGACTCAGCTGAAATTTTTCTCCAGGGTCCACGTACAGGATTGGGAGTTCCCAGAGGAGACTGGGAAAGCCCAGTGGGGTCTGGTAGTGTCCTCAGAAGCCCTAACAATATATATAAGTCTGTCTTCAATGTGAAATAGCTAATGACAATAACATTTTAGGCATCAGTATGTATCAACCAAATTAATTGGAAAATAAATAAATTAATTAAGGAAGATGACTGGTGATGGTTAAACTCCTAAGAACTGTCTTACTCATTCTAGATCTTTTGAAACTTCTTTCTGTTTTTAAGGCTGTCTGCTGAAATATAAAAGGGACTAAGAAGTAAATCAAGCAAGCCACAATACCCAGAACAACTCAGAAGAAAACTAAAAACTCATACCCATGATCATGAAGTAGAGAAAGGAGCTACACAGGTGTCATGCAGAGATGTAAGTCTATGGTACATAAGTAGCTTGACTGTTTAGAAAATGTAAGAGAATTAGATAGCAGGCTTTCTTTCGAACAGCTGGAAAGAAGCTATTCCTCAAACTTAGATAGCACAAAGTTGCCAGGGGCAGAAATGCCAGTGTCCCTGCTAATTTTACTGTTTGCTGCCTTTTACTGTTACATTTAGGGAACTTTCAAACTGATGTTCCTCAAAACCCTTCTGTATATACAGACCAATTCAATCTTTTCAATCCATTAAAATCTTTTTTTTTTTTTTTTCAGTATTGTAGGTCTAAAAATCAGTTCTCTCTCGTCATTGTAAATATATTTATAGGATAGTTAACAATGTAGAACTGTAGCATTTCTTTCAAGCACTATTCCAGTATAACAGTGGTGGTTTTGGACAAAAAGAAAGAAGAATGGTCTATCTAGTCCCCAGCTATGAAGAAAGATTGCTTATTGAGGCTTGTAACCACCCTTACTTGCACCAGAAGAACTAAACTACACTGGTCTCCTTAAAGGTACAACATGGCTAAAAGCAGAGGGGATCAGAGAGACTGTGTGTTCTCTAAGAAATCTATATTATTTCTGGCTGTCAGAGTAAAGGAAATAATATTTTCTTCCACAATTCTGTCCTCCTTTTGCAAATTTGCTCAGGTAAGGATGTGATGGATTGGCACGCTGGTACAGGGATGCTTGAAAGGAATTGCACAACATTACAAGAATTTCAAAAGCTTAGCTGAGGTTTTTTTTCTATTTTATTTGAATGCTTTATCACTAGTAACCAGCATGCTGTTATTACTTGTGAATATAATCTTTGCATCATATGGAAGGACATTGAGGATCTTGAGTAATAGTCAAACGTGTCTTATGGTGCTCATTAACATGCAGAAGTTAAATCACCAGCCAGCAATCAAAAAAGAGAAATGATCACATCAAGACTAAAGTATCCCAGGGAGAGAATTAATGTCACAATAATTACATGGTTCACAGTGGAGAATGTGTGGTTATTAGCAGTTCTAGAGAGCTAATTAAGCAAGCCAAAATTCTTTTTAAACCAGTTTAATCATGAGAAAAGGTGTTCCCTTGACTCTGAGCAACTAACTAGCATACAAGGGTTGAGAATTCATGGGTACATCAAAAAGAGAGGAAAGATGGTAATTGTACTGTACTACGCTGAACTACCTTCAATTTAAAAAGTGCTAGCTAATAAAAATAGAATTCATCAAATTGTTTGCTTTGGCAAAACACAGTAAAGACTGCTGCTGTTCATTAAGTCTCAGTGCTTTTTTGCATAGTGTGTACAAATTTATTTATCATGATTGACTACATTGTGCTTTTCCATCATATCAACAAAGTTATTTTGAAGCAATCTCTCTGCCTTGCCTGATTCACTCAAAGATATCAAACTAAAGCAAGGAAGAATGTGTCATGGAATGGAGAAGAAAATGGCACTGAAGCTCATAGCAGTCACCAGAACCAAATTCAAAGTGAATCATGTTGAAGTAAGCAAAACCTTCTGAAATATTTTTAGAGTGTCTTGTGGTCTCCTGTTCTGCCCCCCACCACCTCCAACATACTGGTGGTCAGCTACTGGGACTGAGAAAATGCTGGCTAACTCATGAATATCTCTCTGAATGCCAGCATTGACTGTGCCTCATTGTAATGCAGGAGCTATAAGACAGTAACTGGATTTTCCTTTTGCCTTAGCCTCAGAGCACACACAGAGATTGTGCCTCTTTAGACAGTATGGTTCTCAGCTATCTTACTCTGTTTATTGTGAAACCATAATCTGCCTGGAAGCATAATTTTAATTTGTTCCCTTTTGAAAGTGGTCAGTAGCTTGCTTAGCATGTAAGTTTTATGTTAGATTCCATTTAAAAGACATTGTGATCATAGTGCTGTGCAATAAAATAAATCCACTGTTGTAAGAAATTATATTCTAAAGTGTGATATGGACAACACTCAGATTTTTTGTTATTCTGCTCTCATAATTTATGTCAGCCAGTTTCTCATTATAACAGTCATAAAAATTCAGTTCTGGAATTCATCACAAAATCTTTGAGTTCTAATGTCTTAAATTATTTTTCAAAGTGGAATTGTAGATATTGTCTTTAGTGAGTCTCAAAACCCTACAAATGAAAAGGGTGAACACTGATGGAGTTTAAGGCATTAAGAATATCTTTAGTATTATGCACGTTGTAAATTCCAGAATTATATAAAATGAAATTTAGCTGATACAATATACTTCAAAGACATATGTCTTTTTACACACAATTTAAAATGCATGCAATTCTCACAATATTACACAGAGTTAATAAATTTTTCCTATGCCTATCGATAAAGAAAAATGATAAATCATAAACATGAGTTCAGAATTAATAGACTTTTGTGTAAATAGGTGAAAAAAGCATATGGATGTGGAGGAATGATGAAGTGCATATTGACATGAAATTTTAAACATGTTACAAAGGAGCAGGTGGAGGATACATATCCATAAACTAAGATCAGAAGGAATATGACAGAACATTCTTTGCTGCAGATGAGCCACATGCAATGTAGTGTTGTGTCAGTAATTAATAGGGATGCTATTATTGTATTAAGTTACATAAAACAATATCTAAACACTAAGATAACTACAGTTGTCCCATGCTTTCTGACTTTAAGCATCTAAACACTAGTATTCTATTCCAGTTTTTTGTGTTCTCTCTCAAATCAGTGCAGAAAGGATAATTACTCTGCATTCCATCATAGATTTATATTCTTCTGTGGAAACTCATCTCTTTATTGACCACAGACAGAGCTAATAACTGCCAAGTGGCTCAAATTCTGTGACATGAAACCTACTCAAATGAAGAAGAAGTTAAATGAGATAAGGCTTTAAAAAAGAAGAAAACAAAGACGAGCAATTTTGTAGTATTCCAATCTACATAATAAATAACAGAATAAAAAATTATATAGACTGATGTAATGTAAAAAACAGACTGCAATTATTTTAGCATGATTTTTAAAGTAAACATTTAAGCCAAGTATCTCAGAAATGTCTAACTACATATGCTACTGTGAAACCTTGCACAATGCTGATCAGTGTATGGTTTCAGATAATATACTTCCAGTGAATTCACGCATATCTGAAAATGCATTCATGCTGTACATTTTTTTATTGGTACTCATATAATGCTCTCAAATATGTTATTCTGTTTCCTATCATTTTGTCTTTGTTCTACAAGGACCTGATTCATCCTACTCAAGTTAAAAGCATTTTTCCATTTATTTGACATAATTTGGATCAATGCCATACATCTCTTTTCTTTTAGAAGCAAAAATGCTTTTTAATCAACAAGAACTTGCAAACATGTCATTATATAGTCAGTTGCTTAACAAATATAAAAATAAACCTTCTGCCGTTTATCTCAGAGGCATATTCTAATAACCTATATATTTTAAAATCATTGAGAAATAAGTTGATGAAATAGCTCCTGCAGTGTAAAGACTAAGCAATAAAATTGCTAATGTTTAGTTAATCAGTTTACTTAGCTATTTTAGGTGCTTAGACTACATGTTATTTTGAAGTTTGTTTTTGTAATTAGTTATCAATCAGTATCACTAATGTAGTTTACAGTAGACACTAAAAATCAGATTAGCCTGGCACTGAGAAAGATAATCTACTCATTTATTTCTTTGTACAGTAAAAGTATATGTAACCATAAAAATGTCAGCAGAAGAAGAGTCTGTATTTTTGTCTCGTTTTAAAAGATGCATATATGATTCTTAGAAAAATTGAAAATAGGACTTTCTATCAGCCAGATATATTTTAAACATGTAAATTCATAATGGTGAACTTGAGCAGAATTACTCTGAGTAGCCTGAAACTTCCTTTGTATGATGTTTCAAGAAAGTTTCCATTTGATTCCTATCAAGAGGTAGAAAGATAAAAAGAAAACTACTTTGCAAACATAGAATCACAGAATCACAGAACCAAGGATATCCTGAGCTGGAAGAGACCCACAAGGATCACCAGGGTCCAACTCCCTGCCTTGTACAGGACTACCCCCAAGACTCACACCATGTGCCTGAGAGCATTGTCCAAACACTTACTGAACTCTGTCAGGCTTGGCGCTGTGACCACTTCCTTGGGGAGCCTGCTCCAGTGCCCAGCCACCCTCCAGGTGAAGAACCTTTTTCTGAAATCCACGTTAATCCTCTCCTGACACAATTTCAGGCCATTTCCTTGTGTTCTGCCACTGGTCACCACAGAGAAGAAATAAGTGTCTTCCTCTCCTTTTTCCCCCTCATGAAGAAGTTGCAGACTGCTATATTACAGTACAATTGAGAACATATGTGTGCAGTTTTCCCTAGATTTTATTTTTGTTTGTTTGTTTGTTTTTTCTGTGGTTTGGTTTTTTTGTTTTTGTTTGCATTTGGTTTGGTTTGGTTTGGTTTAGTTTGGTTTTTTTTTGCTTTAAGTTTTGGTGAATGAAATGTAACAACTGATGGTTACATTCTTCACAAGCCTGTTAGCAGTAAAAGGCCAACACATACATTCTTTTTTAGGCAGGAATTTGGCCTCTTGTAGAACAAGGGAGCCTTGACATCCTGAAAGCTCTTTTCTAGTACAGGATGCTTATATCTCTTCTATTCTTTGCAAACAATCCGGAAGCCTGGAGTCACCAAATCCTAGCTATCAGTAGGAATGCTCTCAAGACTTAGAAAGTCTTGAAACCTATATTATTCTCAATCGTGTTACATTAATTGAGTTGAAAAAAAAATATTTACGTGAAATATCACTTATGAAGAAGAATCTTAAAGGAAAGTCCATAATCAGCTTATTTGTTTTAAGGTAGGAAAGCATTTTAATACGTTGTTGAATTTGTAGGCTAAACAGACTAAGTATTTAAAGTTGGAAGTTGGATTATGGTACGTTAAACAGTAGATGACCATTTTTAGCCATAAGTGCATGGGATTTAGGATGAATTGTTACCATAACATAAAGTGTCAAAGGACTTAATAGGCTTAACAAGATCCTGAGTGCAGTTTGGAAGATTAGAAAACTTCGTTCACTTCTGTTTAAGAGAATTGTGTAGTATTCTGTCATCCAGAAATTTATCTTAAATATTCAAGATATTTTGGACGTTCTACATATAGAAAGGGGTTTTTTTAAAATAATAAAATAGCAGAACAATATAAAAATAGGACTTTTTATAACTATTTTATCAGTTGCATTTATTCATGTAGTCTATTTTCTTTTAACAAACTACATCTAAAGTAGAAAAAAATAATGAAATAAGGTCTTTAACAAGAGCTTCTACTTACATTCTTAAAATCATAAATAAAATTCACAGTCTGAGAACATTACACAGTCTTGTCAGATGGAAGTGGATCTCAAAGAGGCCAATTTTTGTCCATCGTTAATGTAGTGGTGTTATTAGAATTTTTTAGCTTTAAATTAAATTTTGATGATAAAGTAATTTTCTCCATCGTCTTCATCCTGATCCTATCATATATCTACAAAACAAATTTTTATTATATGTATGTAATCAAATCTAAGGGAAATTCATTAAAGAAGTAGAATGTTCCCAAAAATTCTGAAGGATGTATGAAATTAAAATTATTTTGATAATTTTTCAATTGATAGTCTTAATATTCATGTCATGTTTCACTGTAGATTGCTGTTTAAAAGTCTATGTAAATGGATTTATTTTTTGCAAGCAATATATTCTTACAATATCTTAAATAATATTTAATTTAATTTGTTGGTTATGTTAAATGACTACATAGGTAATTATATTAAATTAATATATTTATAGCTCTTATAATTACTAATGTCAATAATTTGGGGTGGCGATACAGCAATATACACCATTTTCCCTGTTCTTTATATGGAAAGTAAAAAAAACCACAGCAGCAAAAATCCTGTTGAACCAGAGAAGATAGCAACTTTTATACTTTATTTCTTTACTGGAAAGCTTTTCCAGTAAAAGCTACTCTTGCTGTGTTTGAGAAAAATCTCAAGAGAAATAGAACATATATGAATCTAAAAGACTGTCTCTCCTATCCCTGTGTAGATGGATAACAAGATGGATAAGTGAACTGTGTTACAGAAGTCTGACAAAAGCTTCCATAAAAGTTACTGCAATATAACTGATAAACTTTTGGAGAGAAGAATTAATAGTAGAGAGGATGAGGAACATTTTGAATAGAGCACATAGCAGACTTACTGCCTTGACACCTGTTTTATTCTGGTCTCTGAGTGTGATACAGAAGAAGTAACAAAATTCCTCTGCTTGCAGTGGAAAACTTGTGACCAACAGACACAAATCTCTTTTCGTTTCTCGATACAGAATACCCTTTGTTTGCAAATACATTCTTCAAGTTCAGAGCTACCAGACAAAGCAGATGGGAGTTTCTCATCAAAGGGACATGCAGTCATCTTCAAGAAAACAACTTTACAATGTAAATCACAAAGTGTGAGAGACAGAAAACAAACATACATAAAAAAAATTCAGTCTTTCTGTGAACTGAGTGAAGCATGGCTTGGACTATTTAGAAATGTTGAACACATTTGGTTGAGTAAAGAAGAGGAAGTACTGAGAAATGAAGTGTAAAAAAAAATCCAAAAATAGAACAGAGGGGAAAAAAAAACCCAAAATCCCAAAAAGAAAACCCCAAAAAAACCAAACCAAACCAAAAAAATCTAATACAGAAAAAATTACGCAGCGTAGGAAGCGTGCCCAAAGAAGTAGAATAATGAAGAGTGTTAGAGACAACTGAAACTGCATTTTTGAAAGAGAAGGTGGAATGATGATATGAAAGCAAAAGGCTGGTCTGCAACCTCTTAGCTATAAGATGAAAGAAAAAGAGCAACAGTCTTTCTTTTGACAACACTGTCTGCTTGAAGAACTCAATTTCCAAGTGCAGTGCCTACTAGGAAGAAGTTTTCAAGTCATTCTAAGTATAAAGAAAAGTTTAAGGATGTAGTTGATACTTAATTAGGTTTTAATTGTGCACACTTTATTACTATTAATGATGATTCTCAAGATATAAGGAGCTGAGAGGGAGTGAGACTAAGCTTGTGAGCAAGGGCTTCGGATGGGAAATAGAAGATCAATGGTGAATTTCTAAGTGCTCTTGGGTCTACCAAAATTCTGTCCCTCAGGAATATTAAGGGAAGAATGAATATAGGGTTCCAGGTTCCGGAATAATATAATGATAGATGCTGTGATGCTTGTGAGATTTTTATGTAGTGTATTTGATCTTGTAAGAGAATGAAGGCATCAGTTTTATACTTATGGAATAAAAGTGAAGGGATATTTTTAAAATGATGATGAGGTAAAGGTTCCTTTTCAGGAGGTATCAAGTAGCAAGTATGCTGACTATGTTAGATTATTCTAATTTATGTCTTACTTCCCCCCTTCTTTCTTTCCTTCATATTACTTTCATAATATGAAATTATCCTTCAGTCTTTTAAAATTTAGGAAAAAACATCTTTGTAGAAGTTATAAGAACTGGTCCTCACTGAAGCGTAGTTCAGAAAATCTTGACAAATTGGATTAACTCTGGTTAGAAGTATCTTTCTTGTGGTATATGGAATGGAACTTTGGAAAATTTTGTAATTGGTTTTATGGAATCACCTTTCTTGGAGGTTTGGAAATGCAGGTTAGACATCTTTTTCAGGAATCACTGAACCGTTTTCAATTTTATCTTTGACTTGGGCCAGATGATTTTTCACAGTTATTTGACAGGTCAAGAGTTTTGTTTATTTGTTTGTTTGACATCTAGTGCAGAGGGCAAAAATTAATTAAGTAAATGGAGATGGTGAAGTGCAGGCAGAGGAATTGCTTTTTTACTGGTTTTGTCATCGTATTTCCAGATACAGTTGTATTGCATGTAGATAAACTTCCAATTACCATTGACCAAAAGGGAAAAATTCTGCAGACTTTTAAAAATAATCTAAAATATCATAAAATTATATAGCAGAAACAGTGGTAAGCAAAGACAGTTGTGTGATATTTTCTAATAGTATGAATAAGCTTAAAGAATTTCAAAGTAGAGAAAAAAATAGTCCACTTATGCTCATAGTTACTATACATCCTTACCAAACCTCATCAAATAAATGTAAAGGACCTCAAAGTGTTAATCTGACCATGGAGTGGAGGAAAAAAAAAAAATACATGCTACTTTGGAGGCTTTGTAATCTCTTTAAAGGTCATTAAGAGAAAGGATCATAAAGATATGAAATTCAGTAAGTCATGTGTACCCGGTAGTGATGTACTGAACATCTCAGAAGCAAAAGAATTCAGAATGAAAACTCAGGTCTGTGTCTTTAAAAGGAGTTAAAAGGATTTTAAGTGGGATTATTTTCTAGTGTTAACATATGATGTTCACTTGTGAACTGTAGAGTCCTCAAAGTATAACTCAAATGATTCCTTGACTATAAGTGTTTCGAGATACAAGCAGATATGTTAAATATCTGGACAGGAGTTCACTCTCATTTGCAATTATCTTACTGTAACAAATTAATGCAATTAACTAAATGATTTTTTTCAGTAAAAAAATACTTTCCTGGGTTTGACTTGATCTATCAAAATGGGAAGATAAACTGAATATGGAAATATATTTTCTTCATATTTTGAAAAGTAGTATTAAGCATTCTGAATTTTGGTTGCCAGTTTTTTTGTTTTAGGAATAACTAAAAATAACTATAGCTGAAGTAGTTGTTGGTCAGTTAAGAATTTCCTTTAGACACATGAAAATATGTCTATGTTTTGTCATTTTTTATACTTATATATTAAATTAGTACACTTCTGAGGTTGCCTAGAGTATTTTTAATTATTAATATTGAGAAAATTAAATATTATGAAATATTGCCAAGTTTAATTTACATATTTTATTTTAATCCTTTCCTTTCTTTTTATTTTTTCCCCTACAGCACCATTCTGTGCTGAGAAATTGCAGATTTTTCCAGTTTCAGTAATTTGTTTAGAACTGGTCAGTTCTCATCACAAATCATATATATCTGTGCTCTGTGATAAGGGTGTTGATGACCCCAGCTGGTTCAGAGTGAATGACTCTGCATCCTCATTTATTACAGAATGCATCAGCAAAAAGGAAACAACTTCCAAACAAGGCAAAAGCTTCTTTTTGTCTATTCAAGATGATTAGTTTCCTCACAGCCTACCAAAGACCTTCATGAGCTGATATAAACTAGTGCAAACAAGGCACTGTGGATGTCATGCCTTGCCAGTAAAGAGATCTTTAACCTCAAGCAACATCTGCTGCCCCCTCCCCCGCCCCTTCCCAGTGAAACAGGGAGGAGAATAAGAAAAAAAGGTTGCATTTTTAATCAAAAGTGGAAGGGAGAAGTACTTTTCTTCACTATTCACTATTATTTTTTAATTTATTTTTTAGCAGTTTTATAATTTCAGCAGGCAGTCTAATCCATGTGTGCTATTACAACAGTTCGATTTTATCATACTTCATTTTGGCTTTGATAGGTGCAATGTTGACTCATTTATTCCTGTAGGAGCAACTGGCCTTTGGAGGACTGCAAGTGATGTATGAATTCATGAGAAGGGTCTCATGATTGTCCCTGATGGCCCAAGAGTAGAATTTAGATCTGTTCCAGGTATTCCCAAAAGATCTATGAAATTCTCGTTTACCCAAAACTTCAGAAACAGTATAAAGAATATAATATTATGTATTCTTTTATCTGGGGTATGGAAGTTTCCCTGGCTTCTCTGAGTGATGGCAGTTGAACTACAGCACTACAGTGGAAAAACAGAACTCTTCTTTAACACCTGCCTAAGGTCATGTGAACATCATCTCATGAACTGCCTTTTTTTTNNNTCATTTTTTAAACTGCTTTTTTTTTTTTTTTTTTTTTGAGTTGTTTTGGGGATTGATTGGGTTTTATTTGTCTTTCTTTAGGTCATATTTTGAAAAAGATGGAATAGACAGATTGTTCTCTCTTACTTTGTCGCTGGTGACATAAGGCCAGATTGGATGGGTCTCTCAGCAACCTGATCTAGTGAAAGGTGTCCCTTCCCATGGCAGAGGGGTTGGAACTAAATTAAATTTATGGTCCCTTCCAACCAAATACATTCTATGATTAATATTAATCTCTAGAATCAGATAGATAGCATGAGACCAAAAAGAGAAGCTTCTAGATCTAGATGGAGTTACAGTACTTCTTACACTACTGAGGTTGGTTTTATAAAAGCTGTGAAGACTACAGATTTAAAAAAAAAAAAAAAAAAACTGTACAAGAATAAAAAATTAATTGCAATCTGCTTCCCCATTTATGTCAGCAGTAGTGTTGTAAATAAAAAATAATCTTGAAATTAAAGTATTTAAGTATGTGCTAGACTTCAGACTACTGGCTAAAATAATGCTTAAATGATCATATTACTAAATATGTGCTTAAGGAAGATCCCTGTGCAATGATAAGATGAAACCACAGTGAGAACTATTCAGAGTGAAGTACATTCAAGCACACTAGGTTTGGGTTTGGTTGTGTTGTTTTCCATAAAAGTGACATCTAAAAGCCCGCTGTTTCAAGATGTTTACTAACATTGATACATCTAGTGAAAATATAGCAAAACTACACCTGGATTTGCATAGTCATGTGGTTGAAATTCACAAATCTGTATAGGCAAAGTTATGTTCCAAAATGTCTGCTTTTTAACATCTTTTAGTACCTTTGTGAGTCTGACTTCAGATAGGTAATGATCTGTAATGAAAATATGCAGTCTTAGCATATTTGATAAAAAAAAATCATCTGAAAGTCCTATTTTATATGTTTTGTGCCTGAAACTGGATACAACCCATTTTCTATTGGTGTCTTCTTTATAAGAATAATTCGTATTACAAAGGAAGAAACTATTCAGTCATCAAGGTCTTCCTCATAAATGTTTTCATTTCATAGGGATAACAGTTCCCTTTGGAAAATAATTTTTCAATAATACTTCAATTAAGTTGAAAACTGCAACTAGGAAAAGTTCCATTTTTATACAAGAAGGCCGAATTGCAATTTAGACTTTTTCATTATTGATTATATTGTGTTATCTTGAGAGTTTGTTCTGTGAAGCTTGAAAGTGTATCAGCATTATTTTTTTTTCCATTTGTTTCCATGGCTCATACAATATCACTGTGGTTCAAAAAGCTGTCCTCCATCTTCCTTTAATACATCTTTAAAAAGTGATTGAATATTTGAAATGGATTTGGTATTATATACTTCCTTATCTGTCAAAACTTTGTGCACTAGTGAAAATGTATTTTAATGAAAATTCAGAATGGATTGAGTTTGATTTTTAATATGTGGGTAGGAAAAAAGATAGAAGAATATTTTCCTGCTTTTAAGTCAATGAGCTGGGCACTGGAAAAACTTCAGAATATCCTTAACACCCACTGAAGGAACTGTGAGATAATACTGCTTAATCCCATAGGAAAAAACAACAATCATTGACTAGATTGTCTGTTCTTACCACTTTCTTCGGATTTCTTCCCAAATTACTGCTCAATGAACACCAGTCTTCCTCTGGCATTTCTGAACCCACATCTTCAAAAATTATTAAAACAAATTATCTTTTACTTCCCCAGAGTATTGTAGAATAAAATAACTACATTCTGATTAAAGAAACTAAAAATCTAATCTTTTTGAATTAAGAAAAGCATTATTCCTTGCATTTATAGAAGGTTCGATCTTCATATAGGCTTTGAATGGATTGTTTGAAATACTTTTTGCTTTGTTCTACTGTATTTCTTTTTATTACTGTTTCATCCAGTCAAGTATTATCACTATAGTTCATTAGTTCATGAGCTTTCTAGCTATTTTTTTTCTTGAGAGCAAAAAAGATATAACAAAGTATCTGTAGTGGGCTATAATAATATTTGTGAGGAGCTGTGTAGGTGTCAGACACTTTCTAATTGCTGATTGGTGACATTGTCCTATGTTCTGTTTACAGGCAGGAATACTGAAAGATAACTGCAGTTATTCCCGGCCTTATTAAGTATGATTATGTGCTGAGGTTGATCATGGGTTATTTAGGTCAGAGAGAGAAAGAAAGAGTCTTCATCTGATGTAAAAAGGTGTTTATTGCAAGGCAGCGCGATCAGTCTCGCAAGGGTGAAAAATAGCAGTTCATAAGAGCATAAGGCAGGATCAGCAGGGTGGCAGTTCAAGCATTCTTTATAAGCAGCATTCTTCTTCTTCATTCTTCATTATTCTGTGCTTCTCTTGATGTAGTTTGCTGCATCCTGTATTCCATATCCTGCACCCTTTGGCAAAGTTTGCTGCATTCTGGGTGTAGTATGCTGCATTCTAAAATTCTCTAAGAATCCCAAGACATTATATTTGCTTATTGTCCAATTAACTACTAACACGGTTCTATGGTGAGAGTTTTGCACCTATCCTCTCTTAGAATGAATATGCATACTTTTTACATAAAACTTACGCATGTGATTATGTGTTCTATCCTTCAATTTATCATGTTCCATTTTTCTATCTAACTACGTTATACTATGTCTGTGTTTTGACTAAGGGGTAATCAAACTGTGGATAACTATATCATTCTATGGATAACTATATCATTAAACTTTGAACTGGAGAAAAGGACACTTTGGTTACTGACTAGTTCAGCTTCTTATGTTTAAGGCACTTTAAGGCATTTTCTGCTTGGTAATAACTCAAAGCTAAGGCATTGCGTTTTTCTATGTCTCCGACAATTATGATTTTTTTTTCTTTTTTTTTTTTTTAAGTGGGAAGAGCATGTATTCCTCAAATCTTCATTGGGATTTGATAAACTGAAATCGTTGGGAACACTGTAATTTACTTTGCCTTACTGCTTCAGTTAATTTCTTATTTATATTGCAAATGCATACATTTGTTGCTAAGATGATAGTAGTGTACTGTGTAAGGAGAGACTACAGTTTCAGAGGAGTGCTAATGGGTAAAAATAAATGAAAGACAGGATACTGAGTTTGCATGGGCTGGTTTTGGTAGTGGGGAGGACTACAGGGATCGTTTCTCTCAGAAGCTGCCAGAAGCTTCCCCCATGTCCAGCACAGCCAGTGCCAGCTGGCTCCAGGATGGACCTGTAAGTGGCCAAGACCAAGACAATCAGAAATGGTGGTAATGCCTCCGTGATAACATAAAGAAGGGAGAAAAAAAATATTGTGCAGGTGTAATTGTTCTCAGAGAAGAGGTGAGCGAGCATATGTGAGAGGAACACCCCTACACACACCAAGGTCATTGCAGAAGGAGGAGCAGGAGGTGCTCCAGAGCAGAGATTCCCCTGCAGCCCGTCGTGAAGACCATGGTGAAGCACCTGTGCCCCTGCAGCCCATGAAGGTCCATGGGGATGCAGAGATTCACCTCCAGCCCCTGGAGGAGACCCACACTGGAGCAGATGGATATCTGAGAGGAGGCTGGGAACCCATGGGAACCCATGCTGGAGCAGGCTCCTGGCTGAGACCTGCAGATCCATGGAGAGAGGAGCCCACATTGGAGCAGGTTTGATGGTAGGACTTGTGACCATTTGGGATCGCACAGAGGAGCAGCCTGTCCTTGAAAACCACAACCCATGGAAGAGTGACCCTTATTGCAGCAGTTTGTGGAGAACTGTTGCCTGTGGGATGGACCCATGTTGGAGAAGTTCATGGAGAACTGTCTCCTGTGGGAGGAACCCCACACTGGAGCAGCAGAAGGACTCCTCTCCCTGAGCAGTGGCAGAAACTATGTGTGATGAACTGACAATAACTCCCATTCCCTGTCTCCCTGTGCCACTGTGGGGAGAGGAGATAGAGCAGGGAAGGAGGAAGAGGTGGAGGGATGGCGTTTTTAAGATTTTATTTCTCATGATCCTACTCTGATTTTGTTAGTAATAAATTTGATTAATGTCTCTAATTCGAATCTGTTTTGCCTGTGAAGGTATTTGGTGAGTGATCTCTCCTGGTCGTTACTTCACCTCCATGAACCCTTTGTTGTTTTCTCTCCCCTGTCCAGCTGAGGAGGGGAGTGAGAAAGAGGCTTTGGTGGGTGCCTGGCATTCAGTCAGGGTCAATCCACCACAGTTTTTTGGTGCCAAAACCTGGGAAATCATGAGGATTTTGAGATAAGGATAGTAATCATGGGAGGTAATGGGCAAAACAAGTACTGAACAATGTTAGAGAGTGGAATGATTACATAGAATTTTTGTTGTATTTTGGTGAAGGGACAACAGGAAAATTTTGTTTAAGCTTCCATTTGGTGTTGTGATGATGTTATTTTGATTTTTGTAAAGGGAATTTTTCTGTTGTTTTAGTTGGTTGATTTTGTTGATGTGAGTGAAGTTTGTGTGGTGAATGTGGATTTTAATTATAATTCTTAAACATGTGATTTACAGAGAGGAGGGTTGGAAGCCCTCTCTCCTAATCCTCATCTCCCAGCAGCACAGGGCTACAACGGGAAAATGAGCTCCATCTCACCCAGACCCAATACAGAGGATATTTTATTATGAACAAGAAGTATCATAGTTTCAAAGCCTAGCACAATTGGATGAAAGTGAATACATTTCAAAGATACCATTCTTCCCGACAGGAAGAAAAAGAGTGAACAGTAATAGTACTTTTTCAAAAAGCATCAATGAAAAAACCTAACCATTAGCTATTTTACCGTGTATTTACAAATCAATTAATAGTTAAATTGACCAAACATACTTTCTGAAAACAATAACCTAAATCAGCATAAGAGAAGCGAACACAAAATCAGCTATCAAATGAGATTAAAAAAAAATAATGACTTCACATAGTAGACAGCTCTCTAGAGCTATTTTAAGTTAGTAGAGAGTATACCCTTTGGATTCTTTGTGGGAGCTATTTCCCTCATTTTATTTTTAAAACTGCACTAATTGTCTGAGAAAATCTAATGTATCAAAGCCTGACTTAATAAACACAATTATTATCTTTCCTCACTTTGCATCATTTCAGGAGTCTTGAGAATAACAAACACATCAGAAAATCAATTTGTTCTCCTGTAGCCTGACACAAAATATATTAAAAGATGTATAGATACTGTTCCTTTACATCAGAGGAAAACATTACCTTTGCCATATCCTTGTGACTGAGAATATAGTTTAACAGAACAAACGCAAATAGAAACAAATCCTCCTGATTCCAAAGACTGAAATCCAGACACTGAAAAATGAAACATTCGACTTAGTAGCCTTATTTTAAGAGTTGGTCAGGCTATTAAAAAATCAGTTAATCTGAAGCCTTTCAAATGCTAGACATTGAAAAAACTAGGGAGAAATCCTAAAATACCTGCATATATTCACACATTCCTCTCACTCAAGTAAACATTGGTCTTCATATGTAATCTGCTTTCTAAGAAATGTCTTTGACGTTGCAAAATGCTTCTTCAAAAAGTTGTCATGATAATTCGAGATCTATATATAAACATAGAGAAAAAATTAGAAGTATTATCCCCTAAGAATCCCCCTAAGTTATTGATATTATATAACTAATGCCTAAGGAAAAATGAACTATTATTAATTTTTTTCTTTTTGCAAAGATACCACAAATATTACTCACTCTATCCAGAATGCAGCATCCAATCACTAAGCATTGAAAGTAAACAAATAAAACAGACTGGTTTTTAACAATAATTATTTAACAAGGGGATTTATATCCTTTTACAGTACTTTTATCCTTCGTATCAAGTTTAGCTATTTTCAGCTTACTCAAACAAATAGTCTAATATAGGCAAAAATAAGAGACATTCATATAGAAAGAAATGTACCATATAAAAAAGGATTACAAACAAATTCTTTTCTCTAACACCTGTTGAAATATTTGGGATTTAGAAAGATCACGGATAACTTTTTTCTTTTCATCTGGATTTAAAACATATTTACAACATAAATTTTTAAAAAAATGACGTTTTGAAAATTATTTCAGTTTTACATAGATATTATTTTTAACTTCATAAACTTGTATTATTTTTTGCTTGTATTTTGATATTCACCCTTGTATAGTGAACAAGGTGAGGACCTGAGTTGCTGTCGTGGTTTGGAAAAAAGGTAACTCATTTACCTGCAGGGACTTTTGCAGTTTCCTGTGGGTACAGCTTCCTGCAAGTCTAAAGAGCCAATTAGTGGCTGGTTCTGAGATGGACATTCTATCTAGCCACTTAGGAAAACTAGAAACCCCCTGTAATTCACATTTTAAGGTACGAGAAATGTAAGTTTCTCTCTCTTGGTTTTCTGGCTTTGGAACAGGTAACAGGGGAGCCTGCTGGTCTGCCCCGGTTGGCTAGGCCCCGGGCCGGCCCGGCCTGCAGCTGGCTGGGCAGGGGGAGGGGAAGCACCCCCACCCCCCTCTCTCCGGCCAGTGCTGCCATGGATCCTGGCTGCTCCTGCTCCCCCTCCCTCCCTGGGGGTGGGAGTGCAGCTCCGCGGGGATGGTCCGGCTCTCCCAGGCCAGGCCCTTTCCTCTCTCCTGCCCCCCCAGGGAGTGCCGCAGCCACCGGGCAGGGGGGAGGAAAAGTTGCTAACCCACGGCACGCCACCGCTGAAATCTGAGCTGCCCATGCCCCCCTCACCCCACCTTCTCTCCGGGAGAGCTGCTGCAGCTGCTGACTGCACAGTTTCGCCCACAGCCGCTGGTGCAGGGGAGTGGCCACCGCTGCTGTGGTTCCTGCCACTCCCTTCTCTCCAGGAGCAGTGACCGCTGCTGAGATGTCACAACTCCCGCTCCCTCCCTCCCTCCTGGGGACAGGAGTGCAACTGCTTTTGAGTACCACAGCCGTTCCTGCCTTTTCCGCTCCCTTGCCTCTCCGAGGAGAGTTTCCAGCAGCTTCCAGCCACTGCTGAGCAGAGGTCATGTGACCAACAACAGAACTGGGAAGTGAGATTAACCGTCTCAGTGCATAGAGAGACTCAGATATAACTCTTTAAGTGCACAAAGGGACTCAGAAAAGTAAAGACACAGAAAACAACTGAGACACCAGGGTCAGTAAAGAAAGGACTGAAAACTTGGAGGAAGGAGAAAGAGGAGATGCTTTAAGCTGAAATTCTTCTGTGAAGCCATGGTAATAGACTATATCAAACTATTCCTTGTAATTAATATTGTACAAATTGGGGGGATGCAACATTCTAACTTAAATTCCATCAGCATATTATGATGGTCACGCCAGTAATAAAGACAGATTCGGTTCCAATATATCTTGATGAGATTGATGTTCACTGTGCACCTGTGTTCACTAAGGCTTCATATTTTTGTGGTTCTGCAGAACAGCTCATCCTTAAAATACGACCCCATGATACAGAAATGAGCTCTCAAACAAGAGTTGCGGGAAAAACCGTAGATCGGGGAAGGACTGTCACAGTGAACAGATATCCTTTCTGGGCACTGATTCACTGTGAAATTGAATCCACAAAAGAACTGTGTTCTTGTGGAAAGTCTCCATGGCATAGCAAGAGAGACTCTTCTTCCCAACTGAACTGATGAAAGTCTATTTTAAACTGACTAAAGATCTCTAAATATTGTTTCTTTATGTTGTTGATGGAAAAAGAGTTGTTGGCAAGGAAAGACAAATGAGGTGGGGGAAAAGAAACGTGGAGGTTTATTCTAATTATTATTATTTCTTGTTTCTTTTTTTCCTTTTAGTTCTGTTAATAAACTATCTTTATACCTTTAAAGTTTTAGACCTGTTTTGCATTTCTCCTAATCCTTATCTCACCACAGAAATGAGTAAGTAAACTCAGTAAGTACACTGGTGTTCTGCCAGAGTACTTAGAGCACTATACTAAATTATTGCCTGGTCTGAGGAGGCAGTGTGAAACCATTACATGATTTGGTGTTTCTGCCCGGTTACAAACTGACTTGTGACAGTTGCTAAAAATTTTACATGGATTTTCTTATCTTTGCCCTTTTCCTCTAGATAAAAAGAAAGTAAAAAAAGAAAATAGCTAAAAATCTAATGCACACTTGTTAAACCATTCCTCTCCATTGCCAAAAAAAAAATCAAAATACGATAAAAAATAACAAACTGAAAATTTACATTTATGATATTAATTCTGTTTTGGTTTGTTTGTTTGTTTGTTTGTTTGTTAGAATACTATTAAGTGTGAAAACTACAATTAGCAATTTGATGTTTTTGTAGAGGACAGCTCATTTTTACCCAAATATCCAGTCTTTAGTTCTGAAGATCTCTTATTACTGGTCAGAATTTATTTTACTAATCATTCCAATCAAGTACTATTTATTGAAAGGAACAGAAGGTCTGTAGACATGAGTATAATGCAAACTCAATCTGATGTTGCATATATTTTGTTTTGATTTTTGCTTTTTGAGTACGGAGCTCAAGTCCACTCTTATTTTCTCTAGTCTTTCACCTGTTATTCTTTTTGTCATATTCCCCCTGGAACATTATGTAGTCCTTTCCATCCAGCAGGAATTATTCCGGAAACCTCATATTGAACTATAATCTTTCCAATAGTTATCTCTTCTTTTCCCTATAAGTTCTGGGCACAGCAGATATGTCCTTTAATGTGCTGGACTTGTCTCTTCATTTGTGACTGTGGACCCTTTCAGTGTCAGTAGAGTCTTGGTTTACTGTGATTCACATACCACATCTCCCACTGGTGGTCTCTCTAAAAATTAGTACCAATTCTTGTCCTGTTTGCAATGGCAATATTGCAGCCATAATGCTTCTGGGTTAGACACTTCCATTGTCTTAGTCAGAATCCATATTATAAAAACTTTCCTAAAGCATTTCTCTTGAATTATGAGATCGAACTCATGAGGCACTAAAGCATTCTGGCAGATCTACTATTCTGTACAGTTTGTGGTGTATTGCTCCTTCCTCCAAATTGGTCAAAGGGATATTCCATATCATGCCTGCTCAGCAATAAAAGCTAAGAGAAACAAGGAGGACTGGGGTGAACATTTGTTATTATAACATTTATCTTCTGAAGCAACTGCGGGGTGTATTCCCAGGAAGTGGCTGGAATCATTGCCTGTTGATGGGATGTAGAGATTAATCTTTTGTTTTTCTTTGCACATAGCCTTCGCTTTTTATAAAAGAACCTTAATTTTGACCGATGTGTTGTTTTCCATCATATTTTCTCCTTTCTTTGTCCTGTTGAGGAGGGGGTTAAAAAACAGCTTGTTGGGCACCTGACTTTCAGTCACAATCAACCCACCACACTATCCCACTTGGTTTTCCCTATTGGCTGACCATTCCCAGAACCATTTGCCATTAATATTACCACAAAATTTATAAAGTTTTTTGGGCTTTGGGTCTTGATACTGGTTCCAAATGAAGTAACTCAAGCCTATGGTAGAAGTTTGTTAAAAAAAGAAAGTGTGATAAACATGCATTTCCTTCTTTCAAATAACAACATGGTGAATAATAAGATGGTAAAACTAAGTTTTTGACATTATGTGAGGTCCTTGGTTATTAGTATCTGAATCAATACTTGTTTTCTCTTCAGCACCAGTAGATTATTAATTACACTTGTCAGTTGGTGTGGGAACCAGGGAAACATTATCCCCATGAATCCTTGTCACTGTGAATGGAAGGTCACGTCAAGACACAATGCAGAATTTCCGTCTGTGAGCCAAGAGTATTCCACCAGAGGTCATAGTGCCTTACCGGATGCATGAATTTTGTTTGTTTGCTTGTTCCTGATAGCTGCAAAACCCTGAAACTTCTCTCAAAGATATGTGAAGCTTAAGATTTGTCAATAACCTGTGTTCATTCAGAAGAAACTTCAGAATGAGAGGTAGACTTAGATCAGTGGTGGATTGACCCTGGATAGATGACAGATGCCCACCAAAGCTACTCTCTCACTTCCCTCCGCAACTGGAGCACAATTACATCTGCACCATAATTATTTTTACCTTCTTCAATATATCATTACAGAGGCACTACTACCTTTTCTGATTGGTTCATCCTGGGCCAGCAGTGGGTCTGTCCTGGAGCCCATTGGCATTGGCTCTGACAGAGATGAGGGAAGCTTCTGGCAGCTTCTCACAGATGCCCGCCCCTATAGTTCTCCACACTGCCCAAACCTGTCCATGCAAACCCAATGCCATAAGATAAGATGAAGCTATCTCAGCACTGGTAAATTAGTTGTTTCCTGAACCATATTTTTTCAGGTTCTTGTCTAAATTACCTTTCATCTATCATTTTATCTCACCTTAGTTAGGGGAATCTTATGCCCAAATACAACTTAAGTTATCATCATTTACAAGATTTTCAGACAGTTATCCATGTATGCATGAATATATATATACATATATATCTAGCTATATAGATATATACATGTACATTAAAAATGTTAATTTCACCCATTGAAAAAGCCCCTATAGATATCTTCAGATCTTCGTTGCAATTCCTCTGAACCTCAATTAAAATTCTGTTTTCTCATGCTACCTTCAAAGCATCTGACAATCATTAAACTTACAGAGTTTTAAAACCACTGTCTAGTATCATCTCTGGGCTTTATTTCACCACTCATACCCTGCAACCATCTGCCTCAGACCATCTGTTGTCTCGTCTTCTACTTAGTTTGAAAATTCTTTGGATGGGGATTGTCTTCTTGGCTCACATTTGGCAAAGAGCTCCTGGCCTCTTACAGACTTCTAAGAGTATTTTGGTAATACATATAATATTAAGAATCAACTTAGCTGTCAGTCAAGAAAGTATATTGCATTACAGTTCAACCAAATATAAGGAAAGAAAACATTTACAACATCTGAAAGATTTCTTTCTTGTGGCAACTTTTAATGTCTTACATTCAACACATTTCTGTAACAGTAATTTTCAAATGTCTGTGAATAAGCAGCAAGCATTATTACAGCTGACTGAGCTGAAGTCGTAATTTAGATAGCAACTAAAATCCCTTCGTTTTCTAAGATGTTATGGGCTTATTTTCTTCTCTAAGTTTAGAACTGCTGATTTTTCTGGAAGATTGCTTTTGATGAGTATTGATAATGCAGTTTGTGGGATTATGCTACTCTTTCAGTCTGACCTATTACAGGCAATAAATCTGAACTGACTTTTGGTTTATATTCACTTAATTTACTTATGCTGGTTGTTTAAGGGTTCCTTTATTTTGGTCAAAAAATAAATCTATTTGTTGTCAAGAAAATAGAGTAATGCACCCATGCACAATTAAAGTCTGGTCAGATGTATCTCCATTACCATTTCCTCCAGAGACAAACTGCTGGATTGCACTTTAATTCCAAGACTACTATGAAAAATTGCCTTAATTATAGAATTCTTGGCATGGTGTTTAAGTTGTCATTCAGCTTGATTGATTCATATTGCTGAGTTGTCAGTCTAAAAATGTCTTAAATTTCTTTTCAAAATGTCGTTTCATTAACTATTTTCCTCTTAGCAACTGTAATAGAAGATGTGCCTTTCAAAAAACTTCTTAAAAATCACCATACATTTTTGATTAGAGATATTTTTGAGCTTGACTCTCATTGAGAACTTCTCCATGAGTTTGGCTTTACAATCAGTAAGGTTAAATGAAAATTATAAGAAAATAAACAATAATCTGTATTATCTTACTGACATACACTCGTATGTTCTAGTTTATTAGAAAATGTAAAACTTTCTTTGATAAGTTACCCTTGACCATATAATACCACTATTTTAGAAGAGTTTCACAGAGATCTGCATATGAAAGTAGCTGCAGTCAAAATCTATGAGTTGATGAATTATGACATTACAATGATCTTCGCTGTTACCATACAATTCCAAAAATGCTTATGTACATTTTAGTTTTCTCTCTTGGCAAAAATATTCATATAGAAAGCCAGCAAAAAAAAAATGAAAACAAAAACCAAACCTATAGACCATTACTGTTGGAAAGAAAGAAAAAAGAAGGGTATACTACTTATCTGAGAGATACTTCTATAAATATAAAAATATATTTTCAATGGTTAATGTGTTCAAATAATACATCCAAGCCAAAATTTATAGTGGTTAAGTAACAAAAGTAGGCCAGGCCATTCTCTCTGAAAATTTCCAACCCCTCCAAAAGCTGTGCTAAATCTGCAACCTGAAATAATGTGTTGATGATAAAATACTTTCTTTGTCATGGGCTAAATATTTTACTCATATGATTGCCTCCTGCTATGTCAGAAACTGTTGTAAGGATGAAGAAGTCTGTGAATACCAGCAAATAGAATTTACTTGTGCACTATTTCAAATAAGCCAGTGATTTTGTGATTGGCTCACCTTTAATTCTCTGTGGTAAGAGAGGAAAGGTCAAAGACAAAAGTAATAAAATATTTTGGCATTATGATGAAATTCTAGCCATAGTTGAGTGTAAAAGTATACAAACATGAATCAGTGCAACTCTCTTGGCTTTATCTTTTAATTCACAGTAGTAGATCTTATTTTTTCTTTGTCTTTTCCTTGGTTTGATAAATGCCACATCAAAACACTTTAGTAGACTGTAAAAAATATTTACAGGCTTCTGAATGCCAACAATATTACTACAATTATCATATAAGTGATGTAAAGAATTAAAGAGCTATCCTTATTTAAGAATTTTTTTATTTAAGTAGGTGAGTTGAAAATCTCCATCAAGTAACTACATACCAGAGCAAACGGAAGCAGAGAATCCACTTCATTGTGTAGAACAGTTAATTTATCTTCTTGACTCTGTAATCCTGCTTGTCATATAAAACTGTGAGGGCAAAGCTGTCGCTAAGTAACATAAGGCTTATTAAAAATAAAATACATTTCAACTCCACTTCTAAAGTGGTAAAATACAAATTAATTAGGATGCTGCCAAATAAATTATGCTGCTTATGCTGTGTAAGTGCTCAACAAGTTTATGTAGAGTGAGTTTTAGGTTCCTAGCTAAAGTAAACATGGAGTTTATTTGCATAGAAACAGTCCAACTAGCATAAGATAGGCAATGCAAAGAAGCCCTGTGCTTCTTTTCTAAATCAATATTTTTAAAGATAATTTCCTTTGCCATATAAATATATATTATGGAATAGAAACCTTCTTAAATGACGTCTCAAATTTATTCTTCTACTTACATATTCCCAAAATATTTAGAGGTATAGACAAGTCTGTATACAGGATTTTAATTTTTTTTTTCCCTTTAGATAATAAAATGTTGTCAATTGTAATTGAGAGATATATGTTGGTCTTCAACCTGTCATCTAAATACCCTTTTGTTAAATTTATTTTAATTTCTTTTCGGTTATTAACTACATTATTTAATTTCAGCTATAATTTAAGAGCAAATATACTTTCTCCTAATGGATGAGGACTAAAAAAATAAATAAATTAAAAGTCTTTTTAGGATCACTGCTTTATGTTCTGAAGAATAAGAATGGTCACACTGCAAAATCTAACAAAAATGGTCTTTTATTTTAAACAAAATTTCTAGGAGTTCATTGGTTACCTAACCATGTTGCTGAGTGACACAAAAAAAACAGAAGCCTTTTGTGAAGAACATACAGAGGAGTGATGGAAGGAGGAGTTATGGACCTGCTAGCTTAAAATGTTCATCTCCACACCCATGGTGTTAGATACAGAGCTCTCCTTTGACTCTGAAATACAACTGGGAAGTGCTTAAAACAAAAGTTTCTGAGAGGTTTGAATACTCTCTTCTCCATTTCACAAGAACCAGGAGACACAGAGCCATGACAGTTACTTATTTTCAACTTGCCAGTTCTATAAGAGTGCTAAGACACCTAAAAATTGTTTTTCACATTATAGATAAATATTTTTTCTCTTAGTTTATCTAATACATGCTTAGTTTATGATATTTTTGGAATGTAGAGGCTGTAAACTTGTGGATAGTATTTAGTTGATATCTTTTTTCAAAAAAAAAAAAAAAAAAAAAGTTTAGAGTTTCATTTGAGTGTTCATTCCTTCCCAGATCATATGAACTGGTACCTTCCTGTAAGGCGCAGCAAAGAAGAAACATCCCAGAAGAGATTTTACAAATACAGTCTGCCTGTTTGGTGTAAATGAGTGACTGCAGAACCCTGGAGGCTAACAGAGGCACAATGCTTCTCAAGATATTCCTCATGTCTCATCCACTGTGAAATCAGCTGTTTATACAATATCAAGGACCCATGCGTTCAGGTGTCTGAAAAATGTAATGAGTAGGGTTACAATCTGAGGCACACCAATGTGTCTGTGATATATTTGTATTTCAGGTTTTCCATGAAATTGTGAAATTATTCCTGATCCAACTATGTAAGTATAATGGGACTTTTAAAGAAGAATTATAATTATTTCTTCTGGGCATAGTTTCTACACAATTTTTCATTCACTTCCTTGGCTGCTAAGAGCCCAATTATAGATCAAAGAAAATTTTTTTTGGGAAATCAGACATATCTTCTCTTTTTCCAGTCATTTGTAATTAACAGGTAAAGTTGATAACTTTATTTCTAAGTCTCCCAGCATCCCCAGCTAACAACATGGTTTCAAAACTAAATGTTGTAATTGGTAGGTCTTAATTTTTCCAGACCACTTGATTTTCCTTTAAGCAACAATCATATGATGAGAATCTCTTCTTGCATCAAACTCTTTTTCTCCAGTCTAAAAATCATAAAAAATTAATGTCCAATTCTCTGCTTTTTCTGTTTGGGTCAACTGTCAATTTATTCTACTAGCTACAACACTTCTATTTAATCTCAAAGATTCTATAACTACTTAGAATGTGGGGTGAGCTACGCTTCATTTGAAAAAGAAATGTAACTATTTTCTTAAATTACAATACCTTAATTTGCATGTAAAATATTAGATTGCACAAAGAACTGAAATGCAAGTTCATACTGAAATATGAACTCTGGTTGTGATGTGCTGTGGCTACCGTAACATAAAGAAGACTTGAAAAAATTGAATCTTTTAAGTTATCAAATAAAGGTCTTAGAGGATCTAGAAATGCATTGAGGAAGATACTGAGAAGTTCTGGATGGGCAACAAAGCCATGTAGATAAAAGATTTGGCCTTAAATTTATAGAAGGAAAATACAAACCCCATTTATTATTAAAGATGGAGATCCAAAAAAAAATAGACCAGATAAGGGGTTGTGTTGCAGGAGGTTTTTTTCTCCATTTTGTTAGATACCTGGTTTTGGGTGTGAATTCTTTCTCTTGCGGTTTAGGTAGTCACGATAATATTTCATTCCAGTTAGTGACTGCTTTCTTCATGAACTTTATTTTGCTTTCCTAAGGAAGCAAGTCTTTGTTTAAGCCAGCATATAATTAATATTTAATTTTAATTCTGATAAAGAAATAGAAAGTTTATAACAATCTTAAAATACTGAAAAATTAATTGCCCAAATTGGGATATTAGGAAAATATTCTGTCAAGTGTCTTTGGAGCATTGAACTAAAAAGAAATTGATTTTCTATGAAGTTATTATTTGTTTCTAGGTAGTAAACAATTTTAGAAGTTACAGTTCGAATGTCTTAGATTTTCTGTTTTTATCTATTTACTCATTAAAAAATATAAACCCCTTGATATTTCTAAAATTTTGAAGAGGAATTAGTTGATCTAATATCATGAATGTCTAGAAGTCTTTTGCATGCAGATAGAACAAGGCTTCATCTCACACTGCTGTCTAAGAGACCATATAAATTTGATTCTATGTTTAATTTTAACTTCATCATCAGTTACTGGGCTTGACTGTACACTCATAGATGAAGTCACAGGTGAAGTCATTACGTTAAAAAAACCCTTCTTTCATTAATTTCTTATGGCTGTATTTTTTGAGCTCCTGCCAAGGTGCTGACATAGATCCCGAGTGAACAAGTGTTTAAGTCTTTGCTTAAGTCTAAGCACATCATTTTATCTAATTAAGATTCTAGATGGATGTGTCAGACTTCCAGCCCTCAGTCTTAATACAGTTGGAACTCACAATTGGATCAGAAGGAATTATGCTTTCAGTAAAAAAACATCAGTCCTGAGGAATGGAGGTTTGATGTTATCTTACAAAGGAAAGGAAAGCTTTGTCCATACCATAAAAATACTTTTACTCTTGCAGCAAAGCCTTTATTTGCTATGATAAAGTCCAGTAATGCATTCTGAAATCCCATCTATATTGCACGCAGTAATCATTTGATGACTAGAGTGAAAAAAGGATACCATTCCTTTTGTAATAAGAATTTGTGACAGAAGGATTCTGGCATGGGGCTGTTACATACTACAGAATACATAAACCCCAATGCCTCATGAAAGTGGAATAAATGGATGCCTATAATTCTCTCTCACATAAATACTTTCAAAAATCAAAGAGAAATTTTTTAGAAGTTTCTTTGGTTTTATGATTTTCTTGCACATTTTTCACTTTTCATGTGTAGAATATCAATGTTATTTTTCATGCTGAATTCTGTTGACTTTATGGTTGACTGAGAGAGATAATACATATTCTGATCTTTTATAATCACCAATAAAAGTGGAAATAATATATTTAGGTGACTTAGTATTTAAGTTACCCCTACATGCTAGATCAGCTGTCCTTAACACACCATCTGAAATGAGATTCTGTCATGAAAAAGTGCTTAATAGAAAAGCAGGTTTCTAGACTTTCTCAGTTCTATTCTTCTCCAATACTGGGATCCATGTAAGCCTGGATAATACATCTGCATATTCTTCCCTTCCTGTAAAAGGTAAGAGGCAACATTATTAAAAAGGGTTGGGATATTACATTGTTTTACAAATACTACAGAAGGAGAATTGTCTGTTTCAAGTTTAGGCATTCCTAAGTATTGTATATGCAAAACTGTAAATAAGAGTTGAGATGGTGCTGTACAGATCTGTCCCAAATTCCTACAAGTATGCCACAACCAGCTACATGTGTTTTATTTCTGTTATAAGAATTATTTGAAGAGGCTTTTGATCAATACACAGTAAAGCAGCAGTGTCATCCAGCAGACACCTTTAATGAAATTTTACTTAGTGCTAGACACTAGGCAAAAAATAGAATTCCTTATAATAAATACCTTGCAACTTTCTCTGTCCTTTTAATGACACTCACCTAATAAAGATAATATCAAGTATTGGTAGTTATTTGGTAAAATAAATATCCCAGAAACTATTTACTGGAGAAAGTAAAAGCCTGATATAAATGTCAGTGAACTAATGGGACATGTTTAGAAGTCTGGATCAGCATTACAGTTCTAAGAAAATATTGTCTAATCTGGAATAGTAGAATTTTGGATCCTGAATGTTGGACAACCAGCATCTCCTAAATTTAATTTAATTTTTAAAGATTTTCTCAAGTTTCAATGTGATTTTATGATGAATAGTTTCAAGCCTGCATGGCCATAAATAAAATATTGTTCTTTAATGTTTGATAGAGAAGATTTTTTCCTTGTCAGTACAAATAGTATTATATGATGCAAAGTAAACAAAGTGACTAATATGTTCAAACTAGTCTTTGTACAAATAATACCATTTTATACCAAGTCAGAATATTTACTCTATTTCTGTATCTTTTTTTTTCTTTTTTTATGAGATCATCTAACACTGACTAAGATGGTTAATTTATAAATTGTGATTGGAATCTGGCATTTAGAGGTGGGATTTCTTAAATGGCTGTAGTTTTAATGTTTTACATTTCAAGCTCTTATTTTTCTTTTAAACCTTCTAATTTGAATTATTTGAAAAGTGCTATTGATGCCTAGCACCAAATTTAAATCTACCTAATCAACTATAGACGTATAGACATATAATATTAACGAGGATATAAAATAAGAACACTTACCAGCTAAAATTAAAAAAAAAANAAAATTACCAATGAAAAATAAAAAAAAAAAAAAAAAAAAGGAAATTGAAATGAAATAGTGGCCAAAGATTTAAAGTCACTGACTGGAACTGGAAAGGAGCAGAGAATCCCATAAGGTGTTGCCAATCTATAAATAAGCAATTAAATTTATTGGCTATAGCAGAAGACCTTGTGTGTCCACTCATGTGAATACAGACTACACAGTCTGGCCTTGAACGAGTACTTCTGAATGAAGAATCCAGGAACATAAAGCAGTACTGATGTGCAAGCTAAAAGGAGCTGAGCCTTGAATGAAGTTCAGGACCTTTTTTTTCTCCAACAGTGCCTGTTTCATACCAGTTATGCATCTAGGAAAAAAAATGCAAATGTTTTTCTTGATGAAGATCATTATGAAAAGAAAACTTTTCCTTTATAAAGTATTATTTTTAACAGTTATTTTGAAATCCACCTCCTTCTTGTCCCATGCAATCTTTGACCTTGTCAGTTTTAATAGGTTTTAACTTTTATTCAGCTGTCATATTCTTGCTCTCATTTTCCTGACTAAAAACTTACCATCTGTCTGAACCAGCAATATTTTCATTGTTAAGGCATCTTCTCCCACAACATATGTCTTCAATTTCTAATGTGAATCAGAATACTTGAAGAATGTTGTCACTGATCATGCCACCAATCTGATTGAATCAGCCTTGACATTTTGCCAATTAAACTGTGCACTTCAAAGAATGGTATAAATAGCATTTGCCTTATTGAAAGTTTCAGTATGGCTTACTAGGATAATGAAACATAGTTTCCTATATTTTTGGGGAGATTCGTGGAATAACAAGAATTTCAGTTTTGTGGTCCACTTAATAAATTATATTTGTAGCAATTTACTTACTAGTAGGATTTTTAAATATTGGATATTTTAAATTTTTTTTAACATTTAAATTGTCAAGTGAATTAACCTAATTAAACATGCATTTGCATAATTACGGAAGCATTACATAGTATAAAAAATGCTCAGGCCATGGAATATATGACAAATTATGGTATTGTCTATTTCTTGCTCTCCAATGCCTGACTCAAAAATATTTGTAGCCATCTGTGTTATCTATTCATAGATGCATTAATTTGACATCTTTTTCTCAGTAGCAGAATTTCCAAAATATATTTTGCCATTAGAAAACAAAAACTTCTAAGGACATGAAAGGAAGTGCAAGAGAATAGAAAATCCAAATGTTGATGGAAAAAGTTTTTAATGTGATTTCGAGAGTATATTATCAGAAAAACTGGTTTCAGCTGGTACAAATTAGGAGCACTTGGAGATTTCAGTATTATTTCCTATAAACAGCATATTCTGCACTGGCTTTTCTTCACAGACCTTTGAACAGTTTAGTCCTGTAAGATGCTGGATGTCTTGTCTCCTTCCTATTCAAAGGTTTCCAGTAAGGCTAGTCAAAGTTTTTCCAGGGGAGCTATTCTGCAGTATGCTTTGACGACACAGATTTCTTCCTAAGTTGTCTCTTCAGAATGTTTATTTGGGAATTTTATTCTTAAAATCTAGATGGTCCAGTATTGATAAATCCCAAATGTGAAAGAAAAAGTAAAATATGATTGTTTAATAACTTTTTTTAAGTTACCCTGTATAGATACGTCATATGCAACTACACAGATATATAGTGTTTGTGTGACATTACATATAAATGCAACACCACATGTAGATATCATATGGTCTGCATATGCATATAAGATGATGCCAGATGCAATGGGGTCACCTCAGTATGCAGAAAGAAATAGAAAAAGACCTTACCCACACTAAAACCCTGAATGTCTGCATGCGAAGTCTTAATTGGTGGCAAAGACTAATGCAATTTTCTCAGTTCAGAGTGGGAAAGAGCTATTGCTTTAGGCAGCTGATAATTTCTCTGCAAGGCCTTCAGAATATGGAACCAGCCGAACAGCATAACTGGGACAACTGACTTCATGAAGTTTTTTTTCTTCTTTAAAACATAACTCTGTTCTCCTTCCAATTTTTAAGATGCTTTGGACAGTTCTGTTACCTATCCTCTGTATTTCAAGAAGGAATGTGTGGAAGCACTGTTTGCATTTAAGAAGAGAGTTATTTACCTTCAAAAAGAGCAAATATATTTGACCGTACAGAAAAGTTCCTATGTACAATACCTGGGAATGAGCCTGTATCTTGAAAAATGTGTGCATATTGATATTTGCAATGGGGAAGCCTTGAGTAAGGCCATGGGAAAACAACACAAAGTTATCTTATTTTGTTTGCATCAAAAAATGCCGTTGTGTTACTGCGTCATGCTCCTCTCATGAGATAGAGCAGTAGGCCTGACCTACCTATCACACAAAGCCTCAGTTTGTCCTTAAGCTGTAATTTTCTTACATTGCTAAAAGGCTTGTATAATGCCTTGGTCATAGATGTGCCATAGAATTTACTAATAACGGAAGGATGATTGCAGTTCTTCTGCATATACAAACAGTGTTTTTCAATAAATGTAAACAGGTAAAACTGTCTGAAAAGACAAAGGAAAGAAAATACAAATATACAGAGAAAAAGCAGTCATCACTTTCATCACACTTAATGTAGAGTGGAAGATGACAGAGAATATAATTTGTTTTCATTTTACAGGGAGAGATTGGCCTTTGATTTCTGTAGCTGAGTATTGGTATTCCAGGAAAAAACAAAAGTATGTGTCCAAGGCCAGTATAATGAGTATTTATTAAAGCCTAACATTTTCAAAATCTGAATCTCATCTATTTTAAGATTGTACTGATTTTAGTAGAACTGTCAAGCAAGGACAGATGATTTCACAGAACAATTTTAAAACTCAACAGCAATTTATGTGAGGAAACCTTTATTTCTTGTGCCAGGATTTACCCAAATTGAGATTATCACGAATCTTTATTATGTTCTTCCTTGCCATTTAAGACAGATACTAAAAAAGAAAAAAAGTGCAGCAGATAAGATACTTTATCCCACGGTGAGACTAACAAACAAAATGAGACTTATGTAGAAGGAAATTTGCATTCCAGTCAGCATCTGTGTGTATAATCAAGTACTGTGTGCACTTAAATGAGTCTGTTGTCTTGCTATAATGAGTATCTACATCCATCCTAACAGTTAATGAGGAATAAATGACTTATTATCAATGAATGGCAGTATCTAAATAGCCTTGCAACAAAAACAGAATATTAATATGTGTAGCTAAAATAGATCTTAAATGATAATGAACTTACTCAGACTATTAATTATTTTAAAAGCCTCTAGTAAGGTTTAATGCTTCTGGATGGAATTGGAGCTCCACTGGTTCAAGTACCCTTATATTTTTGCAGACAGAGTTAACAAATGACCCTTTAAAACTATCTTAGAACTGACTGGGAAAGGTTTTTTATGAAATACAAGGGCCACCATAAAAACCAGACCAAAGATCTCTCTAGTTCAGCATTTTATTCCCACCAGAAATTAGGCCTACTCACTTAAGTGGAAACAGCAAGAATAGTCTCTACAGCTGATGGTGCATTAACTGACTCACTTCCTAATCATCAGCTGAGAATAAGCCTGTGCCCTGAGGCACAAAGGCTATGCCTTTTGCTATCTTTTTTTTCTTTAAAAAAAAATTTTCCAGTACAGTGGAGTAATCTCCTTGCCACATGAATGTCAGATTCATTTCTCTAATTTCTAAGATCATGGTCTACCACATTCAGACCATGAAACTGCAATTGTAGCAGAAATTTGCCGTGTTTATTTCCTGGCAGTGAGTAGGTAAAGTGACCTTTTATCTAGAGTAACAAATTCTAGATGAAGAATTAATTGCGGACTGTCTTTTAATTCTTCTTAACTTTAGTCAAGTTCTCAGCTGTTATTTGTATCTAGGATGCTATTCCCAGAGCTTGGTTTGATTTAGAAAAATTAAGTATCTCAGATAGCCTTAAATAAAACAGTAGAATGCTAAACAAGTTTTGATCACACCACCTGATGCTGCAAAGTTCATGTGAAACTGCTTGGATTTCATAATCTCCAGGATACAGATCTAGACATTTCTATTTTCAGATTCTTCCACTAAGTTTAGGAAGCTAATATGGGTTTAAGAGAAAAAAAAAAAATGTGGCTAGAATCATTATTATAGCTATTTTTGATGGAATTTCCCTTTTCTTTTAGATATTTTGCAAGCAAATTTAATCTGTGTTTCTGGAAGAAAGAAACTCCACTATTATGTTCTAAGTGAAATTATTTAGAACTCAACACAAAAAAAATTTAAACTTTGCTGTAAATTCTTATGAGTACACGGGTCAACAAGTCTAATGTAAAGTGTTATATAATAAACATCACTCTTTGCAATCTGATCTAAACACACTCTAAGATATATTTATGCAGGTAGTTAATGAATGCTACACTGGACTTGAAAGAATCTATATTTGAATTTCAGATAATGAGTGTTTCCTAATTAGCTAGTTGCCATGAGAGACTTTCAGACAATTTCCAGAATAAATTTTTGTTATACTTCTTTTCCTGATTCAGAGAAATTCTCAAACAAAAGTGACCATGATAAAAGTATGCATAGAAAAGAATTAGACATATATTGTTTCTCTCTATTTATTCTTCCATGTTTTCATTTCAACTGAAATTCATTATTCTTAGTACTATGTTGTTTTAAGATAGGTCACAAAGATTGACCTGAAGTCTAAACTAGGGTCATCTAAATCTATGGATATTAACCAGAGTTTCAACTCAGTTCTGTGTTCAGTTTGGTGTCTGCTATAGCAAAAAGATGTATCTCTGTTTCTGATTTTCTATAATTCCTTCAAAGAGATTCACAGCAGCCTGCCAGTACCTAAAGAGGGCCTGCAAGGAAAGCTGGAGAGGGACATTTTACAATTGCATGTGGACAGGAAAAAGGGTTATGGCTTTAAACTGAAAGAGGGTAGATTTAGACTAGTTATCAGAAATAAATTCTTCACTGGGAAGTTATGGATGCCCCATCCCTGAAAGTGTTTAAGGCCAAGTTGGATGGTGCTTTGAGCAATCCGATCTAGTAGAAGGTGTTCTTGTCATGACTGGAACTAGATGATCTTTATGGTCCCTTCAAGCCCAAAACATTTTGTGATTCTGTGATTCTGAAGTTCTGTGACCCATTTTGGTAGTTAGTTTCCTCCTTAACTGAGCTGAAACAAACTGTTATTTCTACTTCAAAGTACTTGATGACCTAAATACAATTAACAAACTAGTAAGATGTTTTAAAAGACACCTAGACATCTGATGTCAAGATATTTGATTAGTTTCTGTTACACCCAAAATCTCCTTATCTGTTTAAAGGAAATACTGGATGTGTAAAGCCTGTAATTCATTAGTGTAATTGAAATATTAACTGTCTAACTGAAGATTTATTAATACAAATAAGAAAAATTAAATAAGAATTGATTGCCCCAGGATACTCAGACATAATATCTTTTCTAGGAAACTTCATCAACTTATGCTTTATTCTTTCTTGCTCACCCATTTTTAAAGTTACAAATTAAACCTGAATTACAGACACAATTGACAAATAATTCAAGTTTATGTAATAAATCAGTCAAATACTAAAGAAGTTCTAATTCAAAAGATACAGCCAGTTCAGTAAGAAAGCCATTTCCTTGGATATGTCACTGCTGTGCTGATACTCATGCAAGGTTTTCTTTTAAATACCAATGATTAAAGTATTAGTTGTAATAGAAAATGAGAATCCATTTTCACGAGGAAATTGTGCATTCTCAAGGTCTAAAGATTTTCTGAGGGGAAAGATTAAGCTGTTAAGGAAGTATTCTGCAACCAAGAAAATGTCACCTTAAATAAAACATCTCTATATAAATGTGAGCACTTAATAAAAGTAAAAGCACTATTCTCTTCAACAAAGTATTTGAATTGATCTCTGGAGAGTGTGTGGGAGCAAAGAGAACAGGTGAACTGAAATAGTTGAAATCCCAAATCTTATCCTAAATAAAAGCATTATAAGATACTGTTGGGGGTTAGGTTGTCTTTCCTTTTGTTCGTTTTTACATATAGAATTTTTTCCCATAAGTTGCTAGGAAACACTAACGACTGGGTACTTAAGAAGAACAAAAGAAGTGGCCAAGCTCAGGGGAAAAAAAGGCATCTGTTTGCAGTTCTCCCTTATCTGGGCATTTCTCTTAGAGGGACGGAGATATCTCGAGAATTGGGCTGGTAAAAGGCAGGGCTGGAGCAGCTGCTCACTCTCTCTCTTGCTCTGGGTTTTCCGAGGACACTCAGAGGTGCTGCTTTGGGAAGGGGTGTTCATTGCTGCCGCTGGACCCCCGCCCAGAGCTGCTGCTTCTGNATTGCCATCTGCTCGGGTGCCCGGGATCCTGAGCTCGCCTCTCCCTTTCCTGCTGGGAGCCGGGCTGCCGCTGCCCGGCCCCCACAGCTCCTTCGGCACTGCTCTGGGTTTCACTGCGCTGCAGCCCCGCTCCCCCTGCCTGCCGAGATGTCCTGCTCTCCCAGCTTGCTGCTTCCGAGAGTTCTACTGGGGCACTGGGACCGACTGCCCCAGGAGGGTTTGTGAAGCAAAGCCTCTCTCTCTTCCACCCCTCCCCGTCCCGGCCGAGCCGCCATTGCCACACAGTTCTGGAGCTCGCGCCACAGCGCCCCCTGCAGCCGCGGGGGAATCATCGCACCTGCCCTGCCCACCCAGCGCCACCAGCGCCCCCTGCCGGCTGTGACCATCACTGCACCCAAGGGGAAAGTGCCTGCAGGCCCAGAGAGCTGGGACCGGGTTCCTGGTTCTGTTTGTTGTTAATGCCATAGGAGTTGTTGTTTGTTCACTTTATTATCAATATTAGTAAAGAACTGTTATTCCTATTCCCATGCCTTTGTCTGAGAGAACCCTTAATTTCAAAATTACAATAATTTGGAGGGAAGGGGTTTACATTCTCCATTCCAAGGGAGGCTCCTGCCTTCCTTAGCAGACATCTGTCCTTTAAACCAGGACAGATACCGTAAAAAATATCCAGTAAAACATTTAAAATCACAAAGTCAAAGTTTCTTTTGTTGCATGCATCAGACGCTGAATGCTTTCTGAAAATGCTGTGCTACTTTTTCAGGAATAACATGACAAAATTGCTTCAAACATACTCAAAAAAGCTTCTCTTTTGGGCAGTGCAAACAAAAATACAAGAATTTTTCAAGATGTAAGGAGCATCTTGAAAGAGCAGTGGAAGCATTGATGAGTATGATTTATACTAAGAAACAAACAAACAAAACAAAAAAAAAGAGTAGATACTAGAATAGTGAGAGTAGCCCCTAATGTAAGAAGCATCAGTTATTCTGTAGTGAATCAGAT
The DNA here is from genome assembly GCA_013390045.1 of Picathartes gymnocephalus. Lineage (NCBI taxonomy): Eukaryota > Metazoa > Chordata > Aves > Passeriformes > Picathartidae > Picathartes > Picathartes gymnocephalus. The sequence goes on along the minus strand of WEKY01019611.1, from coordinate 9,023 downwards.
TCCAATTTTAGAATGTACTGGTTTAATGTTAGGAGTAAACAAACCAAAACTGTTTGCTATCAAAGTTTTCCAAATTTCCCACATCATAAATTATCTTTACACCTGTGTTTATGAGATTGTAAAGGTGTTTTATCATGCTAGCAACAGAAAATATCATGGTCAAAAACTGCAATAGTGCAGTGACTGCAACCTGAAAGCAATTTTCAAGGGGAGTGTTAAAGAGTATTGCACTAAAAAGTGGTTTAAGGGTAAAGAAGTGCTTCTTTGTTCATTTAAGTCAGAAAAATAATATGCAGTTGGTTTCGGTACATATAGTGTTCAAGATTCTGTGTCCATTTCTTAGTTGTGGGTAAAATATCGTGCTAGATTTTCCTGGATAAAGTCACCTTGATATTGATGAAATATTAGGGAGAAAATGCTTGGCACTATAATAGCTTTGTTCATTTGTGTCTTTGCTATGTAAGATTAATAAACTTATTTTATTTATGACTTATAGTAACACTAGGGAATCTAACTGTTTTTGTTTAGTAAAGACATAGGTCCCTGGTGGGTTTTTTTGTTTGGTTTTTTTTGTTGTTGTTGTTGGGTTTTTGTTTGTTTATTTGTTTTTGGTTGGTTGGGTGGTTGGTTGGTTGGGTGGTTGGTTGGTTGGGTGGTTGGTTGGTTGGGTGGTTGGTTGGTTGGGTGGTTGGTTGGTTGGGTGGTTGGTTGGTTGGGTTTTTGTTTGGTTAGTTGGTTGATTAGTTGTTTTGGGTTTTTTTGTTGTTATTTTTATGATGAAATCAGTTTTAAAGTTTCATTTGAGTATCTAGTTGTCAGTTACTATCCATCAGCAGTTCTTTTATATGTTATTATAAAAAGGTTTTCCCTTGTACACTCTATTTCATAGCTTTTTCAAAGAAATCACATGAAAAGTGAAAGCATTCAATGAGCCATACTTGCCCACATAAAGTTAAATATACTTTTTATCTCCGTTGCATATTTATTTTATGCAGTATGCCACTTGCAGTGAGTTGGAAACTGGAGTGTTGCTTTTCATATCAATTCACACATTAAAATTATTATGTGGTAGCTAGACCTATTCTGCTGTGATTGAAGCTGTCCCCAAGCCCTTTAATTTTGTATGTTTCTACTGTGGCCAGTAGTCCCAGGTATACTGTGTAAATACAGACCAATGGGTTTGCCATCAATACAATTATTCACAACCTCTGTAGCAAACCAGATTCCATAATTAATTAATTTCTGTTTCATTGATAGAGCATGTTCATTTTCTAAGTTGTTGCAGGGCTGTATGCTACCATTGTGACTGTCAATTGACACCTTACTTGTACAAAACTCTGAAGTCATGAAGGTAATTTATGAGCACGGTTCTTGGTGAGCTAGTACATATTTGTTAACAGAAGTGCAGTGAGTTCTGTGTTTTATGGGCAGGTGGATAGCAAACTGTTGGTCAAATCCTCTACTATATTGAGGACAAAAATAGCTCACAATACATGGCTTAAGCTTTACTGAATTATACTATGCAATTTTGAGTCTCTTGTAGTAGCCTTAGAGAGTGCATTAACTTTGCTGGAAGAGAAGGAAATATGAGGTGCACATTACCAATGGGAACAGAGAAAACTTAAAAAAACCACTTATCTTTAAAAAAACTAAAAGATTTCACTTTTTAAAGGAAGACAATGGGAGCTATACTCTTAAGGGTGAATTTTTTAGATGACTTCATTGGAGTAGAATATTAAACTAATGATTGCCAGTGAAGAAAACTTTGGGGAAAGTGAAATGCTTTCAAAAACTAGATTTACATGTATTTGAAAAAATGTTCCCATGCTAAAATTGTTGGACTCTGACCAATGACAAAAACTCATCTGAAATAAAATAAAGAGTCTGCTTCTGAAATTTGTAAGAAGGAAAAAATATTAGCAGTTTGCATATAATCAGGATTCTGGCACAATCTTCTTTACGTGTTTTCCTTGTGACTAGGGCACAAAAAGTGAGAGTAAAAATGCTCATTTCAGAAATCCTTTGATTGTAGAAAACTAGAAAATTGTGAAAATCTGTTGTATAACCAGGCATTCCAGAATCTATTGTTTTTGACCTATGATTTTTCAAGAGAGACTTAACTTTCTGCAAAATTAAATGAGAGCTATTTCCAAGTAGCCGTATCCTTATATAAAAGCATGAATACTTACTTCTTATAGCTGAGACTCTGATTTGCAAGGTCTATAGCCAAAAACCAAAAACTCAACATTTTGCACCAAACAACTGATCAGTCTCAGACAAAAGATCAGTTTTGCTTCATTTTTTGATGTGTAAATATAATCTTGAACACTTTCTTTGAAGTGAATAAAAAAATAATTCATTTGGAGTTAAGTATTTTGATTTTCAAATTTTCTTCTTTTCGACAAAGTTTGACACAATGTCAGAGGATGAGTTGTATTTTTTCATAAGTAAACTATTCCAAACACTTCCAACTGCACTTTGTTTTTTATTTAAACTACAGCAGTTCTCACAACTTGGTGAGGCAAGTCCATGTCTATAAAACCATAACATACAAGTCAGGAAAGGATCTTCAAGTGGGTTCTTTTTCATCTATTTCTGAATTGGAAAAAGAGTGTTAAATGCATCTCTGATAAGACCTTGAGTCAGCCAGAGCTTCTAGGTCAGTCTAACATTGCTTAAAGCAAATATAACAGAAGCCACATAAAAAGCTTATACACTCCAAAGATAAGCTTTAATAAAAGACAGAATCATAACTGAAGCTTTTTTTTAGTGGAACAGACCTGCTAAGTTGGGTGATAAGAATGTATGTAAAAAAGCAACCTCCCAGAACCTTCTATCCTTAAAGGAGTCTCTCCTCCTGCCTGGCTCTTGGTTTATAACTTAGTGCCTATGACAAATATCTTTCTCACTAACACCCTTGAGTCCTGCCTACGTGTCTGCTTGCTTGTCCCCAGAGGGATCATAGGAATTTTTGTCACTTGTTTGGGTTTCTTACTTTCTTAGTGTCCCCCATGCTGCTTATCCAGCAGGAGCTACTCACAACAGACAATATGAATCATATTTTGGCACTATATATACAAATATAGATTGGAATGGATTTCTTTTTTTTTTACAATTGATTATTTTAAAAATTAAACCTAATGTTGTCTATACTACAAAAGGAAGAAAATAAGTGATGGTTAAAGTAACCATAGACGTCCAACTTTGCCAGCCTCACAGATCTTCCATGACAGATTAATCTGAGTATGTAGTTAAGCTTGATTTGAAAAGTCCCTGTTTACAATTTTACTCTTTCCCCATGAGACTATTAGATCTATCTACTACATAAAATGACCTCGTATGACCTAGTTCATTGTATTGACAAACATATACATTTCCACATCCCCTGCTCAGTTAGTAGATAGCAGTATGGTAAATACTGATGTCTAATTTCACCAGTTGTTGGAGCCTTTATAAATGCATAAAATATCCTTTAGTCATCTGAAAGCACCACCTCTTAAATTCTGTTGATATTTTTCATTAAAAAACAAAACACAAAAAAACCCTAAAAAGAAACAAACAAACAAAAAGTCAGCATTAAAGTCAAGTTTGTTGTAAGAGTTTTTTATAAGTACATCAAAATTAAATAACTTAATATATAAGACAGATACAAGCATTACCATTAGAAGACCTGTAATAGTCACTGGTTGTGGTATTTGCCAAGAAATTATAGTTCTTTGTTATAAAAAATACATGAGCAATGACCTGGATGATTGTTGGCTATGCTATAGATATTCACAAACTGGCCAGTTATAGAAATAGATAATCATTTGGGACTGAAAATCATGTCTAAATAAAGAATTAGAGTGAACCTGGGGAAATGCATCTAATTAATCTGAAGGATATTTTAGGGGATGTTCCTTTTTTGACCTCAAGATGCCGAGTGAACATTCTTTCTGCTTTCACAGAAATGCTTACTTCTCAAAATTTCAAGGAAAATTCTTAAATATTTTACAACCTAATTTTTGTCTCTATAACTCAAAAATTATTAGAAATTAAGTTTAAGCGAAAAATGTGTAATGACAATGCACAAAATTTTTTGGGTCTCAGTCATACCTCCTAAGTATACAGTATGTCAGTATTGCTTATCTGCCTTGTTTAACTGTTGAAAAGGAGCATAAATAGTAAAGAAATACCAGACATATTTGCTCATAGGTCAGTTGAAGTGCATCTGGTCATCAAGTCACATGACTTCTTTCTATGCTCTGATGGATCCGATTTACAGATGGCAAAAGATATCTGTCTTCTCACATGTGGTAATTAATCCCCTCTTTTCATAACATAAAGATTTAAAGAAAAAATCTTTTTTTTTTCCCAAACTGTTTACAGAAATAAGTAGTTGATAAATAAGCCATTTCTAATAATTCATATTGTTTATTAGATATGGTAGAACATTATTAACATAATATGACTTTTCCATTTTATCACTTAGGCATAGTCAAATTACTATGGCCATGTTATTATAACCAAAACAGATGAAAAGGATAAGTGATAATAGTAGGGTATACATATAAAGGAAGAAAAAAAAAACCCCAAAAAACCCCAAAAACCCACCAGTTAAATTTAAATTTCTTGAAACTCTTAGTTTTATTCAGTCAGGGCTAAAGGAAAAGGACTCACAATATAAATCTGAACTTACCTTCAAGATTATTGAAAAATTCATGTACATGTTGTACACTTTCATTTATTTTGACCTGTTGTCTCTATAATGTCCACTGAAGCTGCTCCTGTGAATGTCATCTCATTATTTTATGTTTCAGCGTGGATAATTTTGAAGTACTTTACCTGAAAGATGCTTTTTGGAAATAAATTGGTTTGACTTTGTCATGTAAGAGTAGCAGAATACTTACCTTTCAACTGATTTGGGTTTTTCCCTTAAAATTTTATCAGAGTGGGTTTTCAATGTTCTGATGTTCCCATGTGATACAGGGGAGTTAGGAGTTAAGGAGAACTAATATAGAGGAGTTAGGAGTTAAAGAATAATTTATTAAGGGCTGCTTGCTGAAACTATGCATATTACTTGCTGAACATTTATCTACTTGTTGAAAGCAGTATGGGAGGCTGCAGAGTTATTGTAATAAGGAAGGGAATGGTAACCTGGTCCCTCCTCCCTGGACCCCAAAGTGGTTGAGACTGGCCTTGAGGTTTGGACTAAGACCAAGGGACCAGAGAGCATGCACAAGGAAGCAAGGTGAAAAGTCCAATCGAGAGGAAGACTCCTAACTTCTTCTGTAAGACCCCCGACTGTGACCACCAGGAGGCCCTGCGCAAGCGCGGGCACACAGAAATTACTTTTGAGCTCATTATAATACAAAGCGGGGATAGGTTATGAATATATATGGGCGTATTGTGTAACTTAATACATATGTAACTGTTTAGAGGATATATGCAGAGACAAAGGCTGCTGACAGCACACATGTCTTTGGAGGAGCCATCCCCCACGTGCCCAGCGCTGGAATAAACAAGCCTACTTCGCAACTCACGCGTTGTGGAGTTTTTCTGTGTATCACATGAATATGTTGCAAAGAAAAAAAAAGGAAACACAAATTGTAGAGAAAATTTATATTTCTTCCATTGTGTTTCTTTTAGAGCAGCTGTTTTTTACATTATTTCGACCCACTATTTTCCAGATGGTGTTTATGCATGAAGTGTATATTTAATGTACACCTGTTGCAAAGGAATTGAAACCTAATATTAGAGAGAACATTTTAGATGAATGGAATGTTAATCAAATTTGTATACAGTGCACAAGTTCTTTAAAATTTTTCAAATTTAAGAACTGTATATCAAACCATATCTTTGTCTGTCAAGATTCTTTTGTGCTTTTGAGGCTTTAAATATTTTTTGTTTGGAGAAAAGGGAGTTGCTTTGTTTTGCAAAAAACCTGGAGCCGACAGTTTTCAGCTATGCATTGTACTTTGGTACCTTACAGCTAATCATTAATCCTTAAGCAGTAACCTTAAGATGTTCATTGCTAAAAAAAGTCACAAAGAACGTTAACGAAATCTAAGGAATGTCTAGGTTTTCCACAGAGATCATGGCTCCTGGAATAAGTAGACAATAGTCTACAGTAGTTCATATTTAAGAATGAAAAAGAGTGAAGGGGTCTGACTTCATGATTCCTGACAGGCAATGTCGTCAAAAGCCTGTGAGAAAGTATTTATTCCTGTACTATCTCCTGACATAAATATTACGAGGGAGGGAAAAAATTACTTATAAGCAGTATCTGGGTGTGAAAAACTTATTAGGGAAAGGTGCAGATGTGCAAAGGTGAGACAGTCAAATTTGTCAAATTGATGTCAGAAATAAAGGACTATGGTAGTTTCTTCAGATATTTAAATATGTCACAAACACCACAGCATTGAAAAATCTCCTTAGGCCAGTGACAGCTTTGTTTGCTTCCTGCTGCATGACATCTGCCCCTAAATTTTCATGGCAGTACACAGAAATGTAGTTTTCTAACTCCCACTGCAGTTGAAAGAAATTGCTGCAGATCTGGAACCCAACATTTTACAAAAAAATTGCCTAGACACTATTGTGTGTCTTTTGCAAATGCTATACATCAGAATTAAGAATAGATTGTTACTATACCAATAACTTTATCTGTGTGGCACATATTGTTTATTTTCATCTATTACAAGGTACAGTTGAGAGAGCAGATATTTTGCGTCTTTCAGTTACATGTCCAGGCTGTCTCTCCCAGGACAAAATGCTTGCCTTGGATAATAATTAATGTTTCTGTTGAGAAATAACTTCCAGAATAGCAGCATAGTGTACACATTACTTCATATACCACAGAGTAGTCAGTGCACATATCTTTTCTTTTTGGTGAGAAGGTATCCATCAATTTCTGGTCTTAGCACCAAACAAAGCAATTCTCTGCAGCCTCTTTTAGTGTCAACATAATTGGCTGCTGCAAATTGAGAACAGGAAAGAATATACATACCTGCATACATTATTATACCTCTGATTTAGTGACACACGAAGTTAGAAACAGACAGAAAGGAAAAATTTGCAAGTGACTACAAACCACTCTGGAAGAATGAGAGCATCCTGGAGTTTGTATGTACATGCCAGCCTTCTTCTGGCTGGATAATTGAAACTAGTCCTGAGGTAGGTTCAGTATTAGGAAATGGTTGGATATTAGGAAAAAGTTTTTCACAGAAAGGATAATAAAGTACTGGAGTGATCTGCCCCGGGACGTGGTTGGGTCACTATCCCTGGATGTGTTTAAAGATTGGATGTGGCTCTCAGTGCCATGGTCTAATTGAGGTGTTGGGGCATTGGTTGGACTCAATGATCTTAGAGGCCTCTTCCAACCTAGTCTTTCTGTGATTCTGTGATTTCTGTGGTAGCGTTTAATTGCCTAAGCATGAGACAGTACTAGATCCATTTACTTAACTCTGGACACTTACCTGAGCTCTCCAGGAGATGAGTCTCACTGCTCCAGGAGCCATCATTTCTTGTTCAGAAAAGAACCATATCCAGGTCATGACTTCTTACAGCTCAGCATGAAGGTGCTGCTATTTATTTCCATTATTACAGATTCAATTACCTAACCATTGTAAACTTACTTGCTTCAGCAAGGTGGAATTAATCAGGGCACACATCTTTAGACATCTGAAAATAATTGAAAAGCCAGTCTTCCTAACTTGGGCTACAGTCACCTTCCGTAAGTCATTGGTATATACTTATGTCTGCAATAAAATTAATGGGCTTTGAATGCCACAGATGGTCATTGCTATCAAACGATACATTTCAAAAATGACTGGAAGTATAAAGCAAAAGCAAGGCTTAGCTAGTCTTAATATAATCATCATTAGGAAGCCTTTTGCAGCATATAAAGTGGTTTTTGACAAATGGCAATGTAATGTCCTATAGTTTCCCTCGTTCTTCTTCTGTCCAGCCTCTTTTCTCCAGGGTGACTTGGTTCTCCCATGAAAGTTTTTCCAAATAACACCATCACTTTTGTATTTACCTTTGAAAAAAGAAGAGAAGAGCTGGAAGGGAAGGGGATGATGAACTTTCAATTAATTTGATTTTCATTCCAAAAGTTCATACTTCTGACTATTAAGTGAATAACACAGTTTAAGATTAAGTTGCATTTCTGTCACTTTGTGTTATGTTGTTCTGGGCTGTGGTAACATGATGTAATCAAAATAAACATGAATGAATCAGACTTCTACATTTGCCTTTTTTAATCTGACAGAGATAGTCTAATGCTGTATTAAGAGAAAAGCTACAGAGGCACGAAAAATTTAAGCAACTTGATAGATATTTTAAAATTCTGAAACATTATTTTAAAGGTTTATAAACTGAGTTTGAAATATTATTTTATCAAGTCAAGGCTGTTTCTTCATGCCTGTGCATATTTTCTCAGGAAAAGCAATGAGAAAATGGATTAATTGCATTCACTGTCACATAAATTTTGAAATCAGGAAAGGATTAACAGCAACATTTTCTGTTCTTAATCTTCAGCACTTGAAAGAAATAAAAGCAGGAGTCATAGACTGGAAGAAAGGCATTTGGTTCTTCTGCAGTTAATACTTTAAAATAGTAACTACATATTCATTCTTCCAAGAAATATTCACTTTAAATCACATAGTAAAACAAGGATATATAATGGCAGGTTTTAATATGATAAAAATGATGTGATTCTTGAGAGAACCTGAGAATTATGTTTGTCCGCTCAAATGCAGATTTACTGACACTAATCACATTTGTGCTTTCTTTTACATTTTATTCATCAGTAAGAAGGTATCATTGGAAATATTCATGTCGCATACTTTGCACAAAGAAGAAAGCAGGAAACTCTCTGACAGAGTGAAAGGAAGGCAAATCACAGTCCAGGGCCATTTCTTCCACTCAACAGAATATGTTGTGCTGTAACTAAGAGAGCATGAGCACATATTGCTTTCCCATGCACTGCACTTCTCAATGTCAAGGAGTCTTGCCTATTGCTATTCAAATTGACATATTTGTTT